>WBMZ01014717.1:0-167304 GCA_013400975.1 Atrichornis clamosus
CCCCGCCCGGTGCGCGCCGTGCGGGCCAGCCGGCGGCCTCGGTCCCGCCGGGCGCCATCCACGTGGCGCGGCGGCTCCGGGGCTGTAAAAGGCGGGGAAGGAGGTGGAAGCCGCCCTCGGGGCGGCCCCGAGGCGCGCAGCATCGGTGTGGGCCAACTGCAGCGGTGCTGGGGCCTGTAAGGGGTCTAACAAAGGCTGAGGGGAAGGAATTTTGTTAATTAATTAGTTGTGAGCTTGGGGATGTCACTTTAGAAATAGTAGTTCATTTATTTATTTTTAATTCTGGTGTGCTTTTGGGTTTTTGTTGTTGTTGTTTAATGTCGCGATGCCACCGCAAACATGTGTTCGAGTCGCCCGAATACAGGTGGTATTACATTGGTAAGGCTGGAGGCTTAGGGACAAACGGAGGCATGCTTCCATCGGTGTGCCCGGCTGTGGTCTGGTCCAAGCCTGGCAGCGCATGCTTGGCTGCATCAGGCTGATTGTGTGCTTTTAATCTGAGGAGGTGGTATGGCTATAGAAGCATAGAATAGTTTGGGTTGGAAGGGACCACATCTAGTCAACCTCCCCTGAATAAGCAGTGCTATTTTCGATCAGGTTGCTCAGAACCCCATCTAACTTGACTTTGAATGTTCCCATGGATGGAGCATCCACCAGTTCTCTCTCCTTATATATAGTGTAAATTGACTCTCCTTCAGTCATGGTGAGCTTCCCAGGTGGTGGGGAGGAGTGGGGAGAAATTCAGCATCTCAGTCAGCTGTTGCTGATGGAAAGTTAGGGATTTACGTGGGTGTCTGTTGAACAAGAGTGTTGTAGAAACACTAGAACATTTGTTAGTACTTTGGCTCTCTCAGAGACTTTGTAAACCTTCCACCTCTGTATGACCTCAGGCCCTCAATTGGCACTGTGAAGATAAGGGCACTATAAAACAGTTTGGGAGAAAACTGGTTGACAGTAGAAGTGAATGGCACTTGCTTTTCACCTCTGGTGCTGTTACACAAGGCTCTTACGTCTGCTGGTCACCTTTCTGGTGCACAGCTAAAGGCTGCACATCATGTTGCTTAAGGTTCAGCAAAGGGGAGAGAGACGCACTCTGTTCTTGGTGCTTTCCTGTTTCTCATGGGAGTTTGTTTTTGTCTGAACACAGCCTTCTGCTGGGTCTGCCTTGTTTTGTGATATACTGCTAAGCACTGAGTTCAGTCCTGGCTGGGCCAAAAGGATGTGGTGGCAAAACTTTCCTTGCCTCTGAAGTTGGGGATTGTCTGCTGAGGGGCAAATCGGCTTCTGAGAACGTGCCTGCATTTGAAAACCCTTGCCAAAGAAGTCAGCAGTACAGAATTGTTTTGAAATGCAAGACCTGCAGTTCCATTTCCTGTCCCAGGGTCTGATTTACTAGCAGTTTCACTACACAGAGCTTGTTAGAGGGGTGCTGGCTGACAAAGCACTTGCACCCAAGAAGCCTGGTATCTAGTCCTAGACTGAAGCAGTTCAGGCACTGAAGGGATGCGATGCATGCCTGTGGTACTGTACAAAAGTGTTTTCGTTGGAACGCTGGGGCTTGAAAAGTAATTAAGCATCACCATGGATGAAAAGGATTCTCTTGAATAATGCAGAATTAAGTCAGAAATAGCTGTTACAACTGTTTGGATCCTTGAGAGGTTAGATAGTACAAAGGAAGAAATGGTAGCAGTCGATGATAGAGTGTTTGGGCTGGGCTCATATGCTGACATGCTGATACTCACAGTATTGCCAGCATTTTTGAAAAGTAGGAAGTAGTTTCCAGGAAGGTAATTGCCTGTGGAAGGTGACATTTTAAATGACTCGCCATGTGATTATGATATTTGGACATTCCTTATTTTAGGATAAAATAGTTTGAAGGGCATTAGCTTATTATCAGTTCAAATAAGGCAACATAGAAACCATATTCTGCTGTTCTGAAAATAGTAGAATTTACCAAAATTTCATGGAGTCACTTGGATATAGCAGTAGATTTACTGGTGTGAAAATTACCAGAACTTTTTGAGGGGGCATCCTGTGAGTCCCAAAGTCCCAAGAGTTGTTGCTGTGAGAGATTAAAGTCTCAAGCATGACCTGTCTTCACCTTCAGTAGAATCAAATTATTCCTGCAAAGATCATAAAAGTGAGTAATGACTGCTCATTCTATCACTTCCTTCTTTTTTCAGAACACTTATTTGCCTTTCAACTTCCTGCCACTTGTGCCAGGAATATACTTCACTTTCCAGAGGGTTTCAGGTTTTTGTGCTCTAATACTGTTGAGAAGATCATCTGGGATCTTTCTTGCCTTCCTCGGTTTCCTTGATGCCCTTGAGTCTCAGGCTGGTTGTGTGGTTGACAGTCCTGTTGACCATGCATCCAGCTGTGTGGTTCTTTCGCACTGTAATGTGGGACTTTGCATCTCTTTGCCTTCCACATCTTTCACACGTTTGTATGACGCTTACAATTAAGCTTTTACAGTGCTGTTCGCCTTTATGGTTCCAATGGAAAAATCAGGATCTTGACTACTAAATAGTTTTGGTTTATTGGTTTGGCACCTATTGAAACACTGGCTGGGGCCCTCTATTCTTGTAGCGCTGCCCACAATTGTTAACCTTGGAGTGCTTCCCTGTTCGGTTGTTCCTTTGAGGCATGAGCCAAATCCAGTGCCTGTAACCCTTGGGTGGCATGTCTTTGGCTTGCTTCTTTACTGAACCTGGGATGAGTCAGGAGGCTTTCCAGCATGTGTGGAAGGTGTGACTCCCCACAGGTTTGGTTTGTGTATCTGCCTGGGATTAAACGTTGATTATTTCAGTCTGACTGAGTTTGAACATGACTGAAATTGTCTTCTGCCTTCAGTAGGAATGTCCATACATTGTGCAAACTTGAATTAAGGGAACACAGCCCAAATGCTTTATTTTCTTTTCATGGTAGGAGCGAAAATAGAGAATTACATCTGGCCGTGCTTTCTAATGCTGTAGGTTCTTACTGTCTGTCACTGTCGGAGAAGAACGTGCTATGTGACAATTGGCACGGAAAGTGATGTGTACCTTGGCCCTTGGTGACAGACCTGCCAGCCTCCATAGGCACATGTGAGCTGCGTGCCCCTGGTTCTTTGGGAATGGTAACTCCATGCAGCCCAACACATCCAAGTGCACTCCTGGAGGTACTGGCAGTATTTTGTCTGATTTACAGAAGGGAAAACTGAGAGATGGGGATGTCTTGAGATTTTGACTTTTTCTGCAGAAACATAGTTAGGGTTGATTATTCTGGCAGTTGTTGGATTGTGTGCTGTCTGTAGTGGGGAAGGTTTGCTGATGCTTTTGAAAAGTACCTTGTGGGGATTTTAAACAACTGTGTTTTATGTGCAAAATAAATGAGTTCAAGAGGTATAAAATTTCCTACCAGAAATAAGACGGACTTTTTCAGCAGCTGTGAATTATTTCCCGCTTTTACTAGACTTCTGGTATTTAGCCTTTGTAACAGGTATCTTTAAAAGACAGTATTTCTCATATTTGCAGCATTTCAGCAGTCCATTGTGTCTGAACCTGTGGTCTATTCATGTTGAAATATTTTCCCTGAACAAGCTTGGAATATTCATCACCTCTCTGCCTTCATGCCTTTTTTATGGGTTTAGTGGCAAAAAGATCCTCTCTTGAAGTGCCTATGTCTTCCAGGTGTTTTGAATAGATTAATATTTTGACGTATTTTTGTGTTTAGATACAGATACGTATTTCCTTTCTTCATATATACTAATTTGTTGACAGTTAAAATCCTAGGCTCTGAGGCTGATTGTAAATCAGTTTCAGAATGTATTTTAACTGAAAGTTAAAAATGGAAGTGTCTCTGGCTTCCAGGACTACACAATAAATGACAGTGAATGAACCCATCATGACAGAGATGTTTGGTGCAAGCTTGTCTTTGATGTCTGTCTGCTGATGGCAGTGGACTGTTGCTGGGAATAAACTTTAGTTAAGATTTCAGGTGTAGAAATAGTGTTGAGCAAGTTTATCATGAGAATTCTCTTGTTAAACTTTGGGAGTATGCCCACCTTGTACGTGCCAGGTGTTGTCTATTATTAACCTAAGCCCTTTTGGTGAAATGGGAACTCATCAGTGACTGAATGAGGTTCTTCAAAGTCAGACTGTGGGGAGCAAGTCGCAAACTAAAAATCCTTGAAGTTCTGCAGTAAGTTACTTAAATCAGTACCAGTACCTTCATATTTAGGAAGGCATGAAGATAAGGGAAAGAATTTTTTTTTTTTTTGTTCAAAATCTGTAATTACAGCCCCATAATGACGCCTCTGGTGCAGATACAGAAGCAACAGATGAAGAAGAATAAATCAGGCATGCAGTAATCCCAGCAGTGGCTAACTCAGCTGTCCATTAGCACAAGAACTAATGCAGTGGCTCCTGGAAGCAATTTATTCATAGCAGTGAGGCTCACAGCTCCATGTATGTTTTTTTCCATTAAAATGCACAATGTTTCATTTTTAACACTGCTCTGTACTGACTGAATTCTGTCACAGCAACAGAGGTGGGTTCTGGGTGTTTGCTGTAGGAGGTAGGGATGAGGGAATATCCAGAGGGTTTCGGGTACGGACAGCATGGCTTTAGCAGCCGTGTGATGGGTCATGCCATTACAGGCCTGAGAGGGTCACTTGTTCATCAGTGAATTCTACTCTTGCTCAAGCAGTGGTAAATTGGTTTTGCATTGGCCTACATCAGCTTTATAAAAGCAGAACAAGAATAAAATTAGGCCCGTATTTGCCCATTACTGTAGCTTATTTCAGAGAGCAATACTTCGGTCAAGGTACTGCTTGCTCTTTTAATGGAAGTGGAACTTTGTCAGCAACGTTATTTTTGGAGAATGACCCTTGTTTGGGCCATTTGCCTTGGCACAACTAAATTTAAAAAAATATAAAATAATAATGAAAATAATGATTATATGGGGCCCTGTATGAGCAACCTTGGTTTTCTATGACACTGGAAAAGGGCAGCCTGCTTTTGGTTCTGAACATCATCTCTGAGATGTCCTGTTGAACATTCAGGGCTGGAGAAGAAACTTTTTCAGATGAGGAACTGACCTCTGATGAGGCAGTTGTTGATCTCATGTTCCTGAGAGTTAATGAAAGGAGTGGGAAATCCAGGTGTGGCTTCAACAAACAGCAGAGAGGCTTGTTTCAAGTAGAGTTGTATGTGTGGTCCAGGGGATGTAGGAGGTGAGTGTCTGGGTGCTGGTGAGCTGTGCAGGCACTTTTCTCCCCAGGCATTTGTCTGACTAGCAGAATGGTTTTGCAGGTGATACTGGGATGCACAAAAATGTGTTCTGAAACTTGGCAAAATGCCTTCCACCTTGGCTTTTGAGGCTGGATCTGTTCATCACTAGGGTGGGAACTGTCTGAAGGCTTGCTTAAAGTCCTGGTACACGGAGAGGCTTCTCTGAAGTGTTTAGTGTGAAGTACATGGCCCAGTGGAATGGCTGGATGTGGTGGTATGAATCTCCTTCGTGGCTGGGACTGGACTTGAACTCTGAAGTTGTGGCCTTGGTCACCTCAGAAAGGCTGCTGCCTGCCCTGGCAGTGCTTCCTCCAGGTGGGCCACGTCATGGGCTCCTAGCAAAGCGAGGTGTTCTCGGTTGACACGTTCACCTTCTTACCAAGTGTGGCAGGAAAGGCTCTGCCACAGTACTGACCCAGGAGAATGAGTTGCATTGGGTTTGTTTTTGGAGTTAGCTAAGGGTCTGCTAAAATCCTTAATGGTACTGTTGGATCTAGTGGTAAGGTTTCTTTGTACTTCAGCATTGTGTTCTATTTCAAGTTCTTTTCCTCACCTCTGAGCCATTGTTGCTCTGAAAAGGCAGGAGGGGTGGTGGGTTTCCCAATGGGAAAAGGGTGCCCTGAGCACATGCTTGCAAAGATGACACACACATGTATTTTTATGTCTGAGAGGTACTTTCCTGTGGAGTTAAACACTCTGTGTATGACATCCCCTCTCTAATCCCAGATCTTTGAGTCTGTGTTCAAGCATTAAAACAATCTATACAGAATTTTTCTGGAGTTTAGCTAAATAAGGTACAATTTGTACATAGCATATTTTGTGATATGGATTTGTACTTGCATAGGAATATAAAAATAATTTGTCCTATTGCCCGTTTGTGTTTTCCTGTTAAGTTGGTGTGTTTGACTCATGTTTTCTGTCTTGTTTTGAATCAGAAACAGATACCCAAGGACGTGGCCAACATTTTTAATGCTCCCAGTGACAGTGAAGATTTTCCAGGGTTCCCAGATGATGCTTCCAAGCAGACCTCCTTGTCAGAGAACAGCTATGCTAGTTTCGATTCCCTGGAGTCTGGAAAAGAGGTAGGAGTGGATTGCCATAGTCTAGTTATGCTCTGGGTGCTGTAGTACTCTGAGCCTGTGTCAAAGCTGTGTGAATCGTAACTCACACTACAACCCATAATTTGCAGTCCTCACATTAAAATAAATGTAAACAAACTTGCTATCCTTTTTGGTGTTTAATGGTTGCTTTTGAAAACTCCTCCATAATATGAAATAGAAAATGAGTTTCATTAGAAGGTGAGTTTAAGTGAAATAGGTAAGTGTAGCAAACAGGAAAGAGAAAATTACCATCCTGGGATGATGTTGCTGAATACATAAGACAGTGGAAACGCATGATTCTAGATGGGCTTTTGTGAGTATGCAGTCTTCAAGGTATTTCTTCTAGAAATTTATCTCAGTGCTCTTTTTGCACTAAAATTGGGCTTTAGTAGTGGTGACCCACAGTAACCATCAGCTTCTGCTGTGATAGTGCCATTTGCTGGTTCCTCACTCTCTTGATGGTGGAGTAGGTTGGATCAGGACAATGATTTGATACTTTTTTTTCCTCTGATTTGGTAGCTGGAGGTACCAGCTGAATTCATAAGAACAGAACAGAATGGGTGTGTTATCTTGGCTGTCAAAAATTTAGTTTTTGTCTTTCAGAAGCTCATAATTACATACTTGATTGACTTGGACTAATGTATTATAAGATACTTTTGTCAATTGTGCTCTTGAAAAGGTCCATCTGTTCCATTATTAAAGAAAATTGAAAATGCTTTTTTTTTTCTTTTCTTTTCCTACTCCATAGGTCAGTACCTGGTTAAGAGGTGCTGATGACAAGAAGGATGATTAGCGTTAGCAAAGGAAACAGAACAAAGCTTGAACGAGTTTTTACTGTTTCTGAGCCTTTATAGGCAAGTGACCCCAGGAGAGTGCAGAAACCTTCTGGGGGTAGAGCCACAGTTGCTGCTATGGAGAAAGATAGTATCTAAAATGTAGTTAAATACGCTGGGCTCTAAATTGTAATCTTGTTGGTAGACAGCAATATGGGTAACTTCAGAAAACCGGGAGGTAGCTTGCCCTTGTTTTTGTGTCTTTGTGGGGAGCATCAAGAAGGATTAATGGGGAGAGGTGGTGGTGGTGGAGGAGAAGCCTTATGTGGGAGCTGAGCTTCTGCTTCTGCCTGCTTGGAGTCTGCAGACACCTTACTTCTCTTTCCCTTGATTTCTATACTTGTGAAATAGAGATTATGATAATGATCTTCGCTGCAAAGAATTCTAAAATCCTCTGATGAAAAATGCTGTGGAAGAGCTAGGTACTGTTAGTTTAACTTGCATTACTGAGAATCCCAGTGAGACTTGTTCCAGATTTACAGCTGGCACTGCAGCCTTCCTCATCATTTCTGTGTTTCCCTTGGGATGAAAATGATTTTAAATCTCCATCAGTACTGACTTTAACTCCCACTAAATGGTACAATAAAAATATCTGGAGTTCCATCCAACTGCAATATAATCTGCAGTCCTTGCACATCAGGGCCCCGCATCTGGATGAGCATCATCTGGCCTTTATGATGCCAAACACCACTGTTGCTGCAAAAGACCACAGGTACCTGTTTTGCAGAAAATGAAAAGGTTTTGGTGAAGGGCAAAATGATGGGAAGTTCAGAAGAATTCTGCAGTGCTTGAGAGAGGAGGCATGGTAGCTGCCCTGCTGGGGTGGCGAATGGGATGTTAGTGCATCAGGTGTTGCCTTGGATGCTGAAGCACAAATGAGTTAACAAGGAGTGACCTCTGTGTGCCTGCTTTTCCTCAGGGCTTTCTGCAGTCCTGCTCCCATAATCTCTGCATTTCCACTGAGTCCCCACAATTTCTCCTGTAGGTATCCCTGATGTGTATTTTACCTTGTGTACACTGTTCTTCTTAGATGAACAGCATAGCACTAGGTGTGTTATTTTTAGTTACTTTAGCTAACAAAGAGCATATTTTCTCCCCTCAACCTTCATTGTGGAATTTTATGAAAACACAGAATACATAAAAACTTCAGTTTCCTCCAAGAAATGCAATTTAACTTTAAACTTCCCTATTGTATTTGTTCCTTTCTCAAGCAGCTGCACTGCAGCTATCAACAAAAGAATAAAGTAATTTTCCTCAGAGAAAACTCATTAAAATTACCCATAATAATTTGTAGATGTTTAAGTGTAAAGAAACAGCATAGGCAGTAGCTCCTTCCTCCCATTCCCCTGTAAGTTTTTCCACTCATCTATTGTATCTGTTTTTCACCGCATATTATCTTAATATAAAGAAGCGTGTAATTAAAGCCAGGGAAGGGAGGGAATTGAAATGAGGAATAAAGATATTTAGCAAATGCATTGTATTAAAGGTCATTTTTGTTTCTTGTGTGGGAGGAAGAAATAGCAGAGGAAAACTGGGGAAACAAACTTACATGTTGCTGACTTTCAAGAGGCAGGTGTGGTGTAAGCATGGGTTATATTCCTACCAGGAACAAGTCTTTCATGAGATCAATGGGGACGAGTTTACAAGATGGTCTTCTACTAGTTCTTGTTGGAAGTATGGATATACATTTCTGATTTAGTAAAAGCTTTGTGTTTAATTAGGATGTAATGTGCATATTGTGAAGAGCGTTTTAATGAGATCTTTTTAATTCCTGGACTGTAGGCAGATCTGTCTACCCTACAACACATGTGAATGATAAACTGCACCAGAAAACCAGAGAGTTGAGAAGTTGAAAGGTGATGGGATATTAGCCAGGCTGTTCAAAGCTTGGATTTGTGTTGGTATCTGTCAGTTCAGTGACGGTGTAACAGCACAAAGAAGAGCAGATCCCAGCTCTGCTGGGCTGCAGCAAGCCCAGAGGAGTCAGTCATTCCTACTGCAATGGGGAAAAAGGAGGTCTCTTTCTTGCTGTGATTGTCATTTGCAGTTTCTTTTATTCAAGGCCTGTTTTTTTACATCCAGAAGAAAACATACAAAACAACATGATAATTTACACATAAGAAAACTGATAGTGTGTTTTTATTGTGTAGTAAGGAAGAAGGAGAGGAAGAGGTGAAGAAGGAGGTTTCCCCCACTAGAAGTAGCTCTGTTAAAGCCTTGTACTCAAAATGAAGAAGAAAAAAAAAAAAGAGCTTGCAAAGTTAAAATAACTCAATGTTGAAACTCTGAATGTTGTCTTCTTGTTGTTTTTTTTTCTTTTGACAAGCTCTGTGTGCAAAGTGCTTTCACAGTGTGTGCCATCTAGTTGGTACTGTCTTGGCCCTTCAAAACCTGTTTATTGTGGCTGTGTGACTACTCTGTGTCTGACTGTCTCTCACAGCTGCTGAGGGGTATTTTTGCAGGGGCTCCGATTTCAGTCCAGGTACCTCACTGAAGAGCTGCGGAGGATTTTCACTGAAGACACTGACTCTGAAACAGAAGTGTTTGAAGGCTTCACTTCAAACGAGGTGCATGTGAACAAGAAAGAATTTCTGGTAAAGGCAGTCACACCTACATGTGAATGTATATGTTGACTTCTTTCTTTCTGTCTCTTCTGTGTTAACCTCATGTTCTAGTAGGAGTCTTCTGATACACTGTGATGTTCTTCATACTGAGTTAAAATATGTGTTATCTTAAAAAAGAAAAAAATGCTTTATTCAATGTAGCGTCACATTAGAAATGAGTACTTCCACTGCTTGTAGACTGACTGTGCTGGGCAAGAGTGTTCCTCTGGAGACAGCCATGTCTGTATGCCAGATAATACTAGTATGTAGATTTTCTGTTGATCTCTGCACAGGAAGAAGTCATGTAATGTGAACTTTAAAAAATTTGTTGATTTAGGTGAATTTATGATGGTGCCTTTGGGTGGTGAGACTCCTGTCTAGAATGAGTGATTTAAAAATGACCTTTCTTGTGTCAGAGCCAATAATGTAACACGAGATTTTTCCTGCCTCTAGAAAGTGGAATCAGACTTGAGTGATGAAGAACACAATAATTTATTGGGTAATGAGAAAAAAGAGGAGGAAGAGGCCAAGACAAAGGTTTCCCCCAAGAGAAGAAGCTTTGGTCTTCGTGTTGCTTTACAGTTTCCCACCAGAAAGTCATCTGAGAAAAACATGCCTGAACAGGCTTTGTCTGACTTACCTCTAAAGGACAGTGATTCCCTCACACCTCTTTCAAAAGAAATAAGCTGCAAGCGGTCGGACAAACTAGAGGGCTCTGCTTCAGAGTCTGAAGAAGACATCAAAGAAACTCAGGAGGAAAGTTCCAGTGCACTGCTTAAGAGAGCCATAAATATAAAAGAAAATAAAGCCATGGTAAGACCTATGAGTAGGTTTTGTTCTCTGACACGTATGTCCCAGTACTTAGCTTTAGCATACTTGAATTTTGGGGTCCTTGCTGGTGCTGTGCTGGAACCTTATGATTCTTACAGTGATTTTTTCCTACCTGGGAAAACCGTAGAGGACCCTAAGCACGCAGACATTTACCCCTAAAACAGCCTCAAGTAGGGGTAGCCTGGTCAAGTTTAAAACCAGACTTGAACCAAGCATTTTTAATGTGGATGTGAACAAATTTACAAGTGACCCAAGTTCTGCAGCCTTATATTCAGAACCTGTCAGAAAACTATCTGGTCCTTTCAGGTGGTTTGTGGTATCATTTGCACAATAGAGTTTTTACTTTTTGTTTGTGTACGACAGATCTGCTGCAGTTACTGATTGGAAAGCCAGCTAAAAAAGCTGCTGAGGATGATAAGCGTAATTTTTCAGTTGTGTAGGATGTGATTTTTACAGTTATGCTTTACTATATAACTGCTGAAAGTGTGTGTATGTAGGTGTGGAAAAGAGAGACACTGATCATTTCCTAATGTTTTTTCCTCTCTTATCCAACATGCCACCAGATCTCTTTAATTATCATGGTACTGTGTAATCGAACTGATCTTCAGTCTTTAGTAGCTACTTGAGTTCTACTATGTTTCAGGAAAAGTTGCAGCTTTCAGACACTCTTGGGGCTCAAGCAGTACCTCTTGGGTGTGTGGGCCTGCAGCTCCTGTGTAAGAACTTGCTTCAGTGTTGCACCTGCATTTCTAATCTGTTTTGTATCCCCACTGCTGTTGTGTTGGTCTTGCTGCTCTTCGGCCCTTCTCACCTTCCACTCTCCCTTGCTGTTCAGCCACGGCAGAATTCACTGGCATCCTAGGTGCAGTACTGTAATGGCATTAATTAGCTCTTAGTAAATGCCACACTGAAGTATTGACTGAGAAATGCTGTATCCAGCTTTAATCTCTTGATTGCTATGGCAATCTCAGAGAGCAAGCAGCTTGGCTCATCCCCACTACCACTGGCTTTGCAGAAGTTAGCCTCATTCTGGACTTCAGAACACGTCAGGGTTTTCTGGACCTGTCAACCACTGCTTCTCTGGAAACATATCTCCAAGACATCTCCTACGCAGTACAATCATCCTGCTGAAGTGCTTCTGCTGCTGCACATGCTGTGATTGAGGGAAGCACCAGTGGGGTTTAACTGCTTTGTGACTTGGTAATGAGTGTATACCCGTGTTGCTGGGTGTGTCTGCACTGCTTAAGGGGACACTGAGTTCCTTGGCAAAAAGCCCGGGTGTATCCACAGCCATTCAGTAAAACAGCTCACTGAGAACATCTCGCTGTGTTCTAGGACCCTGTCTTTCTTTCCTCCTTCCTGTCATATGAACTGAATTTCTCGTTGTCAGTCACGGATGTCATTACCATGTTGTAATGCACTCATTTGGTGCTGTTTTGACAAGATATTGTGCAGTTACTGGCTAGTTCTAATTCCCAGTAAGAATTAGTGGGAGCTGTGAAATTAGCACTGCTGGCAGAGCTTTTGGTCATTCAGGAGTAGATGAACCCCTTTTATGAGCCCCTCTTTATTTAAGTGCCTCTAGAAAGGTTTCATGCACTGTAACTTCATATATTTAGGTATAATTTGAAGTGCATGTGAAGAGTGGACGGTAGGTGTTCTTTTTTGCGAGTTGCAGTGGGTTTTCAGTGTGACATCATTTGATTTCAGCTTGCCCAGCTGCTGGCAGAACTGAATTCCGTACCGGATCTGTTCCCAGTGAAAACGCCCGCCTCGACTCCTTTGGTAAGTGTCCAGTACTGGCTGGTGGTGACAGTCATTACTGAAAACGCCCGCCTCGACTCCTTTGGTAAGTGTCCAGTACTGGCTGGTGGTGACAGTCATTTTTGTTAGACTTAGGATTAACGTGTTTCATCAGAAACTTTCACCAAGTTTGTTCTGGTTTTCCTTGCGTTTGGTCACTTCATTTGTATAGGTTTGCTGTTGGTTGGGAAGTACAAGAGATAATGTGAGAAAATGGAATTTTATAAGATTATGAAGAAATACAGAGACCAAGATGGGATGTTACTTTGTAATTTTTGCTCCAGAAACGCTATTGAGGTGGTAGACAAATATCTGTGTATGTGAGAAAAAGGAAGAGTAGTTGTTTTCCTTTGGGTATAGATCCTGTTAATTTCCCTCTTGCAGGCTTTTCTTCTAAAATCTACACTTCCCAGTAGAGCTATGCTTGTGAAGTTGAACCATGTCAACACAAACTGGGATGATACTGTAGTTATTTCCACTGAGTTTTCTCAGCTTCAAGCAGAGGACTGTCAGCCCCTCCTAGTTCTCTGTAGAGTAGCATTTTTCCACATGTATTATAAACTGAAGAGATTGAGGAAGAGTTGAAGAGCCACGTCTTTGGTAGGTGTCCACGCAGGACTTCCGTTGCATGAATTCAATCACGCAGTAATTGGCAGGTGTGACAATATGAAGAGGGTATCTTGCGCCTCCCAAGAATTTCCAAAATTTAGGAATCTTGAACAAGATGAAGCTGCTTATTAATACCCTTTCAATTTAAAAAGTTTAAAAGAAAATTAACTAGAATTCGGATTGTTGCTCAAAGGTGTATTCAGATTGCGGGAAAATCTGCATATTTAGCTATGAAAGAGCAGTGAGAACTAGCTTCTGCCTTAATATGCCACATGTTAAGTTTTGGTGTAGTTCTGGGATGTTAATTGGAATGCAATTTGATGTGAAGGTGTGGTGTTTTAAAAGGAGCAAAAAGGTACAGGGTGTAGGGAGAATACTTAAGAATGGTAGAAATTGGTGGGGTTTGGCTTAACAAATAAGGAGTGGGAGAACAACAAATTAATTCATGGTAGTACAAGTGTGGTACAGACATCTTCAGGTTGTTTCTAGTGTTGAACACTACAGATATAACTGAAAGGGCAGTTCCTGGAATTCTCTTCTCTTTCTAGAAACAGAAGAAAACCCCAAGGAGGACATTTTCTGAAGGCCAGATAGCACGTCGAATGAACCCGACCAGAAATGCTCGTCCACCAGAAAATTTTGCCTTGGAAAAATTTACTGTGTCGGCTGTCAAATTTGCAGAACACATCCGTAGCTGTAGACAACAAAACCTCTTGAAGAGACTCAGTGTGGTATTTGCCAGTCTTTATCTCCAGTAATCAGGAATTAGGAAACATTTAAATTGTTGGCCAGCACTTAGACAGACATCACATCCTACACAAAAGTTATTGAAAATCTTTGGTTGGGATTAGCTGCAGAAGAAGTTATCTCCAGGCCTTTCTGCCTTGTCTTTCACCTGGCTCTGTTTGTGACCAGTGTTGTCCAAGCATAACAAGACAGTTTACTTATGGTCTGTTATTTATTCAGTATCTGAAAATTACTAGAGCCCGTAATGTAGGTGGCCTTGGAGTGGCAGGGCAGTGGGGTGGTGGAAGTGGCAAAACAGATCTTCACTATTACCACACTCAGGAAAAAAAGGCAAAAACCCTTCTCTGGAAATAGCATGGTGAAGATGTGAGTTACATAGCTGAACTGAGAATGTATTAAGGGAATCTGCACCAGCAAACTGCTAATGTACAGGCTATCCATTCAAAAGGTGCAGGTTTTATTCTTTCCTTTTTTTTTTTAAATGGTTTTTTTCTTTCTTTAGCTTGTGGTCATTTGTCTTGCTTATATTTACTATACAGCCCTTATGAAAAAGGCTCTTTGAGTCTGCACAGGCTGGATCTCAGTTCTGCTTGTAGGAACAAGTGCTGGGTATAGCTGAAGCATTATAGAGGGAACTTGGCTATTAGAAAAAGTGGAGTAGCACCAAATGTGAACCTCAGATGGTAAATGACTATTTTGAACAGAACAGAGCTGATCTAGAGTGAAGGACAAGTGAGGTCTTAAGAGACAGGTATGGGGAAGGCTAAGAATCAGATTAAACTTATTCATGGATATGGGTCAAAGAGAATATTTGAAAGGAAAAAAAAAGATCACTTAATAGTGAGTGGAGTACTCTCTTCCAAATAACAAACAGGATAATAAAAAAGGGCTGAGTATGGCTGGGCTAACCTAAAACTTCAGTAAGGGTTTTTTTGCAGGACATTAGAGATTGTCATTGGAGAAAGCAATTAGAGAACATACAAGGAGATTGAAGGAGGAAAGCATGGGAAGGTAGATGATCATAGTTTCTGATTCTGAGATGAAGAAATGGATTGTGAAGAGTTACAGTAGAGGAGTGCAGGGAATGCAAAGAAGTTAGCAGAAAAACATGTCAGGGATTTGTGCAAATAGAAGTAGTGAAGATGTAATAGAAACAGAATTAATAAAAAATGTAGTAGAGAAAAGATTAGGGAGGAGAAGGAGAGAAAGAGGCAGTGATGCTTTGGAAACTATTCCATGTTCTTCCAATGGTACATGAGCCTGTAGCCTGCCCACTCTGGACTGCATACACATTGTAAATGAAGCAATTTGTCACCAAGTGTGGTGACAGAGTCTTCATGACATCAGACAAAAGGTATTGAGATGAGTTTGTTTAGCAGGGGGATTGTTGCGCTCGCAAAAGAAGGAGATCATCAAGGTATTCATCTCATCGTCCAGTAGAAGACATTACTGAGGAGGATTTGGACAACATTGCAATCACTGTTAGAGACAAAATCTATGACAAAGTTCTAGTAAGTGGTTCATTCTTTAGTGTGTCTGTGTGCTTGAAATAAAAAGTCTCTCAGTAGTTCATTGGTGTTTGCTGAAAGGTGTGCTTTCCTGAGGTTCTGGAGAGTGCAGCTCATTGTTGTCATGTTACACAAGCAGAGCTTGGAAGGCTCTGGCAGACTTGGCTGTGCTGGTTAATACATCCCACTGGCTTTTTGCCTCTGGAAAGAAGTACTTTCATGCCACAGAGCTATTAAGTGAAATATGCTCTAGGTATTACTTGTCACTGGTAAGAGTTGCCATCCTTTTTATTTCTCATTCTCATCAATAAAAATGTTGTGTTGGTTGTACCATTAAATAATAGTGATCTCTGCTGTTCCTTGTACCCCCAGAAATGACATTTCTGTACAGGTTCAGAAGTTTGCAAAGGCCTTAATGGACCTCCTCGTTCCTGGGGTTCACTGGATTTGGCTATTAGTGGTTGTTGTAAAGATCAGCTTACCATGTATTTCATGCTTCATTGTATTGGCAGAGACAAGTCACAAGGTCATTTTCTTAATAGTTTAGCTTTTTCCTAGAGAAGAGAAAGGATCAGAACTGTGATACATAATTTGAGACTTCCAGTGCAGCTGAAACTGGGCACTGTTTGTAAAATTCCTAGCATTGCTATATAATTTATAATAACAGAACTTACAGTTCTTAATAAGATTTTCATTGCTGAATTTGACTTTGGTTTGGAGTTTGTCCTTATTATGAGGAAAGTTTATCAACGAGCATTTAAGATGTCCTTCACACATATGTTTTTCTCCCCCTTTCCACCTTCAGGGTAGTACTTGCCACCAGTGTCGACAAAAGACAACTGATACAAAGACAATCTGTCGCAACCAGGGCTGTGGAGGAGTAAGGGGGCAGTTTTGTGGACCATGTCTTCGAAATCGATACGGTGAAGATGTGAAATCAGCTCTGCTTGATCCTGTAAGTGTAATTTCTTGAGTCTGGAATGAAAGTGTAATGAATGCGGTTTTGTTAGTAATCTGTGGTGATAAGAATATGCTCATGGGAACATGGTGGTCAAACTTTCTCGCTATGAGATCTGTAGTACTGTTATGACTGGTACCAGTCTTGTTCAGAACTCAAGTTAGAGGTGCTGAGCCTGGGTTACCATACACCTGTCTTCATGCTTTGAAGCTCCACTTGCTTACCAGATAGTGGAGGGCAAGTGTAAGAGCTTTTAAAAAAAGGAATCTGTCCCCTTTCAGAAAAACACCAAGACATACCCATTTTTTAATGAGTACTCTTAGTAACAAGGCATGCAAAGCAGGTTCCTTGTTTTATATTTCATTGTTTAAATATGAGAAAAAAGGAGAAGGATACCTAAAAGCCTTGGGGTTGGTTCCCTTTGTTGTCCCATGAGACACTGAGCAAGGAGAGAGCGCAGGCTGCTGTCAGAGAATGAGGCAAGTGGGTACACAGAGACCTCTTGGCATAATAGTGTGCTCTGTGCTTGTTCTGGGACTTCCTCTCCTCCACCTGTGCTTTAGAGGGGAGCTTCTGGCTGTTCTGAACGACAGCAGAAAACTGATGGCTCTGATGTGCTGTTCCAGTGTGGCCATGGCTGCTGTATTAGCACCTGCACTTCTCTGTGCAGTTGCTGAGCAGCTTGGAGAGGCCTGAGCATGTACCAGCTGGGTAGTTCTGTCCCAGGAATTGGGCTATGCCAGCAGGCGGAGAGAGCCAAAGGAACTTGTCACAGTGGGTACCCTTGTCTTTCTAGGGAGCTGACTACTGTCAGTCTAGTGTAGAATGAATTGTCATTAGACTTTAGTCTGTTTGAAAATCAGTACTGAGCACATCAGAGAACCTGAGGCTTCAGACTAAAAAAATATTCAAGCACTTAATAATTTTTCTAGTCCTGCAGAATTTGGAAAGTGTGGCTGGCTGGCTTGAAAACGAGGCTGGCTGGCTGGCCGATAGAGGCTTTTAAAACCGTGCCTCGAACAATGACATGGTAGGGAGGCCATGCTCGTGTTTCCCTGAGCAACAGGAAGGCCAATATAACCTTTCTCATAGCTTTTACCCCCCCTCCCACATTCACACCCCTGCAGGCCTGGATCTGCCCTCCTTGTCGTGGGGTGTGCAACTGCAGCTACTGCCGCCGGCGGGACGGGCGCTGTGCCACCGGCATGCTCATCCACCTGGCCAAGTTCTACGGGTACGACAACGTCAAGGAGTACCTGGAAAGGTGAGGGGCCTGCTCTTCTGTGCTCATTCCTTCGTAAACTGCTGTAGCCCTTTAAGTAACATTTGACTTCTTGTGGCCTGGGGCAGATCCTTCACCTAGGCGAAAGGAGTCTCTTGGATTCCAGCTTTCTCCTAGGCTGAAATCAGTTTAAGGTGAAGTATGTTGTCTGTGTACACAGCTAATTCGCTTAAGAAATGGAACCGATTTTGCCTATCTTGAAATCCCTGTTGGTTGCTTGAAGTGGTGCTGTTTTGGAAGTTGTCATCTTCAGCAATGGAAATTGTTGTTTATGGGGAACCTGTGTTCCCTAAAAAGCACTAACACTGTTTCCTCATGTCTTCTAGTTTACAAAAGCAACTGGCGGATGGCAATTGAAACACTGAACTCAAGCTGTGCCTGCAACTGGTTAATATGTTGACAACTTTGACTTCAAAAATTTATTACTATGTTTTATATAAAATAGAATTGTAGTGTATAGTATATTCATTTCTGTATGGGGAACTTTTTGATTGATATGGTCTTATGCAAAAGATCTCTCAGGAAAATGTTTTGGTAGAGAAATCTACATGCACAGACCTGTATGTTAAGTGAAATGGCACGCTTGAACCTTGAGTGGTTAATTTTTAATAGAGCTACACAACCACATGATGGAGAGCTTGGTCAATTGGAACAATATTTTTGTTTATATAATTGCAAATTTGCAGAAAGGATGTTTAACAACTACACCTTCAAAGTGTCTCTGTCTTTAAAGAAACAAAACACCTTTGTCTACCAACTTGACCATAAAGATCTATTTTTCCAGCTCTCGTTTCTGAACCTGTTCCACCACCTGTACTTTATGGAACTTGTCCTTGCAAAGAAGGAGAGGGTACTTTCATCTGAATGCCATTATATTCCTGCCAAAGCTGATGCAATTGACCAGTGGGAGGATATATTTTTAAAAAATTTTATTCCAAAGTGCAATTATTCACCAAAACATGAAAGTAGAAGTGATTTTTTTAAAAAAGTAAAATAAAATTCTAAAAACCATCCCAGTTTAAAAAAAAAACCAGCAAAACTTACTACCAGCAGTTCTCGTGTAGTGGACCTGCTGCTTGAACCATCTACTCAGGAGTTGTAACTAGGCTAAATCAGAGTTCAGGATGAATTTTTTTTAACTTACAGTTCATACTTAGATGTTATCTCATTTGTACAACCAAGCTTTCATACAATCTCATATAAATGCAACATGTTTGTATTGCATGTTAAAATATGTTAAAATTCTTGTAAGATACATGTTTCATTTTATGTAGAGAGAATAAAGGCTAATCTAAACAGGAGTATTTTGTGAGTCAAACTACCCCCAGATGTTGATGTTTCGCCCTTACTGTCCCATGCCAGGTGTGTAATGGTGCTTGCAGATCAATAATCATGTGGCGAAACACGAGCACAACACTGATGGATAAGGAAATAACAATACAGAGCACATAAGTGTAACACTAAGAATTGTGGTTTTGTGAGGCAAATCTCCTGCTCCAGCTGACTGTCAAAACTTTTGCTTTAACTACAAGGCAGATTAAAAAAGCAGCACATTTTATTGAAAGCTTCTTACTAAACTGCTGCGAGTAAAGCTATGCCTGCCACATCCCCTTTACTTGTTTTTCAGATTGAAAGTTCAAACATAAGTTGTCCTTCTGCTTTTGCTTTTATAAGCTGGACATCCATAAATATTCTCAGTTTCCCTTTGATCCACTGGAATAGTCTTTAGGAAAAATGACTGGCATTGCTGAAGTCAGTTCTTTGAGCCATGCGTCAGCTATGGGCCCTAGCTGGACCTGCAGCAGTTGTAACACATGCTTTACATGGTGTTCTGTAGTGCAAGACCAGAATAATTCAGGTTTAAACAGTTGCTAAATAGCTAAAGCTACATTTGAACAGACAGATTCAGTGTAGACTGTTGTGGCCTGCTGTTCATCTCTTTGTATGAATGCAGAGATGAGTACGTAGCATCTGCCTGGACTGTACTTGTGGTTTCATCAGCATGCCCTTTTATTGAAAGCAGAGACTGGAAACTATGTACAGTTGGGACTTGGAGTATGAACATTCCAACGAAGTCAAATGCTCAGATTTTCTACTAATTCTCCACTGGTTTATGGTGAAGTATCCCAAAGGGTGGAGAACTACACTGGAGTACCTAGCATGAGATACCAAAACTGGTACTTCGGTGAAGTTAAAACAGATTTATTTGCTGGATTTATTAAGTTTGTTGTGTGTTCTCCTACCATAAACTAGCATATAAAATGTTGCAGATGCTTGTTGTGGATTTTAGAAGTGTGTATGTAGTTACAGGAAATCGTATCTATGCAAACACCACCAGAAGCCCAACCTGCAGTCACAAGGTTCCTTGATACTTTCCTCATCTCTAGAAGACAAATGAACAGTAATGCCCTTGGACTGACAGATGTTTTAAAAAAAACCCTTTGAAAAGTTGATGCCACCAGTTCAAAATGCAAGAGTCAAATGACATCTTTTCCATTGCTACATTCCCCCACCCTTACTTTCCCCTTGGGGCTTACCTGCTGTAGTAGCAACTCCCTTCCAAAAGAGTTGCTTTCCTTTTATGATATTTGGGTCTGGTGAAGAGCATAAGTAATGATGATGTTTCTCTAATTGCCTATGGGAGTCACTCACCTTTCTCTAAAGAGCTGTAACTTAGTTGACAGCTCTTCTAAGTTAAAGCTAAAATCTCATGTTGACAGTAGGCCTGAATTGTCATTCCTAAAATAGATGCTTCAGTCTCAGGAAAATACAAATTCTAAAGAACAAGGTACAATGTTTATCACATGAAAGTTGTTAAAAGAGGGGTTGCAGCTCAAAAGGTGAACATGATCTCCATTCAGGAACAGCCTGCAACCATATTACAGCTACTGCAATAACTGCTTGAAAATCCAGATGAAAAAATGTCTTCTAATTCTTAACACTTTGCCCACCAAATTGTGTCATTATACCTCATGCTAATTACAGAATCACAGAATATTCTGGGTTGGAAGGGACCCACAATACAGGTGTTCTCAAGTCCTTTATACGTGTCCCCCCAGTAGCTTATCCATATATAGCTAATAGAGCAAATATAAAGCAAATGAAAAATTCAGAAATCTTTCTTTATTTAAAATTGGCAACTTTCTGCTTAGGTGGAAGGAAAACAGGATATAGATTATTTTTATGGGTTTTTTTTTTTGTTTTGGGGTTTTTGTGAGGTTTCTTTTGGGGTTTCTTTATTTTGTTTGGCTGGTTGGTTGGGGCTTTTTTTGTGGGGGTTAAGTTGTGGGAGTTTTTTTAACTACAATCATGTAGATTACTTGATCCAGGTTACCAACATGTGGTAACTACTAACCCTATTCTGCACCTCTTAAAAGATGCAAAAAATGTATAGACGATCATTATTGTGAAATGTATAGTCTTTGGAATAGTCTTTAAGCTGCTGCTGCTTTACTACAGTTGTTCAGACACACTTAGCAGTTGTTTGAATACAAGAAATATATTCAATGATTCGGAGACCAAGCTGGTTTGAAATTTAAAGTCACAGTGACAAATGCCAACAAGCCACCACTATTCCTAAACTTCTTGGTGTTCTTCATAGAGTCACAACACTTTAGTCCAACTCTTGATGAAACTTAACTACCTAATAATGGAAGCTAGAGTCCCTGAACTAGGCTGCTGAGATCAAGCAATTTATTTCTTACCTTCTGTGGAAAGCACACAGATAGATACAGGCTCCTTCCGTTCCTGGGTGGTCGTACTCTTCTTTGGTCTTTTTGGTAACATCTCAAGTCAAGCACACCTAATCCAACGGCCCATTAGTCCTGCTCTGCATTACTTAAAAAAAAAAGCTTTCAATAATTTAATACCCAGGTAGTAATTTTAATGTCAGAACTGTTAACCTACCCCTCTTGGGCCAGTCGTGCTCAAGCCTTAGACTATGTGGGGTTTGTTTTGTTTGCTCTTGATTTTCTGAATTTTTCTTTATTCTTTTGACCACTATTTCAAGTAAGGCAAAAAAGGTGCATGAAAACAATTGTTTGGAAAGAAAACACTACACAATACAGAACAAGCCAGCTCCTCTCCCCATGGTGGGAGCAAGACCACAGTGCTGTCTGCTCTCGGAGACAATGCTTCTCTCCAGCTGGGACCCCCTTCAGAAGCCTGTGCTAACATCTATCCTAACCTGCATGGTCCTTATGCCTCCCCAGCCCCTGGCAGGAACAAGTGCCCAGAAGAGAAAATCTGGAGAGAGGCAGTAAAAGAAGTGAGAAGTACAGTGAGGTTTCTCCATGCCTGCAACACAAAAAGCACCATTCGGGGACTCTGATTAGCAGAGAGAAGAGGCAGCCCTCATGCTGTCAATCCCCCCCTTCTGCTTCCAAGGGCCGGGAGAGATGCTGCACCATCTAGGCTGCGCACATTCCCTGGGCTCCCACTGCCCATCTCCAGGGAATGATGGCATCCCAGCCAGCGTCCTGTGAAGAGCTCCTGGCCACCTTTCTGCTAGGCTAGTGAAGGATTTATCTCAGTGCTCTGGGTGACCAGGCACAATTTGAGCTACACTGTTACCAGGCGCTCCTGTGGCTTCACTGGGGTTTTCAGAATAAATACAAGAATATATACATTTATTCATAATGTTCTGGGTTGTGAATATGTAATCCTGAAAAGGATCATCGAGTCCAACTCTTAAGTGAATGACCCATATGGGGATTGAACTCTCAAACCTTGGTGTTACAGCACCATGCTCTGACCAACTCAGCTAATACGCTGTGATTGTGGCAAGAAATGAGAAGTACTGCTTATTCAGTACACGGTTGAAGGTGTTCCGTCCCCTACTGTGGCAACAACTACATAAAGAGGATTAGGAGCCTGATTTATTTTTCCCCTTAGCCTGGTAACTGTGTTAAAGAAAAAAACAGAATGGTACCATAATATATGCACTGAATTGGTTAAATAATAATGGTAGAAAAACTTGCAGTCTTAAACTTTTTTTTTAAACTATGAAATTCAAGCTTTTATTTCCTTAGCTGCTTTGTCTTCATGCTTCTGAGTAGACTGAAGATGAGTTTGGATTGTTTCCCCTGCTTTCAGGAGATAGTTATTCCGATATTAAGGTGATTTTTATCTTTTTACTTAAACTGTGATTAAACCAACAGCATCACAAACATAGCTAACACCAATGGTTAAAAAAAAAAAAAAGTCTGGCATTGAAACCATATGCTTGGTGCCCTACAACCATCACTGCTCACCTGTCAGAAGGGGCTGAGGATGGAAGAAGCCAGAAATCCACATCACTGCTGGCAGCATGAGGCCCTGTGTCCAGATGTCAAGTTCTTGGCACCACATGAGAAGAGCAGTAACCCTAAAACAGAAGCATCAACAGCTTCTGCCTTAACTGTATATGTACTGCCTTTTTTTAGACAAAATAAACTACAGATTTCAATTATAGAAAGCCCTTTTGTCCACAGAGAAAGTACATTGCTGAAGTCACCAGCAAGTATACGCTTACATAAGCATAAGGTAGTTGTTTTAGTGGAATTTGTTTCCCTGATGTAAGTATGGCTGAAATCAGTTGTAGAAGGTGATCAGCGTGAGAGGTTGCTGGCAGCAGAGAGTGTGAGTGTGCTCAGTCCCGTCAAACCTGCTGTTTTGGGGAGAAACCCGAACATCACCGTGAGTCGTTAACTCACCTTCAGAAACTGCCAAAATTTGCTAACAACTGATGCCTTCTTAAATGCAAATTGGCTGATACCATCTTTATTGGTGCATTTAAACTTCCAATAAGCCAGAGCAAAGTGCAAATCGGGAACACAAGAGATTCTGATAGAAGCTCTGAATAATGGCATAATGCAGTATACATTGCCATGAGGTATCAGAAGAATTTCCAAAAAACAATGCCTTTTATCCATGTCTAACCATTGCTGGTGGCAGGCTAGGGGAAAATGAATCCCACAAGATGCTGAACACCCCTAGTACGTGGGACAAAGGGAGGTGACAGAGCCTTTGCTTTAGCAAAGTGCTTGGCATTTCTACAAAACTCGCTTCAAAGGAAGACTGATTTTCATTAGGACAAATTTTGGAAAAAAGTGAATGGAACAAAGCTGCTGGGCTTAAATCACTGGAATAGCTCTGTGCATAGTAACTAAACCAAGTCACTGTGGGGTACTTACCAGTGGGCAGAGCTGTGTGTGGACAGATATGCTGGTTTAGTCTGGCACAACATGGCAGAAGAGTGTGTATTGCAGCACTTCCATGTAAGGAGAAAACATCAGCTCCCCTTTTAGAGAAAAACAAAAAGCATACATGAAGAGTAACTATTTAATTTCCAAAATAAACAACAAAAAGCCACAAAATACATAAAAAAGCAACAGTAATATTAATAAATAAGTCAGTTGCCTTCAGACTGAGGTCCAGCTGTTTAAAAGGCCTATGGATCTCTGAAAGGAGGAGGTTCACACTTACGCTCTTGAAGACAAACAAGAGCCTAGGGTCTCCAGGCAATTGTCTTCTGCATGACTTCTGCTCTCTTAAACTTCTCAGGAAGCATCTCCAGAATATCATCCAGGACATCCTTAACCTGTCCAGGACAATACAACAGAGCCATTAAAAAAGTCCCAGCAATCAACTCTGTCTGACTCTTCTACTTTCAAGTCTGATTTCTTCTCTAGGAGAGCACAAACATCTCATTCTCTTAGATGAAAACTGGAGATGCTCCCTCTCTCAGCTTTGCTGTCTTTTGAGACACTATTGAGACAGTATTGAGAGAAATGACTGCAAACCAATTAACACTTAGCAGCTTCTATTTAGCTTTACATTTTCAGGTAACATTGAGCCCTGAAGCCTACTAACACATTGTCCCTGGTCTTCGGATGACTGCTCTTACTAGGATGTACCCTGAAATTGTCTTGATTTTCAGTCAAGTGTGATTAGGAGTTTGTATTTCTCTAGTATCTAATAGCTTCCATCACCCCCTCCACCACCCACAGTCCTTGCTGTCTCAGGCATTAGGCAAAGTATAGCACAGGCACACACGTCTCACCCTCACAACAAGCCTCTCTCCCTGGAGGCCTGCTCTGGAACTGAGACAGAACATAAATGAAGAACAATTCATAACAGAAATAATGACCAGGAATTGAAATCACAGCATTAATGCAGCTCAGCCCCCATTTCAGTCCTGGCTTTGGCAGAATTAATGATGAATGCCATATATTGTAGTCCAGACTCCCTAAAGTGGATGGGAACTGAACGTGAAAAACACAAGGTCTCCCCAGGACATGAAACAATGTTTGGCTACTTGCATGCAGAGCAGTCACATTTCCTCCTGCAAAGCCTCCATGATCTGATAGTGATAAGAAGAAAAAAAAAAAGAGTGCTTGTAGGAAAAGGAGGAAGTAAGAGGATTTATCATGCAGAAGATGGGAACAAAGGACACAAGTGAAGAATAAACCCACCAATTCAACCAACCATGCCTTTTTTTAACTAAGTTGTTGCTGTACTTGTTTATAAAAGCATACACACAAAAAGAGTAAGATAGATCCATATCTTGTTTCCCACTCCACATTAAATTCAAAGTGAAAAAAGAAATGATCTGCATAACAGGTTAGATGTTCCTCTGGTCCAAATCTCTTTGGTTCAATTTCCTTTCCAGTGCAGTACACCTTGGCCAGGTTGGTGCATTATCAACACTACCATTAACATTCATCTGATCTTTTCTAATATGATGCATTTTTTAGTCTCTTGCTGAAATAACACAGTAAAATTTGTGCTCCACACATGTAATTAACAGAACTGACAACACCCTAAATGAAGAACTTCACCTCTTTCTCTGCAGACTGGCTTGATCCCTCTCTACAAATATATGCATGGGTTGCATTTCCAGAGGTTTTGAAGAGATTATCTGATGCTGTTGTCAAGAATCCCATCTCAGCATTGGGGTGCAGTCCATATAGTACAGGGCTTTCAGATGGAAGCATTTCATCACCATATATTTATGGTATCCATCATAATCCAGATTTGGTGGGATCAAGAAACCTGATGCCAGTTCCCCTTCAAACTGCAGTAAAAGAATCAATAATGTTATTGATAATTCTGGCACCAGTTCTTGAAACATTCTTCTGTATCTACGAGGTTTCAGAAATTTCTTTGGAGTCTGTGGACATGACACCTGCATGTTCTGATACAATGCAACAGGGTTACCAAAGTATTCCTAGCATAGTTACTATCTGCATAATTTCCGGACACTCCCATTTTCTGCAGTATTGAAATACTGTTGCTTCTTCCTTCATAAGGACTGTCACCCCGAGGCAAGTGTATGCTCAGTACTGAATATCTGCATCACCTCAGCAGTCAAGCAAGGATTATTATGCCATTTTGCAGATGAGTCTGAGACAGGAGAAAGTTCAGACTCCCTCAACTCCTTCTTCAGTGGATTCAAAGAATTTCTCTGAACTTATTGTCATAGAGATGTCTGGGATTTAAACTACACTTGAAGTTGTTTTTGCTGAAAAATATTTCTAGCTGTAAGTGGCACTTTTCACAAAAGCTATTTCTTCCTAATGCAGGGTCCACTCCACAAAATCACAATAACATTTAACAGCTTTTGGCATTTAGAACAGTCAATAACAAGCTGCTGCTCAAAATAACACCAGTAAGCACTTATTTCTGAAGTCATTTTGGTTCTGCAACCAGCCATTTACCTGTGCCTGAACTTGTACCACTAACCTCACCCACAATAAGCTGTATCTTAAGATGCCACTTTGAAGTAGTGCAGAGGTTTTGAAAAGAGCCCTGTTATTTACCTCGAGTGGAAGATCAATTCTGTCAGACAATCTGTACTTACCAGTCTCTCTGCTGGCACTTAAATCAGGTTTTGCTGTATCCATGGGAGTCGTGTGCACAGAGGGAGGCTGTGGGTTACTGGGGTTTGTAGCAGGAACCTGCCACCTTTCTGTCTTTACAACTAATCCTGGGTGAGGCTTATCAAAGCTGACACATAGTGGTTTATCCTAATGGACCTTGTGGAATTAATTTATAGCTACAAGAACTAATCAGTAAGGCAAATAGGTAAAAAGAGAAGGTAATCTCCCCAGTGAACACAAAGCCCTATTACTGACAAAAGGCCATCCTGTTTACATCCATTTGGCTGCCAGCCAATGAATGATTTTCTGGTTTTGCTGGTAATTCTGGGCTTTAACTTTTTCCAATTACAGCAAAAAGATTGGAAAGATATCTCACTGTTTAAAATACCAGTGGATCCACACTCAGGGTTGGGTCCCTAAACTTTCCAAAGGCCATACAAATAGCAGTGATTCTGTTCAGGTTTCACCACCTATACTTATTTTGCAATTATTTGAATGAAAGTTCAGGCTTGTGAAGGTTAATGGACTACCTAAAGTAGTAAAGCAGTAATTCTTTACTTATCCATAGGCTAGAGGCAGAGCCGGAGCCGGCAGGATGAGCTTCCCACCGTGCCCCTATGACCTCAGCTGTCATGTGGAGAAATCAGCCTCTTTCGAGGTCAGGAGTACAGTGGTGTTTAGCCTTTCCATCTCCATGGCAACTTACTCTTGGGCATCTTCTTCTGAGCAGTTACTTCCAATTGCCTTCATCTGAGTGTGGCTCTTTGACACGTGAAAACCCACTTGTTCGGGACCAAGGAGACGCCAGCCCGCTGCTCCTGCTCACAACCCACAGCCAGGCTTCAGCCCACTGCCACGGCTGAAAGGGGAACTTTTCCCAGATTAGCCAGGCTCCACAAATGGCCTGCTCACACGTTACATGCTAATTTTAAATTTTTTTTCCTCATAAAGAAGCTTTTTACCTTTGGGCAATGAAAAATAGCAAGCCTGGAAAGGGCACTTGAAAAATCTCTTGGCTGTTTTGAGCAAATCAGTTATTTGAAGTGACTATTTCAGCAGCTAAGGACAAGCAGACAGGGTTTTAAAATATTTTTATACACACACTCCTGTATAAACATCCACATTTGATATAAATGTATGTATATGTAAATAGATTAAAGTAGTTTCCATGCAAGACTTAGAACTAAAGTTAAAGCAACATTTTCTTTTTGTAGTCTCAAAAATTCTAACATTTCTTACTGATTAGAAGCAATGTTGGCAATCTGGTACTTTGGACTCCTGGGTGCTCCAGATACACTGCTGTCCAGGATGAAAACTCAATAGTGAAATTTGAATAATTCAGTATATGTCAGCTGGTGATAACGTGACACAGCTACAGAAACAGATGTGTGAGAGGGTAGTAGAAATTTTAAAACAGTCTTACAAGCTATTTCCCCTATTTTGGAAACAGGAAGATGCAAGGAAATGTATAACATTTCCATTCTGTTATTTTTCTGGGGACAAAATTATGCAAAAAGCTGTAGTGGTTTGGCCTTGGCTGGGTGCCAGGTGGCCACTACGGTGCTCTATCACTCCCCTTCCTTGTGGGAACATTTACAACAGTAAATGTAAGTTCTGAGGATAGTGAACTGAGCAGTCGTTCTGCACTGCTGAAACCAGTGAGTCTATCAGTTACATTGGTTAAACTGCAGTTCCATAAAAGATACTTTCCCATGCCAACCCAGACCTTTCTAAATGGGAGCACCTTAAAACAGTTTTACTAGGAAAATGGAAACCTACGTGTATCCCATGTCATTAAGCTCACTATACAAGCAATGTTATGAAACACTGAATTCAAGTTACCAATTAAGGGTACTTGCAAAACTAAACAAGTAGTATGCCAAGTCACAAACCCTTTCAGCCAAAATCTGCTCATGATAAATCACTGTCAAACGTATTCTCCCACAGCCAGACAAGACCTTGCTACAGATGGGGCTGCATAGGTGAGAAAGCATGTGGTCTTCTCTTTCCCTTAGGTTGAAGACACGATGTACATGTTCAAGAGCTTTAGGCACATAGAAAATTCTCACCAGGAGTGGGCTGATGAATTCCGACGGATATATCCAGCAGAGCCTGTGGTCCCAGGCACAGGTGATGTGGCCACTTCACATGATCTCACCAGGGATGAGTCTTCCCATGGGATACAAGTCATGGAACCCCCATGGAACCCACCATGGGAACAGAATGAGTCACTGAATAAAGCAAGCCAGCTTCCTAAAAGACAAACCAAAGCTGTTCAGAATAAATGCTCTTAAGAGAAACAAAAGAAATTCAAGTATTTCCTTTCAGAAAGCTTCATGGTTATACCTCTGCATTGCTGGGTCTGGTTTGTTCAGCAAATAATATTGAAACCAGATTTCTTTTATTTTAATCCAGTGAGAGGTATCTGAGCAAAAATAGCAAATTTGTGACTAAAATTCAGTAATGGTGTAAAATGTATTATCTGAGATTTATGTCATGTTCTCTACCTTATCCCTTATAAAAATCTTAAAAGCACATTTTCAAAACACCACGATATAAAAGAACGTAACTTCATGAACAAATGCATGTATTTTCCCATACAGATCTTTCAAAACATAATCCTCATGAGTGACAGGAAGGTAACCTACTGTGCCTTTCTTGAAGGAGAAATAAAAAACTTATATCTGATTGCAGTCTTTTATATCTCCTCACTAGGGAACATTTAGTAACTGAAATTCTACATCATTTGAATTTGGGAAGTATTCAAGAACTTCAGTAAAAATTGAATTAATATTAATCCCATTACTGCCACATCATATAAGCATTAAGTTTAGAATTCTAGTCATAATGCCACTGATATAGCATGTGATTAAGAGTGGTAAAATATTTTATTCAAGGAAATACTGTCTTTCTCTTTTATTTGGCTTCACAGCATTTGAAGCTTCTTTTTGCTCCCCTTTGGTTTGCAAAATATGCCAGTTTGTGATGAAATCTTTGCAGACAAGAACCTTTACGCCCTTGGGGGCAGTATTTGGCTCCCAACAGTTCAAGTAAAAACTTAATTATAGGCTTTAAGTATTGCATGATGTGACAGAACAGAACAAGCAAAATAGCTGCAGCTATTCCAGTCCACTTGCTACATAAACTTGTATGCAGCAATTTGATTATGTGAAATGATAATCCATCTTTATTTTAAATGGGTTTGATGAAAGTGAAAAAAGAATTTTAAAAAAGCCGCTGGAATATAATAAGCAACGCTGCATGCTTGTGATGAGAGACTGAACAGAGATTCCTGTGAAAAATGCCAACAACTTGGATTTGGAACGAAACATTCTTGCATTTAGAATAAACCTGCTTTTCTCTTTGTTAGGAACAAATACTCATTTAATGTTTTTCTAATTTCATATATATTTATCTCACGAAATTTTTTTTCCCTTTGTCTTTTGGAAGAGTATATCAATATTCTAATGCAGTACAAGCTCATTCAGCTGCACACTTCTGGGACATTGATTATACTGGGATAATCAAAGCTGGTGACATAAAAGGAACATTTTTGTGAGTGTGAGAAAACAGTGAAGTTTGCGTTAGAAATATTTTGGACTGTCAGGTTCACATAATTGCCATTGTACTCTATAGAAAACCGGTCTGTTTTACCCCCAAAACCTACAGAGCTGTTGCTCAGTGGATGGATAACAGAGAGAACAGATTCCACATCCCCCTTACAACACTGAACAACAACTCCATGAGCAGGTGCATGGAGGGCAAGAGTGGGACAATGGGGCAGGATCAGGCATCCTGTACTTCACGTGAGGAAACCTTAACTATCAGAAGTTAGTGTGCTGGAGTTTGTCTTAGCAGCAGGAAAAACTGAGATACAAGATTAAATATTCACAGGGAAACATTATAAACTGGTGCAAGTTATGATGGAGTTATGGCAATTTCCACTAGCTGATGGGCTAGCTCAAGTTGCCCAGTTTATGCTTTCTTCTCACTGTTCAATCCCTAATTGCCTAAAGGAAGTTGTCCTCAAAGGACAATAAATTGGAAGATTTTGTGTATATAGAGGTATACATGTATATAAACACAAGGTCATAGACATGCGTTATGTACATATGAAGTCACATTTAAAAAAAACTATTGTCTTATTTCTCTCTCCAATACCTACATTAAAAAAATCTGTATGAAGCCACAGGGTAATGAATCACCAACCAATACAATGAGAAAGGCCAATAAGCAATATTACCAAGAGGAGAGAAGAAATAATTCTTGCTGTTACAGACCTTTCTAGTACTCCCCGCCATCAGAATCCTCCCTCTCATTAATTAGCAGAATGAATTATCCAGCTTATGAATTGTGGTTTGAAAAGAACAGCTTAAAGCAGCAAGATTTATTAGCAAAGAAAACTAAGGGTTGGAATAAGCTGATTTTATAGACTTGTTTTCTAAATGGGAAACATTATTAAATCATCACAATAAAATTAAGCAATTATTTCAGTATGACACCAAGTACCACAAAAAGGAAAAACAGTTTGATGTCCTACTTACTAAACAAAGGTTAGTAGGGGTATGAAGACAAAAAGAAAATTAATTTCTAAGAGTAAATATAAGTTGGGAGATACGGAGAAACTGTATCATCAAGGGATGACACTTTCCCCTCTTTTTTTCTTTATAAATATCTCTGAAATGTCTTTAAATTACTAAAATGGGAGGATCTGTTCAATAATATCCTATATCATTCAGTAATAAGTAATTACTGCCTTTATTTAGGCATTTCACATTTTCACATACAGAACTTACACAAATGACCTCAACTCAGTATTTAAACTATACAAGTATGAAATATGCTCAGAAAAAAAAATCACTCATCTACCCTTAACTTTGACTCAAGGGGAACTTTACTGAGAAAGTCACAACAAGGTGGCATCCTTAATACATAATAATGACACATTCAGGAAATGCACCATTATTTATACATGTGACGTGCTGTAAATTGCTTCCATCATCAGAACTAATTGTAGTGATTATTAATGCAGTGTTATGAACTGTCAGAATTGCTGTTTGTAATTACATTTGTGCAAATGCTTCATTACCTGCCTAATGAATTTGGCATACATGCACATGTAAACCCCTGTTTTTGTTAACATAATGAAGGGCATTTTTTTCCCCCTTAGCTACTGATGTGGAACTGGTTTGACCTATATTACAAAGTTCAAGAATCCACTGCCAGAAAAAAACCCACAAGCCCCCACCCCTTTGATCTGGTTTATTTTCGTACTCAGCAACAGCATGATGTGACCCCAGCTACTTAAGTAACAGCTTCAGAGAAAGAACTGTGTCCCCCTTATTCGGTGTAAACAGGTGATTGGGTCCAAACGACCTTGGAGTGTGGTTAGCCGACCACCGCCTCTTACCTTCCTGGGGGCCTCCAGAGGGTCGCAGAGGACAGCGACACACACAGAGCTCTCTGGTGCTGAACGGGTACCTTCCATTCCAGCCCCGAGGGCCAAACTTCAGTCTCACAGCGATGCAAGTGTGCAAATTGCACAGAGGAAAAAGGATGCTTTTCAATTCCCCTTCTCTGATACACAGTTCAAGGGTATCCTGAACTTCTGCACTAACAACCGGCAGTGCTATCGAGAGCTGTGCCGGCCTCAGCTGCCACACGGGAGCGCTCTCAAGGGAGGAGAGTGAGAAACAGGTTTCTTAATAATCACAGATTATTGGGAAGTATTTTTTGCAGTAATTCCCAGATGCAAAAGTTTTGATAGCGCCGTTTTTATTTCCAAATGTCCCTTAGGAAAGAAGAACTATTGTGCTACTGAAACCAAGAAAAATAGAGTCTTTAGCTAGAACTCTATAAATATTACTCAAATAACCACTGTAGTTTCTTAGCATAAATCATCCATAGATTTGATTCCAAGTAGAAAATTTACTAATTTAACTTTTATTAAAACTCCTTCAAACTAATTCAAATTTTACACCATTTCCCAAAGTTATGTTTGAAATTGAAGTTTAAATTTTTTTCCCTCCATTGTTTATAGTGTTAGTAGAGAACCTTATCAAGGTGAGATTCAGAACAGGGCTTCAGCTGGTTTTTAAAATATTTGGCATTTGCCTATAAAACCTGCAGAAATTAATCCTTATTTCTCTGACATTTTTCTAGATTCTATCCTTTAAGAAGTAATAGACATAAAATTACTTTTGATACCCTTTAAACATAGATATCTGGAAAGAACATCAGAGGATAAACTCTTGGCTTTCAAAAGAATTAGATCATCCTGAACTGAACAACAGGTAGCAGAGTATGGGCAAAGGTGAAGGATTTTATGTCTGATAAAAAAACCTCCTTAAGACAGAATGCTGAGTTTAACCATGAAAAATACAATGCAAGTTTCCACTCAGAATAAAACCAAACAAACCCATGAAATTTATTCCACCTGGATTATGCATAGTTTGATTTTATTATTGTAATTAAAAAAAAGAATCAAAATACCTTAACCAGAAATGTATTAAAGATAGTGTTGCACAGGAATTTTTGGTAAGCCACAAACACCCATGGCTCAGAATAAGGGGTGAGAAAAGAGAGTTTTCTAAAGAATGAAGCTTAGAAATTGGTCAATTCAAACATATACATATATATTCTTTCACTAAAGCAGGACAACAACGTGTATGAACCACCTTTATTAAAAGCTTTGTCTAACTTTTTCAGCTTTCTATTAAAAGTATTATTGTAATAAGTTTTTAAAAGGTAGAAAAATAAAAAATGCTGTATTAACAGTCAGTTGCTCAGCTATAAAACCACAGCTATTCTTCTGTTCTCACAAATATCTTTTCAAATCAGCCTATACCATCAAAATCAATCCATCTGTAGCTCTGCCACAGCTGTTTTTCTTTGTTATTTTTTCCCCAGCATTGGTTAGTCCAAAAAGGAACTCTTACCCTTTTCACATCCCAGCTCTGCCTTCATGTAACCTGTGCTCCAAAGAAATACCTGTGAATACCTTGCTGGAAGCTGAAAGTGTACAGTTATGGTTGCCTTTATCATGACCTGCTTTGCTGATAAAAACAAGTGACTGCTCCAGCACTTCCACCGCTGCAGGGAAGTTGACTCACACTGGGACTGAAGATCTTTCTACAAGTTCCTGTGATAACAGACAAGGATAACCAGGAACCTGGAGGGAAGGAGGCTGTGCACATCCTGTGAGGCACCTGTTCTCCACTTTCTCATGTCTTCTTTCTACTTCTTTCCACCCACCAAGCAGAACCTTACACAGGAAAAGAGCAAAAGACAAAACAATAAATGGCACAAAACTCTTGCTCTTCACTTCCATATACAGGGTACTGAGCCATTCCCTGAACACACAGGTATAGAAATCCACTCTGGATCAACCCAGATTTAGAGAAGAGCAAAATTTGCAAGTACCATTGAATGAAAGAGCTCTGACTTTAGAGCCTGTACAGGTTTTTTCATATGACTGCACCACTGGCTAAAGTTGGTGCAATAAATGCACCTTCTATCTTTGTAAGCATACCTGTGCATGTCTATATTAAATAATACAAACATTTGCATTATTGTCACACCTTTCCTCCTGCCCAACACTGATGGGAAACATAGAAGTAGTGCAGGGCACAGAAGGCTGGCACCCCGTAGCTGTCAGGCTAGTTTGGAATCACAATGGTCCCAAAGTCCTGGTCTCCCACAAAGTGGTCATCAATGCTACCACTCCTCACAGGGGAAGGAGTAATTAAAGAAAACAAATGGAAAAAAAAAGTCTGTCTTGCTTTTACCTGGTCAAAATTGTAAAGAGTAGCATGCAAATTAGCCAGCATACCTGTAGGAGGTTCACTGGTAATTGAATTTTCTGATATTCCTTGAGGAATGATGTGCTCTTCTGGGGTTGGAGCTGGCTCAGCAGTGATAAAGACAGGGAAATCAGGATGACTTACTCTGTTGCTCAAGGAGTTTTTCCAAGTTTCCTAGCCACTTGGTTACTTAGATGAGTATTCTGTTGCGAAACAGCCAATGTGGTTATTGTGCAAAAAAAAATAAATTGTTATCCTTAAGGCATTGCCATTGTGACTTGATAATGGGAAACAGTTAAGTCATTGTCTTTTCTTGATATGTGTTGAGGTTTCACTGCTAACCTCTAAAATTTCAAGCCTTGATTCTGAAGCTAATAAAAATATTATAAGCTCAGGGTTAAGTGATCTGTGGTAGTGGGTGTTATCACATGCAAGGACAAGCATAACTCAGCAGGCACCTGGACTGTATTTTAAAGCTCTCTGTAGAACTGGGACCTAAGACAAAATTGCCCAGTACATACCAAGAACAACACCGGACTGCTAGGCACAAAAATGGTTGCAGCTGTCCTGCTACTTAGAAAATATGCTTCATACTGCTTCATAGTGTAACAGTCTTTAAAGTTCTAAATATATAAACGCAGGGGAAAGACACTGATAGATCAGAGAAGAGACTAATAATAGAAAAGTGTCCGCCTCGAAAGCAGCTACTGATGAAAAATGGGAATATCAAAGGGAAAGGTTTAAAATGTGGCTGGGCTAAAGATGTTTTAACCACACTGTTAGCCCACACTCCACATCCTTTGTTACAGTACTAGCATTGCAACTCAAACTGCAGCTCAGCCATGCAGCTTTTCTCTGGCTCTGCACTGATGTGCCAGAACCTGCTGATTGCACTGGCAATCTCCATGAAGCACAGGAGGAATTACAGCCAAAGAATATGGCATGTCAGTCATGCCTTGGCTGCTGCATCACTTTATTATGAGACCAGCTCAGGAGATATTCCCAAATTGTCCCTTGACATGTGGAAAAAGGAATAGGGGAATGAAAAGAGAGGGAAACCTTCAAATCACATAATAGCAGTCTGGTGGCACTTGCATTTTCATACAGACTACATCCATCCAATGCAAAGTGGAAGTGCTTCAAGTCTTAATATAATAACAAAATAAACATTCAATATATCAGATGTCTGAATTTGAGAAATTAATTAAACAGTGACAGAAGAGTTAAACCTGATACCAAAAAAATTGAAGTCAGTCTTTTTTTCTGACAGTATGCCAACCACTGTGCCAACTGCTTTTGCTAGATCTGAAGCCAAAGTAATTTTAAAAGTGTTTCCCTGGTCAGTCAGAATAGCAGGTGTGGGCTTGTGGGGTTCTTTTAGTATCTAAGTATATACCCCCTAGCCTCCAATAAAATCCATAGTAAAATACTTCATCTTTTTGCTCCAGGATTTTTTTTAAACATAAGCTTACACGGGTTTTGGGCCAAATCCCAGACTAAAGCTTGAGAAGCACTGAATACAGCCAAATCCCATTAGTTCTAGGCAGCTTACCACCATTTGGCATTTGGTCCAACATCTTTCTGTGGTCTCAGACTTTCCACTGTCCTTCACTATCAAAAATTTTCACAGCAAAATCCTTGCCTCTCTGCTCCCTCAGAAGTCAGACATAACAGGCTGGAAAATGGAGAGGAGGAGGGAATGGCTCCATCCCCATAACCACCTCAACATCAAGGCCTGGAACATGCATTTCTCGTTTGGCTTCAGGGTAGAGTGGTTGTCACATACACACATTGGCTGTTTAGCATAAAATATTGGGAAGGGAGCACCTTTTTCCAGTAGCATTTCCAGTTGAAGTTCTCCTGTTTGCTCCCTTACTGTACTGGGAAGCCACGGCTCGCCAGGGCATCCCACGGACCTCTCTGTCCACTGCAGAGCGGGTTCTTGGTCCATACAATGCTGGCCAAAGCCGTGGCTGCTATCTCAGAAAAGCAGCACTCCAGGACTAATTATACAGCTTCCCCAGGGGCAGTCAGACCCATTTCATTAAAGTCTCCATTATGGCCCGCTGAATGGAACAGGAGCTCTTAATTAGGCGGGGGAAGTGTGTGCCTGAGGGCAGTCCTACCTACCCACCAGGGGCTTTCTGTTTTATCTGTCCTGTTCCTCCTGGGAGGGAGCTCTGTTCAGCAAAACATGACATACACTCTATTAATATGATGTTTCTCCTGTTACAACCAAAAGCAAAACCAAATGGAACAAGATTATCGTCTGTTTAAAACTTTTGCTGTAATCCACCACATATTTTGTGTTCTGGGAACATCCCTCCAGCTGAGGAGGTATTCCCCATCAGAGAGGCTGTTTGATACTCACTTGGAAAATAACCAAGTGGCCATGTGGGGCAGCTTTCTTGAGTGCCTCCTTTGCAACAATCTCCTGCCTTTGTTCTAGGGAGATGTTATGAAATCTTCCAGAGTCTACAGTGAACCCAAGCTTTTTGACTGCAATAGAAGTAATTGGGGAATGGTGAGTGACAGAGGGGGAGGAGATAGGAAAATTAGCAGAGCAGAAAGGAAAAAGAATGATAATGCCCCCATTAATTTCACTATCACTTGTGCAATGCATATTACTTCCTCTGAAGCACTTCACTAAACCCTTACAATTTCAACAAGCAAAATTGCGAGCTCTCAACAGTGGCCTTATTGCTGGTATTAGAAAAAGCCTGCAGAAATCTGTTCCCTTGGTTTTAAGATAATGAACCTTTTGACATTTTGATAGATGCTCGGCATTGTTGCTGAGCTTTAGAAACTCTTATGGGGGGTACAGAGCAATTCCCTTATGAAAAAGGGAGCAACATGTGGTAGATATCACATCAGTTTTTTAACTGATTGGTTCAGTGGGTAAATGCACAAGCCTCTCACCTTGTGAGGCCTGAGCTTAAATTGAGCACAGTGAGGTCACAGCTGTATTAACCTGGTATTCTCACTATTGTCTGTGGGGAATAGTAATCCTAAGTATAAAGCCACAGAGCCCTATACAATTGAATATAGTTTGTATAATGACCATTATTTAGTCACAGGGGGCACAAGATTACATGAGCATGGAGAAAATTGCCCTCTGGCCCTCATCTAGTCAAAAGGTAGAAAACAGCACAAAGGAAACCTGCATTATGCCAAGCAGAGGAATGCTCGAACAATTTCTTCATACTGGAGTGCTTATGGCCTTACACTTTTCATCTACCCCATTGCCATGAATATGGTGGGAGAAAGAAACTTCGGAACTTGAATCTTCTGCTGAAAATAAACTGTGCCCAACTCTTCCATAGTAATGCATACTCCATCATAGTGACAGGGGATCCCGGAAGGCTTTGCTCTGTTCAGTAAAAAAAATACATTTACACATGTATGTGTGTAGAAGCACATACACACAAGCATATAACCATACATCAATTTTTCTACATTTCTAGTCCTGCATGCTCCATTTCACTTTCAAGCTCAATTTTTCTTTCTTTAATGGGAGAACATTTAAGTGATCATTGCACCAGAAGCAAGTAAGAGGCTTCCCTACTGTCTCACTATCTTCAAGTGGGTCTACTCATGAAGACAAAATGAAAAACACACGAGTGGATGAACTGCTCTGTTCTCAGCATTTTGCTAAATCCATCCTTGTGCTTTCCACTTACCTTAAGCCAAGATGCTCCTCCACAAAGCGCCTATACATGACAAAACATCCACTAAACATAACAAATAGTCCTTGGTAAGTACTTCAAGTCTGCACCATTCTCAGACCCGAGCATCTGACAACGATGGTCTAACAGTCATTTCATCAAAGAAACAGTCAGGAGAGTGAACTGAAGGCGAGAGGGTAAGCAAGTGGTGAAGCAAGAGAGAAGTCGATCTTTCCCATTTCCCTGCGGGATAGTGGCCACATGACAGAAATCAGCAACTTCGGGATGAAAAGGACCTCTTCCATAACTGAATCCAAGAAGTCACGATATGCAAGCAATACTCTCACATAGAGCCAGAGCAGCTTAGCAAACTAAACACCCAGGACAAAACGTGCATTCTCAGAAGCCATGTAAAAATGGGTAAAACCTGTCATGGTGGGGTGTGGAGCAACAGGTCTATAAGACCATCACTTGGGATCAAAAATGGAAAGAGTACAACTAGTAAAACAACTGTGTCAGTATCCACAGCTCAATGTTTCTAGGTATCAGAGAATTTTCAAAAGAGAGACCCGAAAAATTGTCATCCTGTGGGGTTATCTACCAGCTCTAATACCATAATGAGAAGCAACACAGAAAAATACATTTCTGTCTATTAACAGGATAGATTTCGGTATGTCCATTTATTAATGAGTTTTCTCCTCAAGTACCTATATTCAATCTAAAAGAAATCACAATCACAGCTCTCCAAATATGCTGTGACTCTTGTCTTACAACACTAGTCTTCACCAGCAGAACAGGCTGTGAAGGACCACAGTCATTGATCTCAAATTCTGGTTGACCACCCAGTTTTAGAAGTTATTTGCTTGCCTTTTAAGATCTGAGTGTTGTCAGACACATGCAAGGCACCACCCTCACACACTCTTGCCCTGAAAAACGTCTCCTCAGATTGACTACCTCAGAGGGTACGTCATTCTGTCCTGACGATCAGTATTATTAGTTCTGAAAAGGACTTTTTTTTTGGTCTATTCCTGGGGGAACTTTTTCTTTTCTGGACATTCTAAGTCCACCCACTTCTTCCATTTCTTGGTGGATCTTTCCATATCTTTATCTATCCCTCTGAACACATCCATCACTGCCATAGCCTGGAAGCATGCCAAAGACATAAGTACAGATGTTGTACCTTTTGCATGATGACTGAAACAGGATGACACTGATACTTCTCACAGTATGTAAAAAACCCTAGTTTAACCATTTATAAGGGACTCAGGACTTGCCTTAAAATATTAAATTACGTATCTATACACACAAGCACACATATATAAAAATTATATTATTGATAAGAATTTACTTTGATTGGCATTGCCATTGTCTGCTTACTGTTAAACATCAAGATGTAATGAACTGGAAACCCTGTATGGAACATTTACTACAGTAAGGAGTGGCATGGAGATAAAATTGTATTTTTAGGGGACTGGGCAAATTACGGTACAAGAAAAGATTTTCCTCACAAAATACAGTACGTGATATCTAAGAAAAAAAGTACTCAAATAGCAAAGAAAACTCCCTTTTGAAAAGCATCATTAGTTCTACTAAAAAATTATGGTAGAATGTATGACTTTATCTGAAATTGTCTAGATGAGGCATGTGTCCAGAAATAACACCAAAAAAGATTTAGAACTGAAAAGCAATTTTCCCAAACTACTCTAATGGTGCTCCATGACTGAGTAGTTAAGAAGTCAACAGGACTCTTGTGTATTCAGCTTTGAATTGAAGAAGGAAATCCAATTCAAGGAGTTCTATCTCTTTACTTCTTAGAAGAACTTTGACAGCATATAAAATTGAAAAAGGTTATCAAGACTTGCTTCAGAGCCACTTCTGCCTCAGTACAACTGAGCCCTGACTTTTTCCAAGGCACACAGATAATAAAATTAAAACGGAAAATAACAGCCTGAATGTGATTTGGATATGCACTATTTACTTCTTATTTTATATACCAGATCAATTTCAACCCTAATTATCCAACTGCAAGCAGCTAAGTCACACTGTTTATCCTCAACATAGCTTCATGAAGTCCTTGCAGCATTTTAAAAGAAAAGAATTACATGATAGCATCTTTGGAATTTCTGCAATTATTATTGATACTGAAGCTGCAGTCACCCTGTGTGAGAAACTGCACAACCACAGAGTCTGGACACTGTCATCACCTTCCAGTGAAGAAACAGTAAATCCAGTAAATGTCAGCATCACCAATCTGAGAATTTTTCCTCACCTGGAAAGCTGTTTGGGCCAGAAAAATGAGCTTATTGTTTTCAAAAAGTCCTTGGCCTGTGAAAAGAAATGTTGAATATGTGACAGCTTCTCTCAGGTTAAAAATATAACACTGAGTATCTCCTGATTTTTCAGCCTGTTTAATTGCTTTGTGGAAGATGCATTGAAGGCCTGAAAGTTAGTACATTTATTTTTATTTATTTGAATTTTGCTTTTTTTGCTTTTCTACTCATAAGATAATAGGTTTCTTACTGCAGGCTTCTATGAAGAGCTGACCTAAGCGGTCTAAAATTCAAGGCACTTCTGACAAGAGGTTTTTGAGGAAACTTTCAACAAACCAGGGGTGAGTGCTGCAAACAGTAATACTCTTCTGCTTCCTTATTTAACTCAGCGTGCAGAACCTCTCACTTAAGCAAGCTGGTAATTTTGCAGTGGGTGATCTCCCTTACTCACAGCATTAGATCATTTGGCAGATTTGCGACGGTGAACTCCTTATACAGAATTCCTCCAGACTATTCCTTCCTGACCCTGTGGGATTGCTTAACTCTGCAAGCAGTCAGAAAACACGGTCAGAATGGAGACAGCCAACAAAGACACCTGTGGGAATGTACCGTGTTAGGGACCAGCAGGAGATCACATCTTGTTCTCTGTCCTCAGACACACAGCCCTGCAAATGTAAACATCTGGTACAAGTAGTAACTAATGTATCAGGCATCACTGCTGGAGGCAGAATTCTGTTCCTTGCACTTTGAAACCACGTCAGCAAGAGACATTTTTACCTTCAGTGAAAACTGGTAGATGGTGTTGACGGTGCCCAGGCTGGTACTCCCAGAGTAAGGAACAGATGCTTTTAGGGCTGTCGGTCTGTAATGCTCTCCTGTCGTGTCCTGTCATTGGCTTCAGCTATCTAAAGGATGACAGTTGCCTCATTTATTTTTTAACATGCCATGATTATCCCACACAATTGCCAAAACATTCCTATCCATACAGAAAAGAATATGGATATACTCTGGAAAACTGACTTTATTTCAGAGAGTGGCAAATATTTAAGGTAAGCAAGCTTCTTGTCTTAGACAAATAATAGGGAATGTCTGTTCTCTGCAGCAATATGCCTGTTCACCTGTGAAAACATGGCAATCATATATTAATAATTTTTTTCAAATGTCATGCTGATATGTATTAATTTTATGAGTACTAATACTAAGAAAAATCAAACATGTGACAACTACATGCCAGAGATATGAAACTGTGAATGGGGGGAGGACAGCCCTTTCTGGACAGACAACAATTTGACTATTCTTGTTCTAGCTCACAGAAACGTTACACTAAAAAGAATTAATAATAGATATTTTACAGGTGACTTTAAACTGTTAAAAATAGTTCAATAGTTATTACCTTGTGTTGTATTCCTGCTGCAGTTGACTTTGTTGATTCGATTTGCTTTACAAGTTGTCTATCATCTAAGGCACTGCCCTGGGCAGCTGACAGGCTGAGCAGCACATCATCCTCCAGCTGCCTGAGCTCAGTCATGAAACCGTTCTGTTCGGCCAGGACTGACTGGCAGAGGGAAGGAAAACACTGTGTTTAAACAACTGCAGCAAGAAATAATGTTTCATAGCATTTGTGAGCTGTATTTTCTGTTTAATTACATCAGTTGATTTCATTTCTGAGAGTTTATTTTCTGTTCCTTATACTTTAAGGTTCTGGACACCCAAAGTGAGAAGATTTAGGTCGTCATGGACTAGAACTTTATGCCTCTCCTAGTGTCCTTCCTCCTGAGACTACACAAAAGGACTGTGATCTTCCTAGAAATGGCAAGTGGTAATCTACATGGCAGCTGAGAAAACCATGGAATAGCATAAGGCTGGAGAACCTCACTTTGGCAGCAGAGTGGAAAAACATTGTCATAGTCTGCTCTGCTGTACTGACCTTCTGACAGGGGAAGAGCTTGACTAGTCTTGTGGGGAGCTCTTGATCAGGCTCAGACTCACACCAAAAAACCCAGGTGATACAGGCATTGTAAGCACACAGTCCCAGGTGGAACAAAGTGCAGATGCAGAGGAAAATGGACAGCTGTTTTCAGATCACATTCCCAAGTATATGGCTTTCATTCTTCAAGGGGTAATTAAACTCTCTGACCCAGTTTGCCCTTGCATGAAGCAGCACTACCTCAAACAGGTGCAGCAAATCTTTGCGGATTAAGTTACTAATTTACATGAGATAACTGGAAGGGCACACTAGAGAAATAGGAAGTATTCCTGTTATTCATTTCACACCCTTAAGTATTTTCATTTTTTATCTCTTAGATTGCAGTCTGCCCAAAGTCCTTTCTGTAACCACTTATAAAAGCATTTCTCCTCATAGGTTACTATACATTGATACGACTGCAGCAGCCACAGAACTGCATCCTTAAAGGAATAAATTATGATTTATTAACCAAATGCCTCAGGTCCTAACAGTGCCATCATATCCTCATACAGACTGGTATGAAATTTTATTTACACTTATTGGCTCAAGATCGCTGAAGCACAAAGCACTGCAGAGGGCTTTAATCCTGCATCGTAAATTAAACACAATGCACAGAGCAAACCAAGCAGTAGAGAGAAGTGTGGGAATAATATCACAATAAATTTAATTTCTAACAGAGCTTTAGGTCAAGACAAACCCTTTGGGAGCACAGATTTGAGCAAATCAGGAGAAGTACTTTCTACACTTTGCAGACCCTTAAAGTCTTTCAAATATGGGCTGCTAACAACTACTGTACAGCAGATTCAAACACGCATATTAATTCTGGCTGTAAAATCTCAGGATGAACAACAAACAAAATAAAAGATAGTCTTTACCTTAGGTTTTTGTGAGTCTTATCTTTCAGCATTAACCACCTCAGTCAACAGCTGGTCCTCCAGCCCGCCCCTGGTGACAGTGAAATTAATGAGTGTGGTCTGAGCCTGCAGTTCTGGCTTCTAGTGAGGGTTAGCCAGTTTTGTGTGAAGGATGAGATGAAAATTCTTGTTGAATTCACATTTTTTGTCTTCAGTCTTGATACATCTGGGAAGGAATAAAATGCACAAGAATGAGGATCTCACTGAATCAAAACCCCATAACTATCTCAGATTGCAAAAGATGGTACTGCACGATCTTAGCAGCATAGGAAATGGATACAAACAAAACTTTAGGTGCCTGCAGCTTAAGAAACAAAATGCAGATGATTGAAAATACCAAACTTGTATGAAGAAAACACAGAGTATTTCTTAATTGGCATAGCTTCATTTGCATGTACAGCAGACGTGAGGAGACTATTCACTGCTGTCCTGAAGAGTCTGTGGTTTAGGGATAAATGTCTATCTTCATCACCTACCAGAAACTTAGACGTTTTTTGAACAAACGCTAATTAGAGAGTTATTAGTTTTTATGATAATTTCCTTAAATATATAGCCTAAAGAACTAAGCAGACACATGTATTTCTAACAAACTGATAATGCCTAGAGGTGAGAGAATGGCTGGTGACTGAAAAAACCCCAAAATAATGGCTTTAAGGTAATCTACTAAATGCTTTGTTCCAAATTAATTATTTGCTGGATGAAATAATGAGTTATACTAGGTTCACCTTTTATTCACTGAATAAAATCCATTACTCAAGAGATGTTATTTCCTGATCCCTCATCTTCAGTGATAGGTGAAGCCTGTCCTATACAGAGCACTACTACTGCTGCAGTATCATTTTGGAGCCTAAGCAGTGAGGCAATATAATGTGGCATAGCACTGAGAAGAATTGCAAGATTGCTTACAGACTACAGTGTGTGCTGTCTATCTGGTCTGGTGTGACCCAGTGACACAACCTTTTGTCATCTACTTGCACAGTGAACAGTGTGTCCATTTTCAGGATTCACTTACCACACACGAGCACAAAACCAGTATTTGAATGTTCTCTGCCAAGAAAGGAGATTCAAATATTAGTAATAAAACTCTTAAAAATAAAGTCAATAGAACATTTATACCATGGAACATAGGTAGACACAAACTCTTTTCACAAAATTCAAACTGGCATCTGTTAACTCAATTTTCAAAGTTATTGTGATAGCATAGATACTAAACACTTAAAATGAAATTCATGAAAATCACATCAGAACATGAATGAAAAAAGTACTTTCTGTACAAATTTTAACATTGCTTTCTTTTCTAGGCTATTGCAGGGCATTGCCAGAAACAGGGACATATATTTCAGCTCTCACTATCCTTGCCTGCTTCTGACGTGCCCTTAGCCAGAAGACATAGTCTAAATGAAATGGTGTACTGAGACCCTTCTGCATTTCATCAGGGATTAGGAAAGAAAGACAGTCACATTACACACTGCAAGTGAACTCCTGAAGGAAACCTACCATGTCTAGTGCTGGCAAACCCATGACTACAAAACTCAACTTCAGACACATATATTGTATAATCCTGCCATGCAAACTACTGGGGATGGGTTTTCCAGGCTTATGTTTGTATAATAATGCAAAAATTAAGTCATACAGTCATGGCCTTCAGGTTTACAACCTATCTCAGGTGGACACGAATTCACTGTCCAGTTCTGCATCATGGTCTCTCCACAGCCTTCAAAACTGGCTGCAGCTGAAGGAAACAAAACTGTAGAGTCTGACGTGGAGAAAGCAATTTTGCTTTGCTTTCACAACACACACACATACACACACACAGACGAAACAAGAGATCTGACCAAACCCAGGTTCTTCAGTTTGCTTTGTCAGGACAAAAACCTTTGCTAAGGGAGTCACACTATATTTCAGAACATCTATGTGCAATATAATAAGCTTTAGAGTTCTGGATTCAAATACTTGCTTTAGGGGTTCTCAATTCACAGAAGCAATAAATAACCAATTTCTGTGATTATCACCTATGAAAGGCAAAAGCTACATAATGACTTAGTGGGTTTTATTACTGCAGCTGTTGTAGGTTTTCTGTTAATTACAGATCTGGGAAAAAGAAATGTTTTGTTATTGCTCTCACACGGTTCAAGAGTATAAGCAACAAGGATAAACACAGAGGTGGGGGAACTCCATAGGATGACTTCATTTTATTCAATAAAATATATCTCAGTAGAGATTAATTCTGTATTATGAAGAAATGTAGCAATATAGGCACTAATAATGGAAAATGATAGAAGGAATGGTCACCAAAGAAATTTCTAAAGACAACTTCTACTTTTGGCAACATTTTCTTCATAATATCATATTCCATCAGCTGAGGCAGATAGGTTGGATGGACTTAATGCACCATTCTACCCAGGAATAGACATTGCATCTGTCATGTGAGTTCCAGCTCCCCATTATTTAAGAACAAACAAAGGAAATTAAAGACTGATTACTCTCCACTAGATTTTTTTCACATTGAAATTCTCATGGATTTTGAAATAACATAGATTAAGGGGTTCAAAAAGGATTTACAAAGCACTTTAAAAATCTGGTAAATGCCTTGAGGTATAAATTATTTTTACCAAAAACAAATACAAAACCAAATAAATTCCAGAAGGTAACATGAGCACTCAGTTGTGAGAAGGCTAGGACCAGTGCAAGATCTTGTCTGATCTGTCAAAACTTGATTTATTGATACAAAGACCTGCTATTTGCTTGTGTATGTTCTGCCTAAGGTAACAATGCCTTGATCTCTCAAAGACAGGATCTCATGAAGGTGAAAAAAATCGGAATATAGGAATGTGACTTCATATGATGAAATGGCTTGAGAGTTTATGCAAAATCTTAGCAGATACTTTCATGCAACACAAAAATAAAAAGAATATCTTTTAGGGCAGATGTTCTCCAAAACACGCCACAACTCTAAATGGCAGAATGGCAGGATAGCTTCCTGTAGAGAGATGTTTTGGATCAGCTCAGCAAGAATGAAAAGAAGTGATAAATTTTTGGACAGGAAAGGAAAGGGAAACAATATTTTTCAGTAGGAAGAAAGAGGGATAAACACATTTTTGAAAGGAGCCTTCTTTCAGTTCCTGCTGCTTAAAATTAAAAGCTTCAGGAACAGACTTGCAAACTCCAACAAGTAATGTAGAGAATGAAGTTGAATAAATCAGGTGAAAACAAGTGCGGAATGGAGCTGTTACTAGGCAATCTCAGTAGGCAAACTGTGCAAGTTGGTCAAACTAGTTCAGTGGGAAAAGCATTGCCTTGAAGTTGCACAGCTGGCGAGACGTTCAAGGCAAGGAAAACGTCTCCCTGTGGAGAAACTGAGTGAATTGTCTTGCTGTTTCATGAATAACAGTCAAGCCTCATAAGAATGGAAACTTGTTCACGCAAGCTACATTTGCACATAAATCAAATTTCAGGATATCTTACAGAATCTTTTAATAACCTAATCTTGCAACTGAAGAGACATGACTACCTCTTTGGGACTGTGCAAAGGATTTCAGCAAATGTAACAGCCCATGCCAATGCAAATAGGAGCCTTATGACCAATGAATTTATTCCTGTGTCTTCTCTCCTATGGATCAAAATAACATTGACTTGTTATAGTTAATGCTCATAGACAGTGATTTGCAAAAGAGCAGTGCTGGGGAAATAGAATAGGACACACACAGGTAAAATTCAAATATTAAAGGCCATCCATACCAAACCTATTCAATGGCATCATTCCCCTTATAGCAGACGAGAGCCAAAACCCTACACCATATGGAATTTGTATCTCTTTACTTTTATGCCTCAATTTATCTGCTCCAAAAAAAAAGTCTAAGTATTTGCATCTTGAATCATTTTTGCATACTTTGCTAATGCATTGCACTCAAATTTTACTCACTTTTTTCTTGTGCCTCACATTTTACTCATTTTTTTCTTGTGCTTTTCATGCTTCCATAAAACCATGTGCTACAACTGAGATTTTAAAAAAATTATTTTATTATTTTTCCTTTTCTCATGCTTCTCAAAGCAAATATCATAAAATATTTTAACAAAAATCTTATCATTTTAAACTGATTTTGAACACAAGGCCACAGTCTAAAGTGCATTAGGAAAAACCAAGCAGTTTTGCAGCTCCAAAATTAAAATTAAAAATCTATCCAAATTTGAACACCTAAAACTTGTTAGGCTTCTAAATAGATATTAAGGCACTTAAGCATGAAGTCTGCTTTTCAGAGATAAGTACCTGCGGTTTACCCTACAGTCACCTGGTTTCGAGGAAAATATAAATGTATCCATTTGAAGTTTTCTAGGGCTGAGAATTTCTTTTGCAGGCTTCATGCCGAAACAACACCAGGAGCTGGTGTTACAGAATATCCACGAGTCCAACATAAGAACCATCTTGCAAACAAGGAAGGGGAGAGGTACTTTTATGAAGTGCTTCACAGATCAGCAAGTTCTCTAATAAACAGGCTAGTAAATTTGCTTTGGAAGGAGTACAAGTTGATAAATTTCCCTTGCTATGCTTTCTGTCGATTCATATGATAAGATATATTTTACTTAAAATTAGGATTGTCTGAAACTCAGTGGATTTAATTATTTGTAATTATCCAGTTGTTGTCAGTATGTGGCCATTTTATGACAGCGGTATCTACTGTGTGGGTCAGGTTCAACTGTACATCTTTTCAAACACAGAATTAATGTACTATTGATGAAACCATTACTAGAACCAAATTAAAGTCTGGGCTGATGTATTGGTCCATGGGGTGCTGTCAGACATGAAAGGAGTAATTAGTATTCATTACTTCATACTCTGCAACATTCCAATTATTAATGAACTTCAACTGCTGGACTGCACCATATCTATCACAAATACCTTTCTAGTCTTTCTTTATTAGGAAAAGAAAATTCAAAGTACCTGACAGAACTACTGAAATAAATAAATGACAGAAACGAACCCAGAATGAGGCAAACTCTGCTTATTTTGTAATAAAGTGGTATATATTGTGTTGGTATATATATATATACGTGTCTGTATATATAAATATACACACACACACAAGTGCCCCTCAAAGGAGACTTTTGCATCTTCAATCAGACACAGAATGCCAGGTCATGTAACACTGCCTAAAACATTCAGCAGAAGAACCTATTTTTGAATAGCTTAATGTATTTGCTTTTGTGTCCATGTGCACAGCTCCACTGTGCTACATGGAAGCCTTTACTAAGTAAATGCAGAACTATATTGCTGTGACCCTTGTCCTTTCAATCCAACTTCTATTTTATACATTCCTCTGTCTCATGCCTTAAAGACCTATTAGCCTGTGAAATGTCTGATCTCTGTTTTAGGCCCATATAATTCTAATTATCAGTAGTTTCTTCACTATGGATTCTAGAAAGCAAGCTTTATGCTCTTACTCTGAAATACTTCAAACACGACTATAGAGAAATGCCACAAAAAGGGATCATTTCAAGGTCTTGCAGTGCAGGGCAAGAGTGCATCTTCCAGGAGCTTCATGTATGCAAGGAGATTTGAGCTGTTTTTTACTGCTTAGACTTACTGTGCAGGCACCAATGCTGGAAATATGAGGGAGAAAAGAGGGAGGAAAAGCTTGGGTAATTTGTCCAAAATAAGATGACTTCTTTATTTATAATTTCTTTCATATTTTCACTTTTGGCAATCTGAAGCTGTGCAAGCACTATAACCACTCTCTGATTAACATTTGAGACCCATCCAGAAATGCTTCAAGAGTATCTCTGACTTTATACCAGAATAAACATCACATTCTCCAACATGAAAAATCTAGCCTGTTGATGAGTTACTTGCAAACTAGAATAGAAGAGAGGAACACTTTCAGTCATAAAAATAAACTCACATTTCAGCAGAAACAATGACATGGCATTTCAGTTCATCAGATGAAAACATTTAATGAGGTTTACCGAGTTTACTCTCATGCAACCACAAATCAACATTATTCGTTAGGCTAACAGCTGCATGGAGGACTCAACAATTACATTTGAAGTTTTTATGAAAAGTTATGGAAGGTATTACAGACTGAAATTTTCTTGCACCAAGTACAAACTCCTTTATTTTCCCTATTATCATCCTGAAAATGTGTATCTAAATTAGACCTCAGGAAATATTTTAATTATATTTTCTAAGTTTGACAATTTTTCAACATCTAGGGGAGAAAGGGGGCATGGGAATGAAAGATGAGATTCACAGACATCACCCCAAAAAGGTCAGAATATAAAGGTTTCCTCCCCTTGTGCCATCTACCACTCCTGCCACTGCTGTGTCAGAAGAGGGAAAACACACTGATCAGCCGTGCATTACCCAGTCTGAATCTCCTACTCGAGCGCCCAGCTACAGACCTCTGGGGTGGAACTCACCTGGCTGCCGGAGCTGGAGCTGTAGCCCTTTTGTTGGGAGGGGGACGCCACTACAGTCCCTGAATTTGGGGTTTTCGGAGCACTCGCATAAAAAAGGGGGCATTTGCGTTTTGGTGCTAGCAGATGAAGTTTCTGGGTAAAACTGAGCAGACATTAACACCACTGTGACATCGGCCTCGGTGAAATTGTGAACAGGATCAACTGGACTGGTTTAATCCACGAGAGGTTGGCAGCAATACCAATGTAAACAGTCCCCATCTCTGGCTTACTTATTTCTGACCTGTGTTCTACCATGTCAGTTTTTCCTCATTTGCCTTTTCCTTTTTTTTTTTTTCTTTCTTTTTAAACCTCTTCCTTATTTCATGGGGTGACCCAAAAAACAGTTATGGCAACTCACTAAAAAGGCATAATTTTCTTAAGCTGATTTTACAGCTAGAAAATCCTACATTGTTAAATCCAAATCTGCCCTATCATTTCCAATGCTTTCCCTTTTGCTATAGATGGCTAACATGGAAATGAAATATTTTCCTTTTGAGTCAAATTATCATATATGCTTCTCCTCATTTTATTCATTTTTGAAGTAAAAATAATAAAGACTTCCACTCTTCCACTTTGGTTTGAGAAACACACACATCTATATTGTATTTTGAGTCCAATTTACAAATTGAGAAGATAATTTTGCCACCTAATCAGATGCAGATACTAGCACTTTAATGTACACTCATCAGGTTTTAGCTGTTGCATTTTAAAATGAAATCATTTATTTCATGAAGAGTTGAAGCACTAAGCAAAATATGGCAATCAAAGCAATATAGATCCAGTTGTCATGGAAAAATTCTGATTACTCAAGCATATGTACCTTCTCTTTTTAACTGTATGTCTTCCAAGTAGGGGATCAAGTTTGGATCAACAGAGTCACACATGTTTTCAATTAGTACAGTCTCATCAAAAGCCAAAGATCTTTCAGTGGTCTTCAGAAAACTTAACCTGAAAAATAAAATACCCCTGTCATCAATTGTTAGATAAATGCTGGTTATGGAAAGATTTCTTTTATAGAATATAAATGTAGAAGTTTTTCTGAAAGAATATTGTTGAACCATGTAAAACTGCTCACAAAGAATTGCCCAGTTTGACAGTTTGAGTTCAACATCTTTCTACCCTGCTCCTGCTAGTCCTCATATTAAAGAAAAAATATATTGCGGCAGTTTTCCTTATAAGTAAATATGAGGGTGCAGCCCCTAATTGAAGACATGGAATTGACACAGAGATGTTAAGGAAGCACATATATATTTCATTTTTGTTATCTTACTGAATTTTATGTTCTTAAGTGACAGCTTTTGGAATATCCTCATCTAAATGATAAACACCTTCTTGAAGGGTTAGAATCTGAATGACTTGGGAGAAATCTGTTTCCACAGGCGTGGGAAAAAGAGTAGATAATAATGGAAAGATAAGTAAGAAGAAAATATAGCTTCACAGATCAAGGTACTACAAGGTATGAATGAAAAATCACAATTATTTGTGAGGGTTGAAATAAGAATGAAAATCAAATCAGGACAGGTGAGGGAAAAGAGCTGATTCAAAGGAGGAGACAGGCTAGGTGATTAAGACCTATTTAAAAAGTCAGGCCTATGACCATTTACTGTGCTGTGTAATTGGGTGTTATATCTGGAATTTAGTAAAATAAACACTGAAAGCCCTTTGAAATGGAGCATTATCTCCCTAAACGTAAGTAAAAACAAGAAATTATATGAACAGATCAATTACATGCTAGTATATATAATATAGTACCTACATATAATTCAGTAACAGCAATAAGAATTAAAAACATGTTTGTTTACCCAGAAAGAACCCAATATGGGCTTTTGCATTGAATGCTGAACATGCATGTGAGGAGCAAATGCTGTGTTCTGCTGACTAAACTGTACAGTACACGTAAGGTCATATCAGGTTTTGCACCTTACCTACTGAAAAAGTGATTTGACCCTCATAAGAAGTACACCTCAACCTTCACTTCATTTCCTCCTCAACACTTGAAAACAACATAAAAAGGGCAACTTTTCAAGCACCATTTTAAATGTAAAGCAATGCTATGGATAGATAAGCAGCAGTGATGTAATATTTCAAGTCTTTAAGTAAGTGCATTCCAACGAACACCAATCCCTTACAAAAATTAGGGGAACTTGAAGGCAGTAAACATAAAAGACAATTCGTCAGCACGCACATATCCTTTCTGTCCTAGACGTACGACTTTAAGGTCAGCTCCATATTTATTCTTTATCCATTTAATTCCCTGTTGCTGGGGATCTATCATCAGAGGCCAGCACTCACAGTCTGTTAGAATAGTGGCATTTTCTGCTGACATGCCTTCACCCTCGTTACTCCGTGCCGCAGTCGTAGCACCATCCGTCAACGTGGCAACTGGGACCAGGCCCTCCGTCGCAGGAAAGGGAGCCTTTGAATCAGAGTCGAATGTAATCATCCAGCAAGGTTACCAAGTAGCAAGACATGACTCAGTGCAATGCACAAGATAACCAGGCTGATATAAATTAAAGCAAGGCAGAAAAGTAAGGACGATCCCTGCGGAGTTTCAGATGAAAAGAATATACTAGGAAATGTGATGAGAAGCAGTTGATCATTATTTAGAACAGATTTTAAAAAATGTTTTCTCTTAAGACATTTACTTCATAAAAATATTTATAGTTCAATAAAATTAAAAATGTACCATATATTATACATTTAAGTGTATTCTGATATTGCAAATTCAATGCTTATTTATGCTCTTGAGCAGCTGTTTCTGGAATATAAATCAGTATTCACCCACATAAAAATCACAAAACCAGGATTCCCATGGCATCTTATTAATATAGTTCAGCTACACTGAAAAGCCAGAGAATGGGGCCATCTCTGGGGGCAGAGGCAGGCGTGGAGCTCCCTGTGGGGCACCAGCTGCAGCAGCGCTCTCGCGTGAGTGCCCCTTCTCTAAGGGGGAGGCTGAGACAGAGCCGCCGTCAGACGGCCGCGCTGGTTGGGTGCCAGCCTCTCACAGGCACTTACAGGGAGATGAGATGAAACAGAGACGGAGCATCTGAAATCAGGGCTTATCAAACAGGTATGGGTGGGAAGGGAAATGCCTAACGCAGCACAACAGAGTAGGAGCGAGTGAGTAAGTTATTTGGAAAAAACAAGAGGGGCTGGTGGAAGCATAATAGAAGATCTATACCAGATGCCTGGAATTAATTTTTTTCTTACTGAAGCACAGGACAAACCCCCACCAATTCCTTCATGGCATTAACCCAAGCTTCCTTATTTGTGGTTTTTGGATTGAATTCAAAAGCCATAAATAAAGGAAAGCACTGCATCATCAGTATTAAGCCTGAACTGTCTTCTCCCCCATTCAGAAGTGTTTTAAAAATTCTTCCATCAAAATTTTCCTCCTCCCTGGACATGTCTAGTCTTCAGTGCTGGCTTTTAGACTGGAGTTCTCTTAAAAGTGCACACTGAAACAAAAAAAAGGCATGTATTTCTGATAGTTATTTAAAATGCAAAGCATTACACATATTTAAGTTGAGCCAAATTTCCACAATTATTAATGATAATAATAATGGCACCATACCTCTAGTGCAGTTTCTGTGGCACAGTGTCATAGTGTTTATTATTACAAAACACATACCACTTTAAATTGTCTAAACCTTGATTCTAATCTCCGAACCCAAAATAAACCTAACTTTTGATGAATGTGCTGAAAATACAAGCACGAAAGTCCCAACAGGCATACACTCCCCTCTGCAAACATGCAACATATCTATTTCCCATGTGTAACACATGCATCTAAATATATTAAAAGACTAAAAATACGATTTGCTTTATCTCTGGATGGTAAGACAAGCAATACAATCATTTCCATGAGCTTAAATATCTCCTTGTGAAAAGCAATAGCACTGGGGTATTATCAGGGTTCCTAACATTAATTTTCACACCATGAAAGAAAAATAACGTATAGATACACCTATTGTCGCTGTATCTGCACAAAGCTGATACTTCATGGCATACAACTACTCGCTGTTTCTTCTATATAGGACTATCAATAAACATCTATTTTAACATCACTCTTCAAGTGTATTTATCTCTTCTTTTCCACTCTTCCTCACTTGCAGGAAAACAATCAAAACTGAAATTAGATATTTTATCTCACTGCTGTTCAGAGAAAGCATCTTAAAAAGCAAAAAGTTACAGTATAGTTTATTTTTATTCCTAAAAATGTTCAGTCCATTTCAGAGGAATCTTAAGAGTTAAGAATACCAGTTATTTCCAGAGTCCCACTATTGAAAATATACAGGGGCAATTTTTTCTACCTATAAGCATCAGGCTGCAAGGTGGATGGAGGTTTCTGAGAAAGAACTTTATCTGCAGACAAATTTTTGGTGGAAAAAGACAGGAAGATGTACCAAGCAGAGCAAAGCTCCACACGAATTAATGACTGTTAAACTCTAGCACAAACCAAAGGTATACAAAGAAATGTCCCCACAATTCTGAGTGCTGACCTTGGAAACTGGAATTTGGATTTAACTGTTTTCCAGAGGGTCCTCATAACTCAGCTCACCTGCTCTGTCATAGATTTATGATTGAAAATGAGGTAAGTGTTGCACATGTCACATATTTCTGAGAATAATCTACATTAATTGTGATACAATGCACATAAGAAATAGGAAGCAAGTAGGAAGAGGCAAGAAGCATTTGCAGCAGTAAGGAAGAAAGGAATGGTCCAAAGCTTCACAAGTAAGGAAGGAGAAAGCTTTGCAGAGACAATTCTAAGGATTTGAATTTCTATGCATTTACTGAGTATTATCACAGTTTCATCCGTGTACAGAAAAATGGGGATTATCATAACTACATGCTCTTCCTGGAGCTGAAAAGCTAAGTGGAATAAGTCTCTCTGTTCAGGTCTATCAATCTTATAGCATTTGCTGTTACAAAAGTGTCACAAAGGACAGACTTTGGCATGGAGAATTGAAAAGGGAAGAGGCATTGTTTTGCCAAAGAGAACCCCTCTCTCTCTTTTTCCTCAAAATTTATCTACAATCTAAGGAAAGTAGGCATGCGTGTGTGCACACACACTATATATATATATATTTATATATTAATACACATATAGATTTATATTTATATATTAGCACACTGGAGAAAAACCACCTGCAAAGGGACACTTTTATATACAGATCTGTACTTCAAATTTTTGAAAGACAGAACCAAAACAAACTTTTACTCTTCACTGGAGACTTCAAATTTTTACAGTAAATTTTACTGTTTGTGCCTTTAGAAAAGGAATCCAGAAATGTCCCGTCAGTTCCTGGTGATATTGCTTTATGAAGACTCCAAAGTAAGACACAAATACTGCTGTTAATAAGATGTCACCACATAAAGTTTTCTTTTGTGCTTTGAGGTTTTCGATGGACTGGCTCCAATATAAGTTTTCAGACAGAAAAGCAAAATTAGAAAATGTTATCTCCTGAGCATCATGGAAGTGAATATTTAATCTCCATATTATAAACCAGAAGCACACAAAAATACAATGGGAGAAGTCCTCTGTCAGCAAGAGATACACTTCCAAAGACTGCAAAAACAATCCATATTTTCTGATGGTGATTTGAAACCTTTGAAGCTGAAAACAATAGGATAGAACTCTGCATTAAACGTTCTACCTACTGATTTTTTTCAGTAATCAGTGTTTTTGTCTAGATCAGGTACAGCATGGTGGCCACATTAATATTGGTAGCAGCTGCTAAGCTATGTCAGTGCGAGCATATCTAGCAACATTCAGAAAACTCAAGGAAGCAAGACTATTAGAAAGCAGGGAAAAAAAAAAGAAGCAGCTGTTTTGACATCAATAAAGGTAAAAAAAAAAAAAAACCACCCCAAAAAAATAAACTTCTCCTTTTTTCCTCATAGTTTTTTTTTCCAAGGTGTAGAGAAAGGCAGTAGAGTTGGTGTTGAAACTTAGATGATCTTTAAGGCCCCTTCAAACCCAAGACATTCTGTGTTTCTAAGAAGACTTACAGGGTTTTTTACACATTTATCTGTCTTCTTTTACCTACTAGCTACAGATATTTTACTCAGTTAAGGCTTCAATGATTTGGAATTTTGACAGGAGAAAAGATGAGGGTGGCAAAACACACAGGTTGCCCAGAGAGGTTGTGGAAATTCCATGGTCCTGGACAATCTGGTCCAACCAATCCTGTTCGGACAGTGGGGATGGATTAGATTATCTCAGAAGGTTCCTTCCAGCTGCAATGGTTCTGTCAAAGTTTAACTCTAGAAATTGCTTCCTTCATATATTTTTTTTCCCTACAGAGAACCCCAATTTCCCTTGATTATCTGCAAAGTTCATCTTAACCATGCTAACCTCAGGATATTTTGGATGAATAGTCAGGAATTATCTCAGATATTAACGATTACTTATAAGCATCTATGTGGAAAGCGGTTATTTTATTCTAGTTATGTTGTACAAACAGCTCACCATCTATTTAAAATTTGAGCTGGTGACTAAAGAATTTCAGAAAAAATGAAAACATCTTCTTTAAAGTAAGTTAATGTTTGAGATATCGATCATCTCTTTTTCAGTCAGGATTTGAGACATGGCATAAACCCCAAACTAGCAGTATTTGGCACATTATCCTTTGATTGTTCTGTGTGTGCAATTCCCAGCAAAGGAATGAACGTATGCATGAATGCATGCTCAAATAGCTTCAGCATGAAGAGGAAGGTAAAAATTGATCATCCATTAGAGTAATCTTCAAATGGATGAAATTCTAGATGTAAAATTGGCATAAACTGCCATAACCTTTCTTCTTTATTTGTACTGTTTGAAATACTCCAGATAAAATAAAGTTGTTTCACAGTTTATTCACTTGCATTAGGGAAACTTCAGAAAATCATTCTCCAGTGACTGAAGCAGAGAAAGGGCCAGGATGAAAGAAGGAAAGCATCTTGGAACTACTTATAAGGACTGTCTTTTACCCACTGTCCATACAGATATTTGGTTTTCAGAGCAATGACAGTAATCAAATAATATTTTTCCAGTCCTTTACAGGATGTAATCAAAATCAATGAAAATCTCTGAACAGAAAGTATCCTCCATACTTCATATAATTTGATGTTAAATGCTTGTTTTCTGCTGGTGTCATCTGCTTAAGAGCTTAAAAGAACACTTAAATGTTCTCCTTCTTGAAAGCTGTACAGATTATAAAATCAAACTCAAATAACAACTCACTCTCATTTAAAAAATAATTTTCTATGTGTACAAAACCAAAATAACAAAATCATTATTAAATTTTATAATCATGAAGTATTTTCCACTTATATTTTTCAGAAAAATCAGAAATACTTACTGAAATGGTTAAACACCCTATCTTGTGAAGACAGACACAGAATTCTATGATAACAGAAGACTTAAACTCCTTTGTTACAAAAGAGGAATATACAGTATCCATTGAGAAAATAAAAGTATCTTTAATCAAAGTACGTTGCTTGAAAGAGACAGCATGTATATGTTTCCAGGTGTGAACACAGGAATTTGGTGTGTTTAGGCCTCCTAAACCCCAGCTCCATTCATTAAAGATGCCCAACAAATGACAAGAAAAGGACCATTCCTGTTGAAGGTTCTAACAGCAATCTTTGCAACGTAGCAGTTTTGTTTTGAGGTATTTTAGACATCCATTTTTGCCTACAGAAGTCATTGGATTTTTCTTTAAATCATTAGCTGAGGGCAACAAGACAATAAATCCATTAATTTACAAGAGGGCTTTTTGATTTATCCACTCTCTCTTCTTGCTGTCACTGACTGGTAAGTCATAAACAATAAAGAGCACCCACCTCATTCTCCAAAATAGCTTTGAAATTTGAAGATTTGCTAAACATAGAATGATTGTCTATTTAAATCTTCAGTAATTTTACCATACCAGCCAAGCACCATAAATCACTAGTGACATTGGCTAACAAGGGTTTAAGAGTTGGAACATGCAGTGTAATAAATTTCCAGACAGTTAAAAATCACTATAATTTTATTCTAATGCATTATAGATTGCCTGTAATGTCATCCTGGCCGGGGTGACCCATTTCTAATTTTGAACAGCTGTTCAGCTCGGGAGTTAGTTAATGATTAAATATAAATTGCCTGATTTATTAGTCTGAATGGCTGAGCTTCCAGGTCAATGCTATATAGACAAAATCATCAGTCTTGATGCTTTTCAGAAGTTAACTGTCTCCTGTTCTAGTCAAAAAGAATTTATTCTCAGAGGAAAAGGCTTGACATTCTCAATTAATCCTTTTCAATATTTTCCCCCTCAGCGTACACAACCAGATCACTAATAAAAACTCAAATTTTGGAGATAAACTTCTCTTAAGGTTGTGTAAATCTTCAAATCCAAGACTTGGAACTAACTACGGGCTAAGGCCATTGACTTCCACAGAGCTTCCAAAGCCTTTGGAGGTCTGCAAGGCCAGGCCAATAGGGACCGTCCCAGTTTGTCAGCAGCAAACAAAAGTTTTCATATGCAGACAGTAACATCAACTTCACTGTTTTTCTACCAAAAGAAAGATTATTTACATGATTTTACATTTCTAACATATTAATTTCAGAATCAGGTTAAAAAAAAGGATCTATTTTAATTGCACTGGGAGTTTTTGATTAGTGTTATACTCATACAATAATTTTTTTTCAAAACCGATTTAATCTTGATTGCTAGCCTCTGCTGAGATATTTGCAGAAACAAGAGTGTTCATACTCTGATCTTAGAAAGCAAGGTCATGGGGATTTTAGGAAATCCAACTTAAAATATTTATTCAGACCGCCTTGGGAATTCCTGTAGTAGTGTAAATATTCCTTATACTATCTATTTCCTGTCATATACACTTATTTGTCAAAAAAGGAGTTGTTAAAAGTCTAGATACTGAATTGAGACAGAACGATTTCTGTAAAGACCTGGGAGAGGCTGCTCAGCAATGCTGAGGCTGACTTGAATGGTTCCTGGCCGTTAAATAGGCATGTGGCAGCTTTAACGATGTTTGTCTGCAAATAAAGCTAATAATCACACTGAAATATATATAATTTTAACATAAATACATTTCATTCTTATTTAAAAATTAATAGTTTCTGTAAAAGGGAAAAAACCCAAAAGCAAACAGTAAATATCTGACTGGTGCCTTCCACTTATTTGCAATCTAAAGTGCAACAAGGGCAAATGCAGGGCAGCTCCATCCTGACCTAAAGGATTATTCAGTCTTTCTGCTCATTAACCAGAGGCTGCCCAGGCTGTCACAATGTGTTCACAGTTGTGTATAAATGTGGTGACTTAGTTATCACGATTTCTCTCTAGCAATCATGCCAGTATCAGTTTCTCAACAACACTTGATATTTAGGAAATACAGTTGTGGTGCAGCACATTTTACTTCTCATGATTTTGTGAAGAGATTATTTGTGGTTCAGGGTTGTTTGGTTGAGTCTTTTTTTTAATTTAAATGATTTATAATAAGGGTCATCTTGTTGCCTTTATCATCCCCCTCCGCCCCTGCATCCCCCTCCTGCCTTTTTTTCACACACAATCTTAAAAAATTTAAGATAAACCACAAAAAAAACCTTTCAGCTATTTAAAAACTCACAGTAGCATGAACATTCAGCCAAAATCTTCTTGCCTCAAGTCACTTGACTCACCTGTTGGCAGGCCCCAGTAATTTTGTTTGTTCTGTTCACATTATCTTGACATCGAACTTTCTCTTCAACTACTTTCTTGAGCTAAGATGTGAGCTTATGCAGAAAAGGGAAGGGTAAATAGTATAGCTTCAGGTTTTTTGCTTTGAGGTTTTGTTAGTTTTTAAAAATTATTTTTATTTTAAATAATCTATTTTAATGGCAATATTTGTAGAGAGTACCTTTAAGTTTGAGGGATACAAATTTTAGAGGAATTGTTTTGCTGTATTCTGTGGCTTTTCCGCAGCTCCTGGAACACCTTAAGTACATTAACAAACAACAATTTAGGTGAAAACAATGCAAGCACAGAATTGTTATTTTCATTTTGCATATGAGCCTGGTGACATAAGAAGATTCTGCCATTTGCTCATGGGCAGACATTACAGCTAGTGGCAGAACACACTCAGATCTCCTGCACACTGACCTGCACCTGCATCAAAGACACTTAACCACACTTTTGTGCACTCTGCTCAGAAGGCAGCAACATGCCCTGCTTGGCTTTCAGGGGTTTCATACTGTGTGTAACTCAACACAAGTTGCCTCAAAATGGTTTGTTTCTGTAGGGTAACTTACAGAGCTAACAACAGTTCCACTTGAGGGCAAAATTTTCGTATTTCAGGTTTAATTAAGGAACTGCAGCAGGAGCAAGGAGTGCATATCTCCACAAAAGCTGGGTGGTTTTGTAGGATAAAAGATTTAGATCTCGTCTGCCAAGTTTGGTGCTTGAATTGGTGGTGAGCAACGAGGAAATTTAGAAATTATTTATAAATCAAAAATAAGAAATTAATTGTCAAAGGGGGAGAGATGCATCTTATAGACTAATAAAGAAGGTTGACTTGATTTCTTTAGGCATAATGAGGCAGCCAATCCACTTTTTATGATGATGGATCTTAAATTGAGAGACTAATGAGGACTTCTACTCAATAAGGGCATCTAAGAGAGATGGGCTGTAAGTAAAATTTCATCAGTCTAGCATTCAAGGCACAAGAAGAATGAACACAATAACAGTTCTCTACTCTTTTTTAAGAGACACTTATTTCTACACCTCTCAAGTTTGCCTGCATGATAACATAGATCTGACTATAGTTCAAGTACACTCATCCATCAAAGGCTCAGGTAGTAAAGATGAGAGAGTGAGGCAAGCAGTAAGGAATGCCCCAACATCTCTGTGGAATTTGTGTTATTTGATACATAATAATCTCATTTATCAGAGTGCTTCTTATCCTGTGATTTTTGAATAGAAAGGTTGTCACTACAAAGTACGCCATTCCCTTTTGTCATTCTTTCATAGCATGCAACATTAATAAAATCTAGCAACAGCAGAACCACATATTGCATTTTATACCCCCGTACTCTAAATTCTGTGGGATAAATCATGTATTCTAAAAACACACTTGGTTTTAAGGAAGTTAGTGCCAGGGCACTATGCTGCACAAATCACAGCAGAGAGCCATTACTGTCCATAGCAAGCCTGCCGGACTGTGCCCTTGTATAATCCTTTTCAGCAGAGCGCATTTTAAGTTATCTCATATATTTAAAACAACAATTGTAATGATAAATAATACAAAGTGCACCACATCAGTGAAAAGAATTAACTTGGCCCAACTTTCTAGCCTTAACACCGCTAAATTTTACCTTTTTTTTTTTTTTTTTTTTGCATAGTATAGGCATACTTACTGCAATATATATGTGAATGTAAAATCATAATTTTCAGAAATATTTTTACCAGGTAACTAGTCTCATGAAGGATAGAAATCTGATTTGTTTTCACTCAAAATACTTATAAAATAATTTGTCTTGTGAAGGAACAATCCTTTTTCCTATGTCCTAACTATCTTTTAATTAAACTTACTGTAAATATATAGCAATTGTTGGACTTGATGGACTGGATGGGATATTAAAACTTTAATATGCAAGAAAGGATTAGTCCACAGGGTATTTTTAAATCACCTTCAAAACATTTTAAATAAAATTACATACTGTATTAGTATTAGCAATAGCCTATGTATATTTGCCATTAAAAAAAATTACTGTAACAATTTTTATTGCAGTGTTGCCCATAGACCTTAGAATAACTTTGGTCAGAAATTACCTCTAAGATCATTGAGTCCAACTGTTAACCCAGCACTGTGAAGCCCACCACTAACCCATGTCCCTAAGAACCACATCTACATGTCTTTGAAATACCTTCAGAGATGATGACTCTACCTGGGCACCCTGCTCCAGGATTTGGGAACCCTTTTGGTGAAGAAATTTTTCCTAATATGCAATCTAATCATTCTCTGACACAACTTGAGGTCATTTCCTCTTGTCCTATTGCTTGTTGCTTGGAGAAGAGCCTGTCTGGATCCCTCTGCAGAGCTTTCCTACTCTCCAGCAGATCAATACTTCTGCCCAGCTTGGTGTTGTCTGAAAACTGATCAAGGGTTCACTCGATCCCCTCATCATTTCTCATTTAATGATACCTTCTGGAACCCATGAGAAGTGAAAGGAGGTCAGTTTAACTGTGCTGCCTAGACTGAAGATGTATTATTGATTACTAGCAGCTGCACCAGTTATCACGACTGCAAATTGCTGGCCACAAAAACTTCCATATGAAAAAAATGTACAGCTCTCCTTCCCCCTTCCTTTTTGCCAACAGAAAGAAGTTGAATTATGAGTCAGGGAGCACAGAATACCCATGAATGCAGGAGCAGAGGTCACTAACATCTGATGTTTTGCCTTCAAGTTTCTTCTTTAGAAAATTGATAGAGGAAGATGGGAAAAAGACAGGCAAATAAATGACTGGAAGGGAAAAGGGCAAGACATGAACTGAAGAATAGGAGGCAATCCTGCAGACTGGATACAGTCAGCTGACAGCCCAGAAAGAGGGATACAGAATGTTCCCATATATTGAGAGTGACCTTCCTTTGATATTAGAACAATTCATGTATTTATGGACTATGTATTCACACGACTCAGATAAGGACTAAGAGCTTTCTACAGCCTGATGGGGTACACAGGGTTATCAGCATAGGTAAGGTAAATAAAATCCAGGTACCTGTTGCTAAGAAGTGCCTACATATTTTTTTTCCTCAGAAAAAAATACAGACTTCCTTACACAATGAATCTTTAAAAGGCCTGACATGAGCCAGCTGCAACAGGTTGCATAGGGCAGGGGAGCACATTATAAAATGTTGAACGAACAATTAAATCAAGCACATAAAAAAGTGCCATGGTTGGAAAAGTGGAGCTGTTGAAACTTTGCTAAGTGTAAAACTCCCTAGAAAGTCAAAGAAAACTGGCGAATATATATAGCATTTTATTCTAACTCTAAAAATGAATGACAGCAAAACATCAATGTTTCCTGCTGAATTTGCATCCTTTCATCAACGGGTTAATGCTACTGCTGTACATAACAGTCCTCCCCATGGAACAGCATATTGTGCATCACATCCTTTAGCATATGGATTCCAGCAAGTTTCCAGCTGAAGAAGTTGAGCTGGTTTTAAATGTAAGGTTGAACAGTGAAGTTCAGGATCTGTGAATAGGGATGAAAATCTGCAGAGGAATTTATTCACTATTGACCATGTTGTACATGTTTGGATGGAGAAAAAGGCTGAACACAGAAATCAAAGTGGAGACTCTTCGACATGCCAGCAGTAACTATGGTTAAAACAAAACCAAGTAAAGGGTTTGATTTCATGGAGTTAATGAGTATCAATTCTGTTAAAAAGCAAAAGTGCAAAGACAAGAAAGGATCCTCTTCTCTACTCACCAGTCTGCAGACCTCATTCCATCTACTGAACCCTACTAATGAACTCAGCCTCTCATCATGTTCTAACATTTCACATGTAGAAAACTGGGCACTAACCATCAGAGGAAATGCATCTCTCAGTCATAAAATATTCCATAGGTGAAATTTTAGGATTAACATTTTATAAAGTGGGTGTAACATTCCCAACTTGTCTTAATTCTGGAAACAAACTTCCTTCTAAGATTCATAGATTGATTGAAGCTCTGGTGCCTGATAACTTGCAACTTTTATTTTTCCTTCTAGCTGCCAGTCCTGGGTAAACTATCAATGACTTTTTATATGTGTCTTAATGTTATGCACTACTTATAGACACTTTGATAATTTCCAGTCTGCCACACAGCTATTAGATAAAATTAAACATGTAATTAAAACTAGGTTACTTCAATTGCTTTCAAATATTTTCTTTAAACAACATTTTGAATCCTCCCAATTAACAAGAAATTACCTGGTTTTTGTTCTATGAGTACAATAGATCATTGTTAGTCCAAGTACATGCAAGCACAGCATACCCTGTTTGGATACAGCCTATATGTAGGTAAGCAGTTTGTGGAAATTAGTAATCTCAATCACCTCACAAATGGAAAAAAGGATGACACATTAAATGAGAATCCTATTCTTATCTGGCATTTCCAGGACATTCGAATGAACAATATTTTGCATTGGTCTGTGCAAAGAATTGCACTGTAACTGAGGCTCTTGAAGTGAAATAATTGGAGGCTGTATAGTAGAATACCTAAAAATGGTGACTGCGCTTTCTTCCTGAGAGATAAGATTGCCTGAGAGGCAACACGTGGACTGCAAGAAGCAAATACAGAATAATCTGCCTTAAAAAAAAAAAAATTGCCAATAATCTTCAGTAGGAAAGTAGTGGATTAAGATGTGAGTTATGTATGTGTATACATTTCTTGAGATTTTTTGTATGTTAAACTGAATCTTTGCATCTTCAAATTTCTGGACTAAGTGACAACTCAATTACAAAAAGCAAGTCAAAACCAAGTTTTCCTGAGTGAAGTGTGCAGCCGTTATTACTATATAACATTTACCACTGGCACTCTTAAGCGTTAGAAATACATTTTAGTATATATAATATACACACTGCATAGACAAGTATTTCCTTTTGATTCTTCAACTGAAGTTCACCTTATAAAATATGACTGAATGAATTACATTTCTGTTATATTTTTGTAACCATAAAATAGTGTAATTTAGAAGGACCTTTGGGGGTAATCCAGTCCAATTCTCAGCTCAATAAAGGACTAACTTCAAAGTTAGTTGTTCATTATCAGAACAATGCCTTCTTTCCTGAGCTACTAATAAATAAATAGCAATCAAAAAGTATTCATAAAATGTTCAAATAGGTATTATTTTGCATTTACCATCAATGAATTTGACCAGCTATAGAGTTATCCATTCAACAACCCCATGAGCTCTGGAGCTTATTATTATTAGGAGTAATACCTGCTAGAGAATTAAAAATTACAGCTAGAGTTCCTTAAAAAATTAATCGGGTGGATCAGAAGGGTGTGAATCAGTTATAAAAATAATAGTTTGAATGGAATCCTCTTACCATGTAAAGGGAATCCTGGTTGAATCCACAGTATGGATTTTATAAAGTGGTTAGTATAAATATTAACATTAAATGACAGTATGAAAACTGTTGGCCTAACACAGGAAACAGATAAATGCAAAGGAATTGCAACTCTGTGGTGCAGAATTCTTCCTACTAGGAACTAAACGTAGCTGAGAGAAAGACTGGTGCTCATAACCTGCAGAAGAATTCATGAGGAAAGGGGAAGCAAACAAATATAAAAACACAGGATGATTCAGAGTTGGAGGCTGATTGAATACAAGGTCACCTAAACCAGGAAAAGGTTATTTGAGATACTGTCAGGCAAGGAACAGAGTTGTATTAGTACTCTCTCCAGAGGAACACATTAAAACAATAAAAGATTCCATGAGTTTCAGGGCTGACTGCTGTGTAATAAAGATAAGCAAAAAAAAGAAAATCTCCCCAAAACAACACTAAAAGGCTATTTTGGCCCAAAAATAAGCATTTGTACTTAATAAACATACATCAATATAGATATGTGAAATAAAAAAAGGTGATTCTTCCATAAAGCTATTTTTTAGTGTAGATACAAGCTTCATTAGGGCAGGTTTTGATCTGAATGGACAACTCCAAGGTCATGAGGCTAAGGCTGTTTCACATGGAAGGAAAATACCTGCTGTAGCAGCAGATGGGAATTTTTGGGGTGGGGGTCAGAGAGGACAGAAGAGGAAGTGATATGGTAAAAGATATCTTTGTTTACCCATTAAAACTGCATCTCATTCAGAAAAAGAAAAAAAATGGTTACTACAAGAGCAGGAGGAAGACCAGGAAATTAAAAAATACCATAACTCATAGGCATCTAAGAGTTTTCATAAAAGTGAATCTTGCTCATTCTTTTAAAATGCTATATCAAGAGAAAACAGTGAGAATAATCCCCACATTACTGATTTGTTCAACCCTTGTTTTTTGCTTGATGTCTTCAGTTGTGAGATTTCAGATCTAAATATTACCAACAAAAAAAATCTTAAGCCAAGTCAAAGTCTTTTAAACCTAATTAATGCCACAGGTTTCAAAGCATTAGAAGCTTTCTTTGCTAAGTAAGGGTGATTAGCTTGCAGCAGAAACTCCTTCCACCCACCAGCTCCCAAGATACCACAAGATGTCTTTGTATGAAGAGTGCTTTGTGTTGCACTTGCTCCATTAAGTGAATACTTAAACAACAAATAATCCCTCTCAAAAGTTCAATAGATACTTGATGGTTAGTGTGGTCTTCAATTCAATAATTAATTCACAAAGCATTTGTCAGTAAAAGACTAATCAAAGTTTCCTCTTCTATGTGCACTTGTGCAGGCATGTGTATCTGTGTTTGTGGGTCTTTCAAAAAATCAAAGATTTGATGTTTTTATCATTATGTTTAGTGACAAACATCAGCACAATGAGTGTGAGCTTCTAAAGCCCTTTCTGGAAGTTATTCCTATGCTCCAGTAGGCCATTACTCATATAAACACTTGGCATATATTCTTTGTAAAAATCACAGCCAGTTACTTATACCAACCACCATTTCAGCTCACTAATCTATTGGTTATAGTGTGCCTAGATGACTTTGAGGAAATTCAGTCATTCCAGCTTCATGTGCTGCCATGCAAACCACAGAATGTTCTTCAGTACATTTGTGGGGAAGATAGTGATAATCCCTAATGAGATAATGTCTTTAATATTTGAACTGGAAAGTAATGAAATCAATAAAAAATAGATATAATAACAAAAACAAACAGGCAAATAAATAAATAAAACTAATGAAATTAAGTGGGCTCAATATGTTAGAGAAGAAAGCTTGTTCATCAAGCAGTACTTACAAGAAGCTTTTTCCTGATGACTTCTAGTTTTTCTGTGGTTGCTGCTAATTCAGTGTTAACCTGAGCCAGTGCACAACATTTTGGTTCTCTCTCACAATGCACCTTGAAAAAGATATACAACATAGGTACATTAGACATGGAATTGGTCTCACTTTATTACAAAAATTACAAATTACTCCTGTTGAAAGACTTTCAGATAATCCTAGTAGTCTTTCATTAGATAAATTTTCTTTAGACCCACCTTTTACACAACAGTGAGACAGGCAAAGATTTCTTTTATTCTTGACTTAGAGTCTAAAGAAGATTTTATTATAATCTATAGAAGGATATCTTAAGCAGAACTGAATGCAACCTTAGTGGGTCCACTCTCCAACCAAGATTAATTTATATATATCACTATCATGATTTTAGAATACAGGTGGAAATCACACTTGAGTAGATTTCATCTAAAATAGATAAGTTTTTTACTATTTTGTGATTAAATGAGAGCATGCTAGAATACTAGGATGAATGGAGAAATCCCACTGCCAAGTGCTCAAGGGAATCACAAGCCTGTCTTACACTCCAGACAGTCAGACTGAGGATGGATGTTTCAAGTGAAACATGTACATTTGGAGAATATTTCCCAACTGTTGCATTATAAGGACAATTGAAAAGTCCTGGACAGCTACATCTCTTTTACCACTTTCCACTAAAAATAAATACACGCATACATACTGCTAAGCACTGAACACTTCACACCTTTTCTGTGGTTGTTTTTACATGCTGTCCAGAACACTAAGCTGAGCCTTCTAAAAAAATAACAAAATCATTAACTGAAATTGCCCCTCCAGGGCTAGTTCAAGAGCTGATATATATACATACCTCACTGAATTTTACTATATAGATGACCCAGGCACAGAGACCAGCTGCTGCAAAGGATTTTGTACGAACATAATTTGTGTTGGAATCTGGATCCTTCAAGTAATGTTCCTTGGTGACCTTCAGACAATTCTGAGAAACATGGTCCTTATCATAGTTGATCAAATCTTGTAAAAAGTCTTCAACCAGTAAGAAGAGAAGTTCCAGTGTATATATCGCTCCATTTTTAGAGAAGAAGAAGATAAATCCCACTTTCATCTCAAACATAAAACTGGAATCCCGCACTAGCTAATTTTTTGAGAAATGTTATTCAGTACAAAGCAAAAATCTTTCCCCAAAAAGCCTAAAGTATTCACCCTCACAAACACAATTTGTGATTTATGTCTTACTTGAGGAATTTGAGAGAGATGTGATAAATATAATGAAATGCTCTCCCTTTCACTTTTCTCTTATTTTTGCATTCAATAAAATCCCAGTGACTCTCAGACTGACTTCAGTTTGTCACTAAAGGTACACAGAAAAGAACTGTACAGGGTCATATCTTATTCCCCTAAATTCTGCAAGAAAATGAAGGTCTGATTTAGTTTCTCTTTCTCTAACTTTCATTTTTAACTATTATTTTCCTCTCTCATCTCAGATGTCATCTGATGTCCTTTTGGTAATTACCTTTCCTATGAAGACTTTTGTGGCTTTCCAGCTTTGGTCCTTCGGCCTTTTGCTTTTATGTGACAGTGTGCTGGTTTTGGCTGGGGTAGAGTTAATTTTCTTCACAGCGGCTGTGCTCTGGATTTGTGCTGAACACTGGGTTGATAATATGGAGATGTTTTTGGTATTGCTGAGCAGGGCTTAGACAGGCCTTTTCTGCTTTTCATACTGTATTGCTGGTGAGGGGACTGGGGGTGCATGGGAGACTGGGAGGGGACACAGCCGGGACAGGTGACCCCAACTGACCACAGGGATATTCCAGACCATATGATGACATGCTCAATATATAAAGTAGAGGGAAGAAGAAGGCAGGGGGGACAGTTGGGGTGATGGTGTTTGTCTTCCCAAGTAACTGTTAGATGTGATGGGGGCCTGCTCTCCTGGAGATGGCTGAACATCTGCCTGCGCATGGGAAGCAGTGAATTAATTCCTTGTTTTGCTTTGCTTGTGTGCATGGCTTTTGCTTTTCCTGTTAAACTGTCTTTATCTCAACTGATGAGTTTTCTGGCTTTTACCCTTCCCATCCTCTCCCAGATTCCAATGGTGTGGGAGTGAGAGAGCAGCTGCTCCGGCCCTGGCTGCTGGCTGCGGTTAAACCACGACAGTCAGTAAAACCATTACAGCAGTGATAACATTGATTACAGCTATCAATGGGTTGGTGAAGGCTTTCAGATCTGTAAGATTAACTTGACAAAGGAAGATCAGAAGAACAAGTACAGGATTGTGCAACACCAGCAGATTTGTTCCGCAGAAGCTTCCCAACATCTGGGAAGATCATGAAACAGATCCTTCTAGAAGCTATGTTCATGAAGGACAGGGACATGAAGGACAGGGAAGTGAAAAGCAAGTCTTGCCTGACCAACCTAGTGACCTTCTCTGAAGGAGTGACTACACCAGTGTACAAGGGAAGAGCTATGGATGGTGTCTGCCTAAATTTTGCAAGGCCTTGGACTCAGTCCCCCACAACAACCTCTCTAAAATGGAGAGATATGGGTTTGGGGGGTGTACTGTTCAGCGGTTAAGGATTTGGCTGGATGGTGACATCCAGAGAGCTCAGTGTCTGGAGAAGTGGTGTCCTTCAGGGTTCTGTACTGTGACCAGTACTATTTCATGTCTTCATCAGTGACAGAGACAGCGGGATCAAGTGCACCTTCAACAAATTTGCAGGTGATACCAGAGTGAGTGGTGTGACTGACATGCCTGAGGGATGGGTTGTTATTTAGTAATGCAGGATAGGAGACCAGGTAAGGTATCTTACAAAAAAGCTGAGGCATATTAGGGCAGTCTGTTACTCCAAAGGAGTTACTGAACACAGGGAGGAACTCAGTAGCCTATGCCATTGCAGTAGGTCACCTGTCAGCTCTTCATGATCTTTGTTCAAATGTGAAACCTGGAGCTAAACAAAAGACATATGGAAAAAAGAGAGTGAAGATTTTTTTGCTAAGATTTAGAGAGTCACGAACCTTTTTTCCCCCCTCACTGCCCCATTTTTTTAAACTTTAAAGCATTGCCTTTTAGATAATCAGAGGAAATACCAAGAAACCAATGATTAGTTGTGTTGCTCTGGAGCTTTCCCTAAATAGTAAGATATTCACTCCAGTTTTGAGGTATAGGAAAATATATGAAATTTGTCAAACTAGCTTCCATCTTTTGCCAAATGCGCCTTTTTCTTTTAATTCCTGTATTCCACAACAAGGGGGAGAATGGGAGAAATGGAAATATCCTACATGAAAACACTGTACTTAATTTCAGGTTTGGAAACACACACCAGTTCAAGCAGCTTTGTCAAGACACTTATTTTGGCTTAACAATGGCTTAAATCAGTGACTTTACATCAGCAAGAATCAGTTTTACCTGAAATCTGAGTGCCTCCACAACTTCTGCAACAATTTAATTATCTGTTTAAAAGCAGATTATGACTTCATTGGTGCAAGTTTATCTGTGGGAGTATTTGGAAGATTATCATACACATTTTTAAAGATACATTGCCTGGAGCTGAAGGTAGTTATATTTGGTTCACCCTTATCCTTGTACCTCATGCTCATCTCACAGGCTTATTTCCTGTCAGGTCCTGCTTAAACAAAGTCTAATTACAGAGAAGGAGGATCTTACAGTGATCAAGATGTTAATATTTGGATCAAGCAGTATGCATTGGCAGTAACAAGCCTCTGTAAGAATTTAATATCCTTACAAAATGTGTTTCTACAATTGTTGGGGGCATTTTCCACGTACACATTTATTAGATAGGACACACACAGACACTGTCTGTGGAAATAACAAAGATTAAAAATCAATATGCATTACATTATAAATGACAAGTTACTAATCAAGTTAAATATGTCCCTCATCTCTTGTGATGTAGCCTTTAGCATGTAATTCGTAATGTTTATTGGTTTGCATCTTAGCAACAACGGGTTTTTATAATTAAATACTGCATATACAGTTGCAGTTTTGATGTGGGTTATATTTTCTCTAACATTATTTGGGATCTTTGTTACTGAAATTAAATTCAAGCAAAAAGTTTAGAATAGCCAGATGGTCCTTCTGTTGAAGTTTTGAAGAATATAACCTGGTGAACAAGTATTACATGAACAGTACATAGTACTTCTAATCTGGCATGGTATTTTCCACTAAAATAAACATTCACTATAAATCACACAAGTTGATTATATTTCTGTCTCTCTTTTTTCCTAATGCTTAGTTATTCTTTGCTTGCTGATGCCCAAAGAAAATATGTGACATTGGTTTTTAAGAGAGGCAAAATTAAACAGAACAGGTTGCATGTAAACCTTGGGACCGTATTTCTCAAATCTACTACCCATTAGAAAAGGAGAAAGGAGCTTTTTCATGCCTGTTTCCAGAAGTTTACTCCCCTTCACATCAATAACTTCTCCAGTATAGAGCTCTTGAATTGTGGCTAAATTGTTAGGAAAGCTGGAAGCAGTGTGCCCTTAGCAATCAGACCATGAGTAGAGTGGCTCAAATATACCAAGCAAATAAAGAATGCACTTCAGTTGAGGGAGGTAAATAAAAAAAGCTGGTCAGTCTGGATCCATCTATGTTTCTAATCCTCAGCTAGTGTCATTATCACACGTATACCTGCACTACGCTCTTCATGCTTTCTTTCTTTAAAGGGGTAGGTCCTATTTTAAAAGGCAACGGCATATGCACCTTCATCTGTAAACTGCTCTGGCTGGCAATATTCAGAGCACAAAAAAAGCCAGCAAAATGACAGCAGTGTTACTGCCCAATATTTGAAAACCTTACCAGTGTTGTGTTCATGATAAGACCCTTGTTTATTACTATAGAGGTATGTAGCTCTGCCACGTTTATGTGGAATCCAGACTGACCTCAGTTTTCCTGATATGTCCAATCTAAAGTGACTTCCATTCTTCACCTATTCTTAAGTAATACCTCTCTCCAAGTCAACACCTGCAAGGTATTTACTTGCTTAATATTGTAAAACTCAAAAAGCTCTTGTAAGCTTCAGTTTGAAATCTATAGCACAGGAAAGGAATAATAATTTTAAGGGTGACATTTTAAAATCAATTATGAAGAGTCATCACAAATTACTGAAGATGTATTCTCATTTGCTGTGCTTTTTCTTTGTACCAAACAAATGATAGAAGATTAGTGTTTAGAAACTATTGTCAGCCTTATGAAATAGTTTTAGATTAATGTAGCACAAAATGACACTTCCATTTCCAATGAAAACATTTCAGAAGTGCAATAAGGCAATTAACAGTGGAGTACAGTAATCATTAGTATCAGGCACTGAACTTCATCCCTGAAACAAAGTGGCCCAAAGATGTGATTATCTCACAATAATCACTCTATGTGTTTCACCTAGCTGCTTAATGAAGTAGTCAAAGTTGTGTTAAGGGTATATTTTGAACATCCAAATCTGTCAGAAGCATATGGAGCCAATACAGGAAAAGCATCACTGAAAAGTGGTTGGTAGAATGTTGAGCTGTTGGATCCCTTTTGTGCAAGTTTAATTAATTGCACTGTTTGGATTTTAAACTTCATGGTAATTTTTAAGTCCTATATAAGACATGGTTCAGTAAAAGGCTGAAGTCCCTAATTAGCATAATCCAGAGAAATATAAATGTCCTGATCCCATCTTCATTTATCTTAGTATCAAAAATTACTTTTCCCTCAATAAGACTAGGATCAGACACAAAGGTATTAAATATAATCTAATGGTAAGTATTTAAGGAATAAAATAGGACAAAATGAGAGACATTTTGATTGCTAAGACAGTACAATCTTTCCTGTTGATCAGTATCTGAAAACTACAAAATTCTTGGCAACTCGAAGTTTCCATAGCTCAAAATCAGGCATTAACAATTCTTGCAAGTCAATTAAGAACTTCTCTCTACAGTATTGGGAAATGACACACTGTACATGAGATTTTGTAGGAAAATGCGAGATTTGAATGGACCCTTCAGACTTTAAAGACAGAGAAACTTCAATTTACAGCATTCCATACTGCTGGTGCTTTATTTCAAAAGTCTTGTTTGTAAAAGTAGATGGAAATTTTAGAGTCCAGATGAAATTATGCATTTCTCTTCATTCTGTGGTGAAGACTAACGCATGTAAACCTCCGTGCTTCCAACATGGATGTTGATAACTAATGTTAATAGGCCCAACTGAGAGCAACAAGAAGGAGATTCAACACTGATGACATATGTTATTAGGAATGGTATTATCATCTTAAGATTCAAGGTTTGTACCTTGTAATATTGTGAGATGCTGGAATGAACTTCTGTATCAATTGAGTTGTTCAATTTACCTAGAACCTCAAAGGCTTTAGAAATCTGAAGTGCTAAGAGATGACTCTTTGACCTTTACTGTATTACAAATAGGTCTGATTCTCAAGATCCACATCCATTAAATGCTTGAATGAGCTTAGTATTTATTGTTCTTTCATCTCATTAAAACAGCTAAAAGGTTAGGAAAAGGCATAATGTAACGAAAGGTCAAGTGGTAATCATGGTGTGAAATGCTGTTACATGTGTAAGTATAATAATTCTTTAGACTTTATGCTCCCTGCAGAGGAAGTTTTTCAAAACTATTCACCTAAAAAGGTTTATTTTGTGCTAAATATAGCTCAACATGAGTAAATAGGAGAATCAGACTGGCCTTTAGCTCCTCTACATCTCACTTTCTTGGCTCACGTTCTCAGTCTGAAACCCTACCTTAACAATCAAAGCTTCAGTATCTTGATTTTTCAGGTGCAGTTCGGCCTCTTGTGAAGCAAGTTTGGATTTTAGATCTTCTACCTGCAGGGCAAAAGGTAATGCGTTATTCAGGTCATTAGGCAAGGTTCTGAAACCCTAAAGCTGAAATGAAAACAAAATTAATGTTTTGTGGGTCTCTGATGAAAAGTGTTGTCTTTTCATTTTTTGTTTCCATTTGTACCTGACAGAGTTTTCTTGACACAAATAATTTATAAATGACAGCCTAACTGCTTCCACCACGGACCCCAGAACTCCCCTAAGATGTTCAGATGTCTGTTCTGCTGCTGGGGTTGTGGTTGGAACCAGGTGTCTCAAGAGGTCAAAAGAGGTGCAGCTGCAGCACCCAGCAAAGACGCTGGTATAAAGGCAGAAGGATGTTTTGGAAAATGTTTAGTTCACTCTGAGCAGATAATCCCAGAAGAGCTTTGCTGGAAAGTTAAGGCACACTCATTGACTGCTGAACAAAAACTACCTGTTAGTTTGCTGAAACAGCAATTTATTGCCTGTCAGTTGAGAAATTCTTATCAAATTATCCAGCAACAATATATTTTCACGTATAAAGGAATTGTTTCAAATAACTGTGAGTTTGGCATGTTTTGGGTATTTTTTAGCTTTTCTGCTAACCCTCCAAGCATTTTATCTGGCAGCTATTCATGATAGATTTTAACCAGCAGGGTCTTGTTAATCTCATCTGGATAGGGGTGATAAAACAAAGTAGAAGACAAATGTTAGAGGCCTTAAACTTTAAACACATGGAAGGTCTTGAGGGCTCTTCTGATTTAGAAATCTTACAAAATGTACAAAATTTGCCTTTTCAAAATTTGACAAAGCTGTAATACTGAGTTTTAACAGATGATGGTGGAGATCCCAAATCTTTCCACTCACTTTATTTTTTGATTTATTTGAGCTGACTTTATGTCTTTTTCTTTATGAAAATTACTAAACAAAGCTTCATTTGATTTTCTTCTGTAGCGCTGCAGAGTGCAGGGTAAAAATGGCTGTGTTCAAGTGCCTGGCTAGATAGTGCCTGGAGCTGTGGGCCTGTCAGCCAGCACAGCATGCAGCATGTGAAATGGTCCAATTACCATTTGGTCATCATCAAAGTAGAAATCAGAGCAAAAGAGCATTTTAATAATTTACTAGCAGGGGATACCTTATTAAAAACAGACTTTAAAAATGCAGCCAGTCTTTTCTGTTGACCATTTTTTTGAAGGTCTTCAGCTGACAAAGTGGGAATAAGCCAGCCAGCTCCCATTATTAACCGCATGCAGTAGCATCAAGATGCAACGTTATGCAAAGACTGCAACTGAGCATTTAATTTCCATTAAAACACACAGACTTTTTAATTTTAACAAAGAAATCGCTGGATTATGGCTTGTCTTCAGCATTTGCAAAAGGGATTATGGAGAACGTGTGTGGGTGGGGTGGGATAGAGGCTTCCAAGTAGTTTCCCCTCCCTTCTGTCTCTGTGGACTGATCAACCACAAATGAACTGTAAACAGAAGCACCTGCTGGGGGCTAAGTGACACTAGCCTTACAAGCAGGTGACAACACCTGATGGAAGGGCTCCACACTTGTTCCTCCTGCTTTCATTACTCCTCAGCTGATCACTGGCTAGGCACAAAATCCCCACACATGGAACTGCCTCTTTTCTCTGAATGGGTTTAACTTTTACTGTGGCACTTGCTTCCCCCTCCCACCCTTTTACTTAGACCCACTACACTTCCCTTCCCTCCAAGACTTTGTCCTTGCTTAAATGAATAGTCTCCTCTTTCCAAAGACAGCTAAAGAGCTCAAAGAGCTTTTATGCAAAGATTATAAGCCCCAGTTTCAAAAATCAGGTAGTTTCAATGAAACATAAAAATGCCACCCCACAACTAATCAGTCTAATGAAAAGGTGGTGCAACAACCATGTTTTATTTGCAATAAACCCAAGATTATTTATAAAGAATGAAAGAAAAAGTTGTTATTTTCACAGTTTACCTGGTAAGCTGCTGCCTTCCTTCTTTCTTCTCAAAGCTTCAGCATGCCGTTTACCAAGTGCTCCACATGTCGTGACATCCTCCTGCTTTTCTTGTCTAGTAGGGTCTTATAAAGCATGACTTGCTCCAGAAAACTATTTGGAGCAGTGTAATTGTACCGCAATACAATCTTGTTATGATTTTATTTGGCACTCAGCACATTCACACTGGTGAGGGCATAAGCCATGAAATCACAAATGGAGTCCTGGGTGAGTGGCTGTACATAGCCAAGGAACAAGAACAAATAAATGTTTTCAAAATTAAGTGTATCTATATATGTGTATACATTTCTAAGGGTGGCTCGTTCACAAAACTCTTCTTCAGTCTACCGTAAACACAATGTTGTCAGCATGTGAGAAACATTAAAGCAAAATGAGCCTTCCCCAACTGTTGTGTATATAAAGCAATTAATTTTGCACTGGCATTTATCGAGTCTTCATCACCACAGAAGCTCAGTGCTTCAACGTACTTTAACATTTTTTGATAAACACTCCTAAAAGCTAAAAATAGAGATTAAATCAGTTCACTATACTGCTATATGCAAAGTTAATACTCTATGGATTTTCTATTTCACCTCTGGAAATCCTGTCTAAGAGAAATCCTGTCTAGGCTAAAGAAATACAGTAGAGTGGTTGCTTTAATCCCTCTGGTCCACACTTCAGATATTATCAAACTCCTATTTGGAGTGAAGTGCATTTTAGCCATTAGCTTCAGATTGAACAGAACTGGCCATCATGGTTTAAATTTCCGAAGTTGTACAAGCCCCCGCTTATCTGTGCTTGTCAAAGTCACTCACAGATTAACAAACTGTAATGAGGGCAGGATTTGGACCACTGTGGAGTGCTTCTGAAAGCTGAGTCTCTAGATATCATAAAATGTCAGAAAATCGTCAATATTTCTTTGCTGAAGTGACCTTCTATCAGTTTCAAGGGGCAGATATGGACTATATAAGGAGTAGATATGACTGCAGGGAGCTCAGTTTCACTCCAAGCTGTGACAGCTGACACTCTTCCCTATGTGCCACCCAGGCATCAAATCACCAACTGTAACTCCAGACTCAAGCAAATTTCGGCACAGTGCAGAAGGGACCCCAGAGCATTACTGTGGCCCTGTGTTGGGTGCCACACAGCACCACATGGGGTTTCTCTCTCGTTACAGGGACCAAAATGCAGCTGTGAGTCTGGAAATTTCTTTTCACATACTATGTGAAAAACTAAACAGGTCAGACATGTAAAACAGCTTCAGATGGTCATTTAGTCACATATTTCTGAGCAAAATGCAGAGGTAAAATGACTGTCTTTATTCACCTCTGACAGCAAGAAAAGAGGATTAAAGTTCCAGGATTAAAGTTCAAAGGTCCTTTTTCTAAATTTGTTGTAAACTGAACTAGGAAATACAAGATACCACCATACTCCTTTGAATTAGAGTATATTTTCCCTGGATAAACGAGAAATAAGAAATCCCCAGAATTAATTTGTGTTTGTTTTAAAGGACCCTATCCACACACATTACTAGAATACATGCATATACATGTCTAAGCAAGTGTGCTGTATGCAAAATTAGAAGGGAAATACTAAGAAAACCCATTTAACTCTATCACTGTAACTAACTTTCATTTTGTCCTCTATAACTTCTAGCACACTTAAACTTTATCATTTGCGGAGTCACATCTCCCTCATTTTAATGATTATTTATTGCATTCTGTACAAGACGAACCCAGTTCAATTAATCAAGGGAAGCCTAAAAATCAATTAATATGAATTAAATGAGCTACACCAACTCCTAGGAAAGTCACACATAATTTACCAAAGCATTGTCAATAATTCTTAGGGAACTTTGGGAAAATTGCTCATGAGTGGCTGTTGGTGCAGTTAAATGTTTTAAGCCCACATCATTAATATTACAATCAGGTTGATGCAGAAAGACCTGCCATTTTTCTCAGTAAGAAAACTCATTATTTTCTTGTGACTTTTAAGAGCTAGTTTAGAAGAATACTTATTTCACCTATGATTACAAAAACAGAAATTAAAACAAGAACTAAATAAAGAATGATTTGAATTTAGGGAAAGTAGAACCAAATTGCTTTACAAACAGAAAAAATCAGAACATCATTAGTGGAAGCAAAGTAGCATAAATTCATCTTTTAAAGAATTGTTTGTAAAAGCGAGGCTAGTCAGCAGGAACTGACATTTTATGCAGATTTGAGCAGCATTTAGCTTCCAACTGAAATGTGTTTCAGCCTTTTTCTCCTTTTTTCATTGTTTGTGATACATGCACACCCTGCAGCACAGCTCTTCCCAGTGAAAGACAACCTCCTTACACATGATCCTTATGAGAGGTCTCTACTCAGCAGCCCTGAAAAGCCCTCTAACAACAGTTTCATTTGTAAATCAGTGAGGGACGAAGTGGGTTCCGGTAGAGCTGGAAGTGGCCCGAGACAACTTGTCTCAATGGGGCAAAATAACTATTGTTATCGAGCTTAACAAAATGGCACAGCATGGGAGACACGCCGAGCCAGAGAGCAGCTGGTTGTAATTCACACTGGTTTTCAGAAAACACTAATCGTTCCCGAACAGACCTCTTTGAGGATTGGTCTTCCCTGCATTTTCAATTTGTCACTTTCTCTTATGATAAGGTCAGCGGTGACAGCACTTCCTGACATTAACAGCTGTGGCTTTTAAAAGGGTCATTGTGGAACTACTAATTGCAGTAATTTCATTAGCATAAATTATTTATTCTGCCATTCATTTATCTCCAGGATTTTTTTTTTTTAGTACTGCATTGTACTTTTCCGTATAAACCCATTCCGGGTTGTAGGCAAAGGAAATTATTATTGCTAATTTAGCTTTCTTTATGGGGAGGGGGGGAAAGAAAAGCAAACAAAAAAGAGTTGATACAGTAACAAAATCTGATTTAACAGCAGTTCACTAGAAAACAAAGTATCTTGAAGCCAATCATGAAGATTAGCCTGGTACAAATCAAAACCATTCATTAGTTCTAACGACAACTGAGCATTAAACCTATATACACACTGAAAGAAAATATGAGGCTGAAATATGTTCATTTTTACACAATCTCTCTACTTTAGTCTTTGACTGATTGACATACAAAAAAACTCCAAGGCAAGTTATGAGTAGGTCATAGAGGAATTTTGCCTGCATCCTCCCTAAATCTTTTCTCAGGATGTAAAATACTCATTGCTATCAAATATATAAATCTTAACTCTTTTCAGTTAGGTTGAGCTAGCTGAAACCTGCCAAGCAAAGAACAAAAAAGACCAATGTCACTGAAAATTAACACATCTTGCAGGCAGTTCTCAAAACGGAGAAAAAAAGCCAAACAAGTGTGATCTTGAAGGAAAAGGTGGGTGGGCAAGGAGAGAAGGCAAAATAATACTCCAGGGTACCTTCTTTGCCACACTGCATGTTGTAAAATACTTTGCAGTATGAATAACTAAGAGCATAATGAATTTATCCTTGGTACGCTTAACAGCGTGTGCTGTTTGGTGCTAAGCAGCAGAGAAGCAGCACAAAAGACAGCAACAATAAAATACTCAGAGATTATAGAGATGTGTGTGTCTGTTGTTTTCGGAGAGGTAGATTAAACAATTCTGGTTCTTTAATTCTGTATTCAGTGATATGAGACACCAGCTGAAAGTGAGAAAGGGAGGTTGCCTGTCACGTGGAGTCTGGGCACAGATTATTTTAAAATACTGTAGATCATGTTTTTTATCAAATGAGGTATTAAAGCACTTTTGTAATTTCGTTAAGCTCAGTACATGGATTTCAGAAGTGCTACACCCTGTTCCCTTCTTGTGCTCTTTTAAAATGAGGGTTAGCAATTTCAGTACTGAAACAGAAGAGGGCTCTTTTCCTCTCCTCTCTCCCAAGAAATGAAAGACATCAGAATTGATTAAATTTCTGATACTTTCCATTTCCCTCCAAATACCTCGGAATTCATCATTTCTTGTCCTTAACCCAGACATTGGCCAGTGTCCTTACAGGTGAAAAGGACCTTGCAAGGACTACTTCCAACATGCACCATAATTAGGGAGGATGACTTGTTTTTTCTGTTTAGATACTTTCACTCAGGGCAAAAGGTGTTAAGCACCCTTCGAAGAACACACTGACACTGAAAGAAGGAGAGGAGACCACTTCCCATGAATCATTGATGGAGAGGGGATGGCAGACTTAGCTAAGATTCCCTCTTCTTCAGGGTGGTCCTTTTCCACCCAGCCCCACTCATTCTTTTGATATCCTAATACACCTCTGCAAATGCCCTGTCACCCCTCCCTTTACAAACTTGGTCATTCTCCCTTGACTTTCCTTTTACTCCTCCTCAGACTCTTGGTTTTACAGCTCTCCTACCATTCCAGTTCAGCTTTGCTTTTTCTTCCTGTCTCCCCTTCTTTTTGCACCCACAACACCAACATAGCTCCTCTCTCCTTTCAATGCCTCTGTTCTGGGTACCCTTTTCCCTTCACTTTCAAATCTTTCCCCTGTCTCATCCTACTATTTTTTGCATTCTGCTGTTTGTTGGTCTTATCAGCTGCACATGATTCAGGCACTCAGTACTGCTTTACATATATTGATGACACAAACCCTTTAACTCCCTGTCAATAAAGTGTCATGTTATTTTGTTATTTGACATTTATTTCACTTTCTGGCAATCAGACAGCAAAGATACTTACCAGGAGCAATTAACGCCAATGTGAAAAAGGGAACTCATCAACTGGTGCTAAGATCAGTGATTTTTTTCTTAAACATCTAAAAAAAAAAATTATAGAGGAACATAATGCTTAAATTGAAAAAAAAAATTAAAATCCTGAAAAAACAGTTTATCAGTATAACAATATATTATATATTAGATGTATTATATTATGAATTGTTATATATGATATATGAAAATTATTATATATATGCAGTGATATTAAAAGAGTAAATTCTGGTGACCAGATGTATTTTCACAGAAGGAAAATATAATTAGTTAAAGATCTGGAAAAGCAATGTATTTAAGTCAAAATAAATTCTATTATCTTTTCTCCATGCAATCCTATCTGTTTCTTTCAAATAAAAAATTAAAAAATTAAAGCAATTGGATATCTCCCCTAGCTCATCAGACAGCAAATAACTATCCCGATGACATTATAAGTCTCTGTTAAAATAAAGCAAGAGCCGCTGATGGAACATACAGATGCCAGGTTTATTTGCAAACATCTCTCCCTCCCCCGCGGTCCTACAGGAGGCATCCGTGTGCCGCCGGAGTGCCGTAGGAGCGGCAGCCAGGGAGACTGGACCGCAGCCCCGCTCCCAGTACGGCACCGGGGAGGAGGAACGCCTGCGGGCTCCCTGGATGCAGCCCCAGACATCCCATCCCCTCTCCTTCTCCTTCATTTCACGACGATTGCATGTATTTTATACGGGTCTGAATGGAGGGTAACCGCTGTAAATGCAGAGAGTTGCCTGGTGCTACGCTTGACTAAAACTAGACAGCTCTTCCCTTGAGAATTCCTGAAATCCTTGGTCTTACGTGATTAAAAGTTCCCTATACAAATACATGGTCCCAAATATAACAGCAGTCCAGAATGAAACTGCTGCATTTGCAATCGCTGAAGGAATGTAAATATTTTCTAGATCTGTATTAATAATTCCACTAGTCTCCCTGACAAAAAAAAGAGTGTAGTCCCATACTAGGATGTACAGAGGCAGCTTGCTGAAACTCTTGGAAGAATATTAGAATATTCTTTTTCCCTGAAAGGAAACTCACTTATGCATGTATTTGGTTTTGGGTTTTTTTTCCTGAAAATAAACATGTTACATTCTACATCAATCAGCAACAAAAAGAGAATAATTGCCCAGATATTAAAAAGCTAAATGCATTTGCCATGTGGTTCCATGGGTTGCCTTTACAGGGGAAATTTTCACCTGTTTAACTGCTAAATAGATGGAGAACTCTTCTTTAGTGCGCCTGGACTGTGCACTGCAATATTCCAGCCTCACTTGCTACAACTCTAGGGAATATATTTAACTGCACTGGAAGGGGTTAAATAAACTCTGCATCTATAAGATCCAATAAAAAGCCTAGAATGGAAGGATTCTGCAAAGGCAATGCTATGAATTACATGTTTCTCTTTCCCTCACTTCTCTGCCTATGCTAGACAGCTCTCTAAACTCTCCTGAAGGAATCAGGCGAAGTTGAATTAAAGGAAAGCGAAGGAAGTTGAATTAAAATTCAACTTTTAGCACGGGTGATCTCAAACAACACCAAAGGCAATAAGTATGCAGGAAGGAGTAAAAAGAACATTTTTTTTTTTCCAGCTTATTCAGTTATTGATCTTTCAATTATCTCTGTTGCTTTCTTAAAAAGCTGACGAGCTTGAAACTCTGTACCTTGGCCCCCTCAGCTTCCTCAATGAACCTCCTGCTGCCAGAGGGAAGGGCCTCCCACGGCCACTCATGAAACCAGTCAATAGTGGGGCAGTTAACTAAGGCTGGGAACTTCCCAGCTCACGCTCACAGCGCGGCACCAGCTGAAGAAACACAGGACAATGTAGGGAGAGGTGGGAGGGAAAAGGGAGAGAAAAGAATCACATGGGAAGTTGAGGCCATCAGAGAGAGGCATGCAATGAACCATGGTCCAGCACCAGCCAGTACACAGCTGAGGCTCCAAACCAGATTTGGCAGCTAATAAATTTTGTCAGGAACCTTGGGCCAATAGGTTTTGCTCCTTTTCCCTTGTATAAACATAGCATACCTGCAGTTTCCTTCCCCTCTCTCTGCGTTCACATCAGTCAATCAGTGTGATAGCTGTAGATGGTAATGCAGGCACAGGCACTGGCTGGCATGCAGCCAGCCAGAAGGTGCACATTCAGCTGGCCACGGTGACAGAAACTCAGTTCTTGAGTTTCTAAATCTGTTCAACCCTCTTCCTGACTCTTTAATATGCAGGGCATCCCCTCTAAAAGAGAAGGAAGATAAGGAAATCTGGATCTTATTCTGCATGGGAATTTTTAGGGATGATTCTTAAAGAAAGGGGAAAGAGTTGTCCAAAAAGGGTAGGCCAAAATATTCAAAGGAAAATAAAACAGTGATTGGCTCCTGATTTCACCAGACCTACCCAAAGCAACTCACATTTGAAAAGGAAAGGCTGTTCTGGTTCTCAGTTATATCTGTGAAGCTACTTGCTACAGTTAGCAGAAGTATTGGCCATTGTGTTTGCTCTTGATTAATTAGCAAAATGACAGACATCAGGCTGTTAAGGCAGGACTGGAGTCTCTCCTCTATGCTTCTTACTAAAGTAGTTATTTTTATTATATGGACTTTCAAACCATACGGCACTGATATTGTTACTTCCAATAGAATCTATCTAAATGCTTTCAGAAGAGTTTATAACTTGTCCAACAGCCACAAGAACCAGGACAGAGCCCAGTCAGGCATGCCAGGGAAGTGACAAGTCTATTCTTCTGGACTAACTGGGAATTGACATTTCTGTTAAGAGAAAACTGGATAAAAAAGGAAGAAAAGCACAAATTTGAAAGAAAAGAAGAAAAAAAAGAAGCGATGAAAGGAAGAGGTTGACTTGGGACAGTATTTCACTGAGTTTTAAAGCAGTCAGAGAGTAGAGATAAAGTGATGAGTAGATAGTAACAATGGAAAAACATTCAGTGTTACACGGAAAGAAGATTAAATGGGAAATGGAAAAGAATTGCCACTACCTCATAGTTTCTAAAAATGCACCTCTGCACCAGAAAACACAAGACAGGAATTAATACAAATAACCTAGATAGTAGAGATATCTAGAGATATCTAAGGATATCCAGGTTGTCCAGGGATGTTGCAAAGCCAGGCCAATCAGCAGGTTGGCATAAGGTACAGAAGAAAACATCATCTACTTTGAATGCATTCAGCATGAAGTGGGAAATAGCAGAAATGTCCACGTAGAATTCCAGCCAAGAGGTGAAAATTACACTAAAACTGTACCAGGACACAGAAAGATCTTGGAATTTACTACTGCTGATGAGAAAGATGGGCATGCAGAGAAGACACAATCAAAAAGATACAAGAATAAATGGCCCTACCACAAAACATTGATTCAGAGAAGAAGAAATGTATGGGAAGAATCTGCTAGGTCTCTTTCACAATTCTCAAAGACTTTGAACACTTGGGTGAGTTTTCTGAATTTGTTTCTTGGTTACACTATGTATCCTTCAGTTAGATATTGTTTCTTCCTCATGTCACCTCATTTTCTAAAAAATGTCTATATTCAGGTGTAACACCAAGACTGGTGGTGAGCAATGTTGAAGCCTGGGGCACCTAACTTTCTCTTTTATTCCTCTAGTAGCCACCTTGTCAGATCCGCACACCGTCCCTGCTGTGGCAGCAGCAGCAGCAATGGAGAGCCTAGAGCTATCTGTCCCTGCTTTCATGTGCTTCTCACAAGTGCCCTTGCAGTAAGTGGTGCCAAACTGAATCTCTCACACCTCCAAAGCTGCAAACCATACACAGTCTTGCTTGAAGTTTCATCTTCTACACCCTCCTACACTGCTCACATTGCTCATATATGGGCTTAACTCTCTAAGGACTGGACCGCAAGAAGAGTTCAAATCAAAGTCTTGGGTCGTTTGCCAGTAACAAATCAGAATTTAGTGTTTTCCTTAGTCTTGTATCCTAAGCAATATTTTATCCTCCCTAAATATTGAAAAATTGTTTGTATGGGGTGATTACTATTTATATCAATCTTATGTTGAACTTTACAGGAAAAGTTGCTTTCTCTAACCAATGTAATTTGTTAGGAGGGATTCAGAAGAACTATTTGTATCTATAAGGAGCTGCATTAGTTTATATGAACTGCAGATCCCTGAGAAGGTAATACTGAGGTTTCAGGATTGCTTACTTTTACCTTTACTCTAGCATCTAAGTTCTAGGTTTACTAAGTGACATCCAGAACTTCTCTGTCCTCTCCTTTCCCTTGGCAGATGTATTCAAATGCAGAACTACAATGTTACAAGTTTACAAAGCAGTAGATAACAACTCAACTGTTATGAAGCCTAAGATGAGAGTAGATGAGAGGATCTGAAAAACTGACTTCTAAAGGCTTTACAGGGAATGAAGGGAAATGATTAAATTCAATAAAAAAATAATGATAGGTAAAATTAGTTACTTACACAAAAACTTTGTCAATTATTGTGTCAGGATGAATTTTAGAAAAACAATTTCTCAATCCTTTAATAAATTCTTAGAATTGCTCGTCCTAGAGCTCAAACTGAAACACATTAGGCACAATTTCCATTATTTTTCCCTAAAACACAAAGCTTAGAGATTTTTACTATACTGTATTGTTAGCCAGAAAATTCCATCACAGCCCTAGATATAACATAAAATCCTGATTAGCTAGCTATCTCTTTGTTCATTACTTTTTGTGGACAACCAAAACATAGGATACAGCATATACTTGAAAAGGTAGTCATAAAAAGAAGGCAACCAGATCCTGACCACAGCATAACCCTTCTTTCTCCTCCAGCTTTAGAGAAGCTTGGTAAATTCACACCAGGCATAGGTTTGATATGGCATGTTTTCAGGGTTCATTAGCATTCCCCCCAGTGAAGTCCCTATACTACAAAGGACCTTGTGCACTGCTGGCTTTGCACACAGAATAATGAAGATGCCATGTGATCTGATAGCAAGAGAGCTGTGAGGAAAATGGAGTAATTATTACTAACTACAATTGGAACAATCTTTGCATAAGCAAGAGGGTCTTATTTTGAAAACATTTATCTTCTGCCCAGGCCATACATTGTTGTTTAATTTGATAGAGGAAAAAAAACTAAATAGGAAATTCTCCATGTAAGTAATGCAGAATGTCTTACAAGACAACCAGGATATAAATATTACAGTGAAGGTATTTCATATAGCAATAGAAAAATTTAGTAAGGTCTCGAAGATAGACACATCCCTTTCTTTGACGATTTTTAAGATTTAAACATGCATAACTAAGCAATGAAGACAATCATTGTGGAAAAAGAGAACTGTTATCTCCTGGAATCAGTATCAACTTCCATGTAGCATTCACCACTCCTAAGAACACAACTCCCCTATTTTGTCAAGTGTCCATTTGAGCCTCACACTCACATGTCACGCTCACTACAGATGTGCTTCTTACACTATATTTATATTTTTATTTATTTTTGGCTCAATTTCCTCCCTCTTATCTCAGATATGTAAGCTCTCTAGTTCACTAAGTGCTTCAAACAGAGCAAGATAAGAAACTAAAGAGCACCTTGGAACATGCCTGATCACTGGTCTGGTGGGGCCTACCCTATTTAAGTGTTAGTTCACTCACTTGCATCATGTTCCCATATGAAAATAAGCAGTGCTGCAGCAGGAGTGAGGAGCTGTACAGACAAGGAATTAGTCCTGACCAGTGTTATGTCACTGCCATCATTTTACGAGCAGAGTCCAGGAAAAGCTAAGCCATATGGTTGCAAGCCATGTCATGCTACTAGTCCTCAGGACCACAAAATGCCCTTCATAATTTTACTAATACAGATGTATCCTTAAAAGTCAGCTCTCTGAGTACTCAAGAAGAGATGGCTGACATCCAAATCAGAAAAGCCTGGAGCTTTTTATAGAGAAACAGGAACTCTGTAAGAGCTTGCCAACTGCAGAAACAGATGTTTAATGTGCTACAGAACTTAGAAATCCTCGATAGCTACTCCCCACTGAATCAAACAAAACAAACAACAAAAAATAAACCCAAACTAAAAATCAAAACAAATCTAGGGTCAGCATTAGTTTAACGTAGAAGCAGAGACTCTAAAAACATAGTTCTTTTTGGCTGGGATTAAAGCAGTCAAACAGATAGACGTGTATTTATGCCTTCAAAGGAAAAACAATGAGGCCTGGCCTAAAGCTGAGCTCTGATGGGGCTTCACAAGTTCCTCTCAGATTCACAGACAAAAACAGATGTTCTGTCAGTGGCAAAACAAACCACAAGGAAAAGGCTAATGTGTCCTAATGAAAGGGGATTTGGAAATGAAAGACGATATTTTAAAAGAAAAGTAATAGTAAAAACATGGACAAGATTGCCTGTGGCAATGCAGGACATCCACTCTGCCTATGTTTTACACTAATTCTGGTTGAAGCATGAAACTACTGTACTGCTAATTTCCAGACAAAATGGGGAGCCAACTAAATCCTGACAGGACTATAGAAAGAGGAGACCATTATAAGGATGGGATCACTAAAGTAGTCATGCCAAGTTGGAAAGAAGTTGGAGAAATGTCATTCCCCTAAAACTAGCAAATTTGGTTCTTAATGCTGGGACTTCACAACAGCCACTGAAGGATGGTAAATTTTACATGAGGAAAATACACAATGAAGAAACTTGCTCAAGGAAGGAGGAGCAAGTATTTTTAGTACTGATCAGCAGCTCATGAAAACCGGCCACACATGGACTGAATCGCAGAGATTCAGTTCAAAAGAAAAATCATTTAACATGTCTGGCTTTAGAATATACAGTAATGTTTAAGAGCACTGAGGAAACTGAGGTGAGAACTTGGAAAATATGCAAAGATGAAATGCAGCAAGAGTATACTTAGTGGAAAGAGGACACGGGAGAGTATGTTTGTGTAGGGCATGAGAGCTGCAAGGCATTTAAGCATGGTGTTCATATTTTGGGAGAAAAGCTGAAGGGTTACCGTGACCAATAGAGTAAAATAAAATCAGATGGAGCTCCAGAGATAGCTAGACTGACTGATCTCCTATCCATGCTATTGAGAAATAATTACTTCCTCTGGCCTTTACTTTTCCAAGAAATTTTGAGGATGTGAAGATTATTTAAGAGTGATTACTGCACTGAGATTTGGGATATTGAAAAAATTCTGGAGCCCCAGTAAATCACTGAGTCTTAGAAATTTCTCATCTTACATGTGTCTTAGCACTTGTCAGCACATTAGCATTTACAGTGTTCCACCATCAACTTTGTTTGCTTGAGCATCATTCTCTCTTTATAATTTATTTCATCATTCATCATGAACGCTTTTGAAATTCTCAGGTGTATATCTGTCCTCTCATACCCTTCAGTTGTGGACCCATATTTTATAATGGTGCAACCCATTGTCTTCACCTATTTTCAATGTAAATTTGCACCTATGTACATGGCATGTTCTCAGTATGTTAACAGCAGAATTGATTGCAATGTCCAGATTGAAAACAATCAAAACAAAACCAACACAAAACCAAAGAGCTATGCTGATTCAAAGAATTGTACTTTCGGTTCCTGAGCTACAGATTCCCCAGCTTAAACAGAACTGCAGAATGTAAGATTATAAGTGAGTTCAGGGGAAATGTGGCTAATGGAGGATGCAGATTTTTCTAAAATGAAATGGAAAAATGAGATTATATCACTTCACTGAGCTTTAACATTACGAAACTGTCTAAATTCACCCTTTTGTTCTCCTTCACATTGTATTATTCTTTTTATACTTCAAATCTTGGGAAAGGAGGAGGTGATGGGTCACCCTGCACTGACCAAAAGTTCATACAGATATCTACTAATGTGTTAACTCATTAAATTTATGTTTCCTTCAGTACTATAATGTGTCTACTTGGCTTCCCTGCAACATGAATAGATATCTCCTGTTCTTTCCTCCAGAAGTGCTAATTTTCTCAGTGGGGGACTGGTGAAATGGTTGCAAGGTAAAAGGAGTTTGAAAGCTGGCTTTCAAAAAGCCCTTAAAAAGGAAAAAAAAAAAAAGACCAAAAAAAGAAGAAATTACTGTGGGAATAAGGAAAACATAAAGGGGGAAAAATGTGAAGCGAGAAAATAAGGACAGATATTAGAAATAATTTTTTACCAGTCCTTTCTTAAAGACAATACACCAACACAATAATAATGAAACAAACAGGACTGTCAAAAAGAGAAATGTAGGAGGTAAGCACCACCATTGACCATGTCACTGAAGTCTGTAAAAGCAAAAACAATACAGAATATGTCCCATTAGATTCTATACAAGTTTCCACTGGCCTGTAAGTTACAGAATAAATTTGTGGAATGACAGAAGTAGCAACAAAATTAGGGATAGGAGGGTACCTCAACAAAACTAAAGCAGGATTGAAAAAAGAGAAGAGGAGGAGGAAAAAAAGAGAAAGTGGTATGTTTTGAAGTGTAAGAACTTCGAAAAAACTCATAATCAAATTAGAGTGGTCTTTAGGAACAGTGGTGGTTAAACACCTCAGAAAACTGAGAAGAAAATCCCACACAGAACATCACTGTGGAATAATCTGCTGTAGGAAGGCTCTTCTCATCCCCAATCAAGCAGATCATTTTAATACATAATGTATGAGACCTATAACCCTTTCAAAACATTCTCTTTCTAAAGGGTTAATGGATTTCAGACTTCTCATTTCCTTATCAGCTACACAGATGTTTCAGATGACATGTGAAATCGAAGTCTACATAAACTGAAAGTTCCTAAACATGTCACTTCAAAACCAGTTTTCTCAGCTTCTGCTTTACAGCTCTCAAGAGAGAACGACAGTCTGCCTCAACAACGTCTTTAACACAGAGTTTATGAGAGACACTTGTTGCAATTATGGTATCGTATTAATGTGTACTGCTAAACAGTTTAAATCTGAAAATAGCTACATGGATATTTTTATTTTTCCGATTTTAAATGGCATAGGAGAAGAGGAAAACCCCCCCCATTTTCTGTGAAATTTCTATTATTTGTGCAAATGCTTAAGAGTTGAGTACACATACAGAATTACTGCATGTACAATTACGGAACATATTTATAACTGCATTAGCAGCACCACTAAACCCTCACGAGCACCTCACTTCTCTCTGAAGTGCATCGTTATGTTCAAGACATAAGACCATGAAACTGAGACAGAGAGCAGCTGTGTGACTTTCCTGTGAACAGGCAGGAGGTCAATAGCCAGATCCAGGAGCAAAACTTTGTGTGACTGAGCCTCCACACAGAGAGGTTATTACAGGGGTAGCATGAGAGAGGCAAATTCGGTGCCACACGTCAGCGAGTAAGCTCTCAAGAGAAGTATGCCAACATATGCTGGGTTATGAGATAACTGAAATATGTTGCTATTTTGGTCAGCTCATCACTGTTTCTTGCCCCCAAAATGTGCCTTACTTTCTCCTGCAGCCACACTGCTCAAGAAGAACCTCCAGCAGGGTTCTCTGGTGTTCTTCAGGCTCAGACTTCTTTTCCAACTCCTGCTACTATGGCCCTCACGTTTCATCGCTGAACAGATCTGGAACCTCTCCTGTGAAAGGACAAAGGGGTAGATAGGAGAAGCCTTACACGTGACAAATAATCTGCATGGTGTTTAGCTCAATGGGGTTTAAGCACATAACTAGAGCTATGGTATGGTACTAGATAGATCCAGTAACAACATCAATGCCTCCTGTTTCCTAGGTCTTTTTGCCTACAAGGAACTATTCTTTTCTTTTTTTGATTTTGAAGGGCTAGGAAACTACGTTGTTTTGGGATGACAACAATATTTGCGCTGATAGGAAGTTTATTTGCAAGTTTTGTGCTCCTGAGAATAGAGGTTCCTTTTTTTGCAGGCTGTTGGCAAATTGTTTAGCAGTTTGGTTCCAAAAGTAAATATAACTTTAAAAAAATCTTACAAGATGCACTCCAACTGTACAGCAAAACACTATTCTCATTTTTTTCTTCCATCCTGTCCCCAGATGCTCACATTCAGAATCCAGATTCTCTAATCTTGAAAACACAGGTGAAATTGCTACATGCTACACTTGTGCAGTCATGAAGCCACTGTTTGAAATTATGGACATCACGCCAAAGCAAACACAGCATTAAGTCAAAGAGAGATTCTTATTTCCCCCCACATCAATGCACTTATGCATGACAAACCTTAGCAATTTGACTCCTCAGTGGGCAATGCTTCCTTAAACAAGTTAGACTCAATGCTCACGTTAGATAGGTTGTCTTGGCCTCTCTAAAAGCTTCCCCTACAAATACCCGAAAGAGAAATTATCTCTTTAAAGTTCAATGAAAACACAGATCATTTGTCATTGGAAAAGATCTTTCAAGAAATTTGCTGGTTTAATCACCTGATGCCAACAAGTCATTAATCAGCACAGGAAAGCGTTCATCTGGAACTTGGGCATCTGTCAGAAAAAACACTGTGGGCATGTTCTTGGCACCAGACTGGATGTACAAACTGGCAAGATCTACCTGTAAGGAAAAGATGCACTCACTCATATTCTGTTAAAATGTTGATACAGAAAAAGTATGAAATACATGTTAGTGGTGGCAACACATTGCTGACTTCTCCTTACTTTTTATCCCATTTATTTACATATCGCTAATTTGCTGTATAACATCTGAAGGGAAATTTAGTTTGCCTTCTTTTTCTCCATATCAGACACTGAAGTTTTGACATGACCTAGTGGTAAAGATCAAAGAAATCTCCCTCATGGATGTACTAAAAAGGGATATTGCAACCACAAAAGTTCCCATCAAGAACAGCCATGACCATACCAATAATATCTGGGAATCGCCTTGAAGAGTCAGCTCCATTTTAAATTCTGTTGTTTCTGAAAGACTTTTTTTTGTGTTTTGCAAATTTATTTAGGTACAAAAAAACCCCAAACAAAACTGAGATGAGCACTGGTGCATTTTTATTTTGGCTGTGGCCCAGAGGGAGGGATGGTGTGGGACCGTTGTGCTAGTACTGGTACAAACAAGCTTTTTGGCTTGGATTTTAAGAAATAAAACAACCTGCATCAGTTGCATTTGAGTGTGGTCACATTTGAAACATGGAATAAGGTCAATGCTGGCTGTTACAAACAAGCTACCACACAACCTAACAAAACAAATCCTCAGGCTTGTTAACAGAGGCTTAGAAGTTTCCCTGCTTGGAAATAGCAGTGAGGAAATGACCCCTTAAGTCCACATCTTACCCTGCACCTCATTTGACCAGGGAAGGAGGGCACAAGAAGTTAGACACCATGAAGATGCTGAAGGACATGATGCACTTTTCAAAGTAGAACAGCACCTACCTCCCTCTGAAAACCAGAGGCCGAAAAAGCTTTGGGCTACACACACTGTTGTGGTTTGGCCATGGCCCAAGGCTAACAGAAGGGCTTTTTGGGGACTGCCATCCACCAAATCTGGCCATAATCAGATCCTTATTCAGCCACTTCTGAGATTCAGAAACATTGCTTGTTATCCATATGGAGTGAAGGGGACAAAAATGTTCCCTTCTTTGCTTTTGCTCCCATAGATAGGGCTCAGCCTTGCAAGGTCTGTAAGCCTGGTAAGAGCATCTCTCTCCACTATATTCCTTGTCTTTGCAGATGGACAGTTTAAGTGACTAAATGACACACATGTAAAAAGGACAAAATTTTTTATTATGCTCACCCACGTCAACGTCATACCCCTAAACCAATACATGTTTAATGCCATGCAAAAATTTGTAATAAACTGCCAACTATAAATACCAGAACTGTAACCACATCTTTGTCACGTGTGAAGTAGCTGCCTTGGAAAAAGTGGAAAAACTACCAAAAATCTGTGAAAGATATAAACAGACATTAAAATATACTTTGACCACCCAGTTTTCAAAAATAAAGAAAACAAGAGGTATAGCTGAAAACCACAGGAACCATAGGAGTTGTTACTGTAAATTCCACTGTTTTGCCTGTGATTTTATCAGGGTAGTGCAACAACAAAACACATTCTTGAAGAGGTGAACTCAACAGACTCAATATCTATTAGCTTGCCCTGAGGCCCTGGTTTCCTCTGTGTAATTTGGAAAATCTCCAGGGAGCAGATGTATGCTGCCGGTCTGGACAAGCTCTGTTTACACCTAATCAGAAGTTCATAACCTCTAAAAGCTTCTAGGATATGACTGATTCAGTACCTGATGACAAAATACCAATAAAGAAACAGTAACATATAGTAACTTCAACAACCTCCTTAGTAAAGTTACTCAATTTCTTTTTATTGCTCCAAAGCTTCTTTTTAAATTTTTTCCCTCTTTGTTTTTGAGATAATGTTCTCCTGACACCTAAAGGGACATTATGTTCATGTCAGCATTTTGTTTCTTTCTGCTATTCGAGCAATTGGAAAGAAAAGTTCATTTTCTTTATCAAATATTGAAAGTCTGCCAATGACCAGAGCTCTCTGGTTGCACATTCTTTAAACTGAATTGCTCCAAAGCATCACACCAAGATTCTGGTGGGTCCTGACTGAACTCAGAACAGAGACCTAGTGCACTTGAAGGGAGGTTCACTGGGCCGTGGGAACACATGAAAATTTCATGCCTGGCAGTTTGCACTGCAAAGGCTGAAGGACAACGAATGAAAAAACGAAAAATTTGCATCAAACTTTAATTTACTCTTGGAATATCTATCCCAGACTAATTAAAGTATGCTTTTATTTGCTTATCATGGAATACTATAGAAGAAAGGAGGCCAGATGAGTACTTGCCCCAAAATTAGACAAGATCTAATTGCTAAAATTTTTTAATATGTATATTGACATCATTCTTCCCAGAAAAGTGTTTGAGACATTGAATAGTTTATATTCTAACAATTTATATAAGTATCTAAAAATTATTTTCAAAATTTCATTTTTTAAAATCAGATGCAGATTCTAAGGGATGAAAGACCAGAGCTTAAAGACAGCACACTGAACCTTTTGTTTAATTTCTCTTACATGTATCAATGAAACATCCCCTTCATTCTCTTTATGTCTCATGCCAGTGAAAAAATCGCTCTTGAAAAAAACATTGATGAGAACCTTCTTAAATGCAGGGATAATGTGTCTAATCTGGTTGCATCTAATAAAGAGGTAGAAACCTGTTCAACCAAAACATTACTGGAAGCCAGCTCTCTTTGACTTCACTGTAGAACTTTGTCAGCCTTCTTCATGATTTCACAATGGATCCATAAAAAAACCCTATAAAAGGTGCAGAAAAGGATTTAATTTCACAATCGCTTTTCCAGGACTGCCAAACTGTAAGGCTAAGACACCCTGCTGCTTTGTTTGCCAAACTGAGATACTACTCTCAGTCACTCGACTTCAGAGAGAAGACAATGGCTTACCAGAATTTTCAAGCAAAACTAGTGATACCTGAGGAGCCTACTGTCTGCAATTGTGATGATTATCACATCAACCCCTAAATCAGCCTAAAGAAAAGAAATCTACAGTCCCTATGAAAGATCCATATGATTATCTTTGTAATTTAAGCATTTCTTTAATCCTCTTGGAGAGAAACAATAGACTGCTTTGTCAGGAATGCCTTCTCTTATATAGCTCCTGTCTGATTATGTGCAAAGTGAAAAACGATGACACTGAAATACTAGTCCAACTCAATGAGAAGTTTGTGTGTTAAACCATTTGACACTGCAAATAATACAAACTGCTTTTACAAAACTAATCTCTGCCAGCATGGGCCTCTGTCTCTTTCTGGAAATCACTGATATTACACGTGACCAGAATGACTGTATACGTTGAAGAAAGATTACAAATAATGACAAGGAGCAACCATGAAGCCTGTGCCTCACTTACTTAGCAAAATCTTCATCTTCTGAAAACCGGTTGGTTTTCTTCCGGGCATGAAAACAAAGCAAATGTAGTTAATCAGATTTTAGAAATAGAAGCTGAGATTTGGAGCCACAATGGGTACTAAGATATTGCCTGACACAAGAAAAACAAAACATTAAACTGCGATAAGGTAAGCATACATATGCTAGAAAGGTAGGGATAAAGAAAATACATCTATGATGACACTTTGAAGCCTTGGTCAGTTTAGATTTTAAAAAGTGCAATGCTGGGCAGCAAAGTAACTCCACGTCTGCCATGCAGTGGCATAATTTAGTATATGCTTAAGGTATTACTTGTCCTTGGTTTGAATTTATCTACTTTTAAAAGCATTTTCCCTTTCTTGGAAACAAAAGGTAAATATTGCTTTTCTTGTAAAGGCCTGATACATCATTAACTAATTAAAAGATAAAGCAGACTATCTACAGCATTATAGATTATCTCTCCAACCTCAGAAAATAAGTGGTGTTAATTTCTGCGGAGTGCAAAAAAGGGTGAATTTCTGTTTAAACAAACAAAATGGAGGTTATTTTTAACACTGAGCCACAATGCACTCTTCCATAACAGCACCAATAAAGTACATTTATCAGCACTACTGCTGCGTGGTGCCCTGCATAAGCCTGCCATTACGGGGGTTATGAGTCTGCACTGCAACAACCTTGGAGCAGCAAAGTGCAATGACTTCATGCAAGCATTGGTAGCATCATGAATTGCTTGCTCCCTTTAGAGATATTCCACTTACACACGCTGCACGGCACTCTCAAACAAGACTTTGTTGCATTGTAGCTCTCTAGGAATTCCTCAAGCAGCTCCCTACCGCTACCGTATTAAGACCCTGCTTCATGGCAAGGGTTGCCAAGCACCGGATCAGGCTGCCCAGGGACGTGATTGAGGCACCGTCCCTGGAGGCATTTAAAATATGTGTAGATTTGGCATTTAGGGACATGGTTTAGTGGTGGACCTGGAAGTGCCGGACTAATGGTTGAAATCATTGATCTCAGAGGTCTTTTGCAACGTAAAACATTTTGTGATTTTATGATTATTAATTCAGGGTTTCTTCAATCTCTGTTTTGTTCTACCCAATCTTCAAAAAGTTGTTTTTCCCTTTGAAATGTTGACCTTCTCTTCTCAAAAAAAAAAAAAAAAAGGTAAGTATAGCAAACTTTGCAAACCATTGCTCTATTTCCACTAAATTAATTTTTTTTCTCAGCTTTCTACCCATGTCATCCTACCTGACCATAGTCACCTTAGGACAGGGACTAGCTTCTACTTTGTACAAAAAGCATCTGTACTTCAGTAGCCCACAATCCAATGTCCATCATTAGATTATCAAGATCAGCAGTAGTAGACTGTTGTCAGGTAGATTAGCCCATGATACAGACCTGAAAACTTTAGGAGATGTCTCTCATTTTAAAGATGCAGTGGAACTCCACAGCACTTGGGGGAAGTTCTGGATCACTGCCTGGTGAAGACATACATCTGGCTTGAACGACAGCTTGAATATTCTTGATTACTGATGGAGTAAAAGCTTGTTGCTGAAAGTAGAAGCCAACTATCTTGCTATAGGGAAACATAATCAGGGAATTGGAAGAAAGGAATTGAAAGTAAATACGCCAAAATGTTTTTGAAAATAAAAAAAGAAAAAGAGATGAAGATTCCCCAGCATCAGACTGCAGATAAGTCAATGAAGTGTTAAGTGACGATACAGCCTGGCGAACATACAGCTACTTGTGTGTCACAGAAAATACTTCATTTTTGCCTCATCCTTGACGCAGTTCCACAGCAGATGTATGTCTGGCTATGAGCCCCAAGGGGACAGCTGACAGGTGAAGGACCACATGAGACTGCAATTGCTATGAAGTTCAGGGGACTCTCCATGTCACAATAAATCTACCGTTTCTCCTTCTGTTTAGCTACAAGAACCAAGATTTTGAGCTTGTACTAAATTTCAAATACTATGTTTTCTCCTACTGCCTTTCATCTCCTACCTATTGTAGTGGAAAGCTAAATAGTAATTATTTCATATATTAAATACAGGATTGCTATAATATGACACTTCAAACCATACCTGGAGCTTAGGCTTGATAGCGAAGCTGCCAGCAGCAGGAGTCATGTAGGCAACATACTGACAATTATGAATTTCTTTAATAGTTAGCCTCTGCCTCCCATAACTGAGAAAGAAAACATAGCTTGATTCATATTAGTGACAAAACACCGAAACACTGTACATTTGCAGGCTTAACCTCAGTTGAAAGATAAACATTTCTGTCCTATGGGAAATCTGGGATACAAATATCCATGGAAGTATCAAATTAGGATTGACATTTTAAAATTAAGAGTAATCCCACAATTATCATATTTTTTTCAAAATGTCTGTAGCAATTAAAATATTGTATTTTCACAAAACATTCTGATGATAAAGATTTTTTTGTAATTAAATTGGCTCCAAACACACTTAGATGAGTATAGCATGGTTGAAGGAAGTACAAATCAGTTTGAGAATGCACACAACCATTAAAGCTGAGAGCAGACAAAATTAGCTGATTTCAATAAGAAAAAACCAGCAAAGATCATCATGGGCTAGAGGGGGCATGCTCCTTTATTTGCAGCACCATCCAATAGATGCTGTTTCTGGCTCTTCAAATGACACAGCTCCTGGTGAATTAAAAGGAAGTCACTTGAAAACTAAAATAAAATTTAAAAAAAAAATTTAGAAAGGAGGCTTTGAGTTGCTGGCAATTTTTGTTCTGTTTGTTCAAATGTAAAGAGAGTCTTGTTTCTTTAGAAGTTAGTGTACATTTGAACTAGGACAGGCAGGTACCATCTTTAAAAAAAAACCCCAAACAATGTAAAAGGAAAACTCATGAATAATGCAGCCATTCCCTGCTCAAATCAACAAATCCTTCCTTCCCAGAACTTCACAGTATAACACATTCTCTTTCTTTCCATGTGTTTGGAATGAGTTTCACTCTATTTTCGAATTCTTAAGTGGTTATATTTTAATTCCTGCATTGCATGGTCAGTAGTTTTCCTGATTTGATTTGTTTAGTAAAATGGAAATTTAACATTTTTGGCTTTGTTTTGTTTTAAAAGAATTCAAAACCATTCAAAAGAAAGAAGCATCAACCCTTTTAAGCATTAGGGATTTTGAGTTCTGAACTCTGAAATCTGTGTGAAAACCCAAAGTTTCCTGTCCCAAATAGAATACAGCTCTGTGAAGAAAACAGAAGATCATTGAGACATTAGCTTTGCATGTCACCGAATTAGACCTGACTGATTTCTCCAAGCTAGAGATGTTTCAGATTTGAGCAGTCACTCCCTTTTATTTTTTCTCTTTACATCTTGTTCCTTAACAAGATACTCACCTGATGCTTAGTGTCATTCCTTCATGGGATGAAGCATGACCTAGGGAAAAAAATTACGCAATTCATTTGCATTAAAAGATGAAAGAACAGTACAGATATTTTTGTCTCACCTCGGTCACAATTATAGCCAGATCACAGCTCACCTGCCAGTGAAAAGAACTTCCTATGAAACAGAAATTTTAAGGTTGTGAGTAAAATCCTTAGACTCATGGTGAAGAAGCAGAGAACTGAATAAATACACTCAGCCTCCTAACACCACTGAAGTATGGCTGGTTTTGTGTGTGGAATGCTTGCCCATCTGTCTGTGCAGCTCTTTGTCTGTCTTTTGACAATAGACAGACAACCAGCTATGTGTATTTAACTTGCTCTTTTCATGTCTGAATATTTCTCTCCTTACTTACCGGATCATTCACAATGTGTTCTTTGTAAGTTATATTTTCTTAATGTCACATAAGATGACATGCTTGTATATGAACAAGAATCTAAGATGCATTTATAACAACAAAGTATTTACACAGAGTATTGATCCTTCTGTAACGGAACGAACTAAAACACTAATCAGTTGATTTTAAACTGGAAACTTTATCTTTACGCAGGTTCTGGTGAAAGAATATTTTAACTGCCAAGAAGTTAAATTATCATTTGGAAAGTAAGAAGGGAATTCCTGTGTCACCTATTCTAGGTGGCACTGCCTTGGCAAGGGGTGGGACTAGACGACCTCCAGAGATCTCTTCCAACCCTAACAGTTCTGAGATTATGTGCTTCTGTAATTACCTTAATTGCCCACATCAACTGAACTATCCTTTAGTGGCCATATTCTATACTGTAACGCTCATGGCAAAGGTTATTTATTTGAACCAGTATCATAAAGTTTCTGTGGATTTTATCTGTTGTCTTTACAGGTGAAGAAAAGATAGAGGGTGTTATAGGCTAAATGTCTGGGAAGACGCAATTTAGGGAATCAATTTCTGTATCTCAGACATCCCTGCTCTCAAAAGTCAATCAATGGGGACAACATCCAGCAGTTCCATCAAGAGCAGTTGAAGGATACTTTCCTTCCAAGGCTCTCCATAGCCCCTTCACTTTCTGCTTTGCTTTTCTGAAATGGTTTATAAGCTTCCAGGAGCATATGCTTTTCTCTTTAATCAATTAATTTTGAAGCTTCCTGATTCTATGTGGTTTAGGGATGCCATCACGGACCACAACACAAAAATTACATCATAACATTAAACAACAAGTAAATACTCACCAGTGTCCATAATCGATATGTTGCCAAATCAATGCATGAGGCTGAACTTTTCCATATATATCCACTTCAGATATATTCAAATCATCAATAAAATAGATAAGTTTCTCTTTTTTTAACTGGAACATAGGTATGACCAGGTTCTTTCTCCAGCTTTTTTCCAAACATCTCTGAAATGTAACACAACGTGCATAAAAATTATTACCATGTGAAGCAATACTGAAACTAAACAAAATCAAGAGTTCAAAATCATGCTGGCTAAAATTTATGAAACATTTCACCACCACCAAGGGTTTTTTTTTTTTTTTTTTAACTCTTGAAGCCCCTACCTATCAGTGAAACTCACAGACAGTCTTTGAGAATACAACATCCTGGGATTCTGAATTCCAGAAAAGTTTTGTTGCTTTAGTTGACTGACTGCTTCACAGCTTTTGAAAATCTCACAGCATATCCATCTGCATCCTTTGAAACTGAAATGCTTTGAATGGGAAATCTCCAGGTATCCTGACACTCATAAAATTAATCAGTGAATAGATTATTTTCTCCTTCTCCTGGGAAGGATTAAAAAAGGACTTTACCAAAATATGTAAAGAACAAAAATATGAACAATAAATACAATTTAATTAGGACATTTAATCAGGAATCTAATGCATTATCATCTCCCATACCAAGTAATATTGAACCGATTGTATTAAATTTCAGACTTTTCTCCCTAAATGAGGTGCTTACATGATGCTGAATGCAGACCATCAGGTTACAAATTTACTACAAGAGTGAACAAATTAATTCAAAGACCTTTATGTATTCATCAGAACTGTAAAATATTGAGACATAAATTTTGAGTTTATACCATTTTTATCCAACTGCTCTGCTTCCCTTAGGTGTGTAGGGGATAACTACAGAAAGTTGCTAAGTCATCTCAAAAACACAGAAGAGAACAACTTTCATTAAGCATTATTATAATACTGAACTTCAGCATGATGTGATCCTCAACTTTTGCCACGTAGTGAGGTATTCCACAGATATATAGGAAACGATTAATCTTCCACCAAAGCTTGGTTTCTAATTGCACTCCTTCTATTTTATTCATGGAAACAAGAGCCTGCAGAAATCACTAGGAATTTATTAAAGCTGAACTGGAAAACTAACAATCTTCCTTTCTAGGTTATATATTTTTGTTGTTTAAATTATCACAGAAATATTTGCACAAAATAAAACTGAAGGTGGACTTCAAGGAAAACTTTTCAGTATGTCCCAGTGACACGGGCTTTCATCTTCAATGAGCCACCTAAATTCTAAACTTCTGTCTCATTTAGAGCTGGGATTTGAACCAAAGGGTATTATGAAATATTTAGGGAATACAAAGGTTAAATTCTTTACAGCACAGCAGAGAATTTAATGCAGACTCAATACTGCTCAGCAAGAGGAAAAAGATTTCTCACAAATTTTTTGCATCTAGCACAGATTTTTTTTAATCCTGTCAATAATGTAATGAATTTGGGATACACTTGCTATTGATTTTGAGATGATGAAAGCCACAATTTAATAAGACTTTAATATTTGTCAATAGGAAAAGAGTGTAAGAAAGAAAAAATTAAAAAGGTTATCAGTTCCATGTATAATAAGTAGAATAGGAAAAAAATGCAAACTACAGACTTTTTTTTCATTGTATTGGACTGTATGTTAAAATACTTCAGGTCAGGCAAAAAAGCCTAACAGTGACATGAACTTGTTTAGTTTCTTCAGAAACTGGGCAACATGTTCATGAGAGCTTGTAGGGAAAGGAAGCTGCTCTTGCACAGGGACAGCTGAACGTCACAGCACTGCCACAGTTCTGACTCGCAGCAGAGTTATTAGTTCCTGGGGCAAAGCAGAATAAGCAAATACACCACTGCAAGCAGTTTCCAACAGGGCTACGGAAGTATTGTGTTGTCATCTTAGATTTTTCAGTGAAATGAATCATCTGCAAGCCTCAACAGTGATTCTGACGGGCCAACTCAAAGGTAAGAGATGCTTCCAAGGACATTTCTGTCTAGTCACAGTCAGCTGAAAGGATGGTTACTGACTGGAGAAGTAAAGCAAACAGATAAAGAGTGAAGATGTGCTGGAGGACAGGACGGAAATGGAGAACCTCAACATATTTGCAACTGGATGATCATTAAATATCGGGGGGAAAAAAGCAATGACTGCACTACCCTGCTTTAAATACCACAGAAGGAAAAAAAAAATCTTGCAGAACCTATACGCATATGAAAGGTTAATCTCTTAATTAACTATTTTGTTTTTTTACCTCAGTACATACCTGTACTTTTAAACCCTAAACCTTATCTAAATTTTAAATAATATCCACAATTATAATCCATAAACATTTACACATTTTTGTTCTCTGTGGAAGAGCTCCAGGCTTTAGTATTATTGAAGACTCCAGACTTAATGTACCAATATTAGTTTGCATCAGAACGTGCCTCCATCAAGCAACATTTTGAAATTTTCTGCTTTTCTAGAGGCAGAGAGGATGAGTCATATGCCTTGGGGGAATGCTAAATAAAACCCTACACTACATGCTAATCTCACCCACTCTAGCAGATACCTCAAAAAAAGTTATGTGGCTACAGATAAGATGAGAACTGACAGAAAACACTGCAGATTAAAAGGTATATGATCTGTAAAAAAAATGGTTTAACCACTAAACTATAGAAAGAACATAGAAATGAACAGTAGCGAATCACTGTACTTCAACAAGTTCATATCTTAAGTTCTTTTTTATGAGCTGAGACTTAATTTAAATTGCTCATTTGTGCATTTTGCTGTGAATGATTCTTTCCATTACAAAAACAATTCACAATTTAGCTGTTCCAAAGAATTGCTTGGACTGATAGCTTCAGACATGAAGGCATTTCAGTGTATCACTTGAATGCATTTTCCAGGAAGAAGCATTGGTACACACAAACACAAAAATAGCATAAGCCAGCCATTTTGAGCTCTATATGACAGCACAAAATCATTCTGTCACAGCTCACCAAGAACACATTGTAAACACAATGGAAAGTGAACACAATATACTTGTTTCTGGATTGTCATGCAGTTCTTCACCTGCTGTGATTAGCAGAGGGACTGGATAGCAGACCATTTAACAAGAAGGACTTGGCTGAAGAGCAGTGGACAGAAGGGAGAACTGCAGACAATCAAATGAGTCTAGTTCTTTGTTCATGTCTTAATTTTTCTTAGAAGGAGCGGTGGATGTTTTACAACACTGACTTCAAATGTGAAGGAATACTACTAAAATTTCACAGCAAATCCTTAAAGGTTCATAAACTCTCAAATTTTATTCCACAGGACTGTTGGTGGGTGTGATGCACTCGAAGAGCAAGCCCCTGTGATGCTGACTTCACCTCTTGGTTTATTTAAGAAGTTTTCTGCAAGAAGAATACACAGTCTTTTCTGCCCAGGAGCTCCTTTCGTTGGCTTCTATTTGCAATGGAAAGTCTTATGCTTTTGTACTCTAGAGCCACGGTCATGGTTGCTACTGGAATAGCAATCATTAGCTGAAAAACCCCTCTCTGATCAGAGGAATTTCTGAAAGCCTTTTAAGGTTGATTCCCCATTAAAGGAGCTATGACAGTTTACAACAGCTCATGATTTCACTCTGACGCACAGCAGATTTTTTTTTCTCCTAATCTTTCCATTCATTTTGAGGGGCAGAAAGGCGATTAAGTTCTGTTAATGCAGGATTCTGTGTTAATGTGAATTTGGAAACACTTCAAAGAATAAACTAAGGTACAAAGAAGACAAAATGGTCTTTGCTTATCTGATCTGAATACAGAAGAAATGAACACAAGACATGAAAGAAAAAACAGGGTAAAAACTTATTCAATTAAGATTTCTGGATTTATACCTAATTTTTTAAGTCTGGTAAAATTGTAATCCATTAGTGGCAATGTAGATTGACTGGAAAATTAGACAATTGTTTGCAAAAGCTGTTAAATTACACATCAAGCACACTTAAATGGCTCTAAAGATTTTATATGAAGACTTTTAAAATTGTAGAAAGTTTTCAAAACTGAAAAATTGGTTTTGGTATCTTCTCCCAGACATGTGAGAGGACAAGCCAGTGTATTAACTTATTTCTCTAGTGCTTTTCATAGCACAAGAGAGAGGGCACATAATTTTTTCTTTATAGCTGTATCAGTTCAAGTTACTGGAAGATAAAAAAAAGAGATGGCAAAGAGGGCACATCCAATGACAGCGGGGCTTTCCCTTCATTGTGTTCTTCCTGAAGAGCAAAAGAGACTGCTTTTATAAGCCTATTTTTCTATGACTGTTTGTTTCCTCTTGTTCCAAAATCTACCACCAGTCTAACATTTTTGGCCAACATAAAGCCCTCTCTGTTTGTGCATTGTATTAACATTTCCTTTGATCTGCGTCCATCTCACTTATGGAGACTCTAAACTTCACCAGACAGGGATTTACCTCCTTGGGGATTGTATGGTACCTTGCAAGAGTAAACTCAAATTCTGACTGTCCTTGTTGGTGCATTACAGGCACCATGCAGAGACACCCAGGCAGGCCAAAGCCAACTCAAGGCTTCTTCTGAACTTAAAGTCAAATCTCTTGTCCACAATCAGAGAGCAACGTGTGGGAGCACAGTGTCAATTCCAGTTTGCAAAAGCAGTTTCATCCTCCTCCTTTCCCCTTTCCTGCCACAACTTTGAACGTTTTTCAGTTTGCAAAGCAATGAGTTTTTCCAAGGCCCAGACAACAGCAGTAGCCAACAGCTGTGATGAGACTGTCGTAACTGTGGAACATCTTTTATCTGTGCTGTTGAGGGAAGATAAGTTTCTCACATCTGTATGGAACTTACTCTGGAGCACCACTGATGTTGTCTGGTAGTTCAAGGAGATGCTGGTAAGGAGGCAGTCCTCAGAGAAAGCACCAAGCCTGTTGCCTATAAACACTGCTTTTCCTACTCCCGCACTTCCAACAAGCAAGACAGGTTTGCCTTTTTTTATGAGTAAGTCAATAAAGGATTGGAGATGTGCAGCCTAAGATGTGTGAACAAAGACTGATTAAAACTTAAAAGGAAAAGAACCCCATCAAACACTTGCACATCACAGTTTAGTTTTAAAAGCAAACTGTAATTTCTGTCTCTCTCTCTCTGGCTAGGACTAAATTCTAAAAAGTGATGAAACAGGTTATGGCATTTTTTCATTCTCAAATACAATTACCACAGGAAATTGTTTTGCTGGATTACTTCTTATGCAGCATTTCTACTCAAAAATTTTTATTCAATTTCTTTCAATAGGAAGCTTTTAAAACCAGGTTGTAGCAGAAACACATTAGTACTGTCTCAGCCTTTACAGAATACCAATCTCCCTATAACTGTTGGAGAAGCAAAGGCAGGTGCAAGAGGTAGTTGGATTAACTTCTCAATTATTTTCATTCAACTTTTGGCCTGGCTTTCACCATACCTAGAACTGTTTTGGGCAAACAGTTGGCAATAAATAGCTTTACTTACTGTGAGCACCTAAAAGCTTCATTGCCTGATAAATCTTTCTTTTCTAAGCTCTTTCATTGCCTGATAAATCTTTCTTTTCCAAGTTCTGTACTCTCCTATCAAATATTAACCTCAAAGACAACTTGTTACAAAACAGTTGATAATGCATAATATCTTTTGATCATCAATTCCATGTTTCTATGTCCATGGACTTCTAATCTCCCCAGGAAAATTCCTACTCACCTAAGCATTAAAAAAGATGCATAATACAAGTTAATACAATCAAAAGACCATAAAGCACTTGAGACTATCCTATGCAGACTATCCTGAAAAAAGTGCAAAAATAACCAAACCTTCAAACTGAGGCAATTACAATGAATAGCTCATGTTTTCTACTTCTCCACTGACAGGTATATATCATACTATCATGACTTCTACAATTTGTATTTCACAAATATAACTAACTTCGTAAGTTTTTCAAGAGCATAGTGGAAAGGTGATGAAATGATTTGCTTCCTCTAGATCTCATACACTTTGTTAGCTGGCAAAAAATAATCTGTGTATAAAGCTGCCAATAGAAAAATGTTAAGGCTTCCATTTGTGCTGTACAGTTGCTGTGGGTGTTATTTTCAATGATTGAATGGACTTGGAGCCTGGATTTCTCTGTGGAAAAAAATACCCCACATGGAAGGAGGTAGACGCCTCACATGGAAGTAGGTAGATGCCCCAAGGAGGCTGTAATCCTGTGGGAAGCCTGTGCTAGAGCAGGCTCCTGGGATGACCTGTGTAGAGAGGAGCCCATGCTGGAGCAGGTTTGCTGGCAGGACCCACACTGGGGCAGTTCATGAAGAACTGGAGCCCAGGGAAGGACTCAAGGTGGCAAAGTTCACGGAGGGACACCATGATGGAGCAGAGGAAGAGTGTGAGGAGTCTTCCTGAGGAGGAAGGAGGAGCAAAGACAACATGTGAGGAGCTGACTGCAACACCATTCCCCCTCTCCCTGTGCTAATGGAGGGAAGAGGTAGAGAAAATTGGGAGCAAAGTTGAGCTGGGAAGGAGGGAGAGGTGGGAGGAAGGTATTTTTAAGATTTGGGGAGTTTTTTCCTATTACCTTACTCTGATTTGATTGGTAATAAACACAATTAATTTCCCCAAGTCCAATCTGTTGTACCCGTGACACTGTTTGCCGAGTATTTGGTCTCCCTGTCCTTATCTTGACCCAAGAGTCTTTTATCATATTTTTGTCTCTGCTGTCCACCTGAGGAGGGGGAGTGACAGTGGCCTGGTGGGCACCTGGCTTTCAGCCAGGGTCAAATCTCCACACCGCAGTTCTGATAAAGCACTACACATAAGAGAGGAAAACAAAACACTTCACTGATGGCAAAATTATCTGAAATGCCTATTTGAGAATATATATGGTCACCAAATAAACAATGCATTAGCAGAACAAAAATTAGAAGGAAGACAATATAACTAATGGAGTTTATTCCCATTAATCCTCAAGATGGATGTTAAAAATGCCATCTAATATCATCAGATACTCACGGATTCCACCCCAGGTCCTGGGTAGTTAGGTGAAGAATATCACCTCTGGACATTTTAGATGGGATAGCAGCTCTTATACGGTGTACCTCAAACAGCAGTCACATCGACAGAGTCACAGGCACAAGTTCATTGCTGGTGAGGGTCAGAACCTAGAAATCATCAGAAAACTTTTCAGCAAGAACCAGCTAAGATACACTGCTTAACAAGAACATGATCAGGGCAATGTTGTTTATCACAGCCCCACAAAGGAGCAAGGATTATCTGCAACACAATGCATACATTATTTCTTGAACATTGTTAAACAAACTATTTCAACATTCCTACAGCTTTTAACCAGAAACACAGAGGATGACAAATTCAGAAGGTTTTACTTGAGCTTGCATAAGTTTTTCACAGTTTATTTAATTTAAAAGGTGACTAGTCTGCTTCATCAATGTGAGGTCTCCTGAAAGCAACTAAAAGCAGAGGAGGGAAAATCTCTCTCAATGTCAATGGAAACAATGAGAAAATTATTCAGAGCAGGACCCTAAACTTAAGTGCTCCAAAATGTCTCTTGAAAAAACCACTTTCTCTTCCTTAGCTAAAGTTAGGTTACACGGCTCACCCCAACAGGCATCTTGCTGAGTAACCAGAGAGTTACTAGAGGTTAAGTTTCTAACACAGAGAAGCTTAAAACCCCAATCACTTTCCAAAGGTTACATTCAGATTTTAGACTTGGATTTCATTACATTACAGCATTTCCGAGAGCCCACAAAATTGGTTTAGCTGTATAAGTAATAAGAAGGAAATAAGAAATCTGTATCCTACTGTGCTTAAACTGACTTATTTAGATTTCCTGACACTAGCCTTCTATAGTATAGTGATGTGAGGACTTCAATAATCAAATCTTAAACCTGTTTTACTGAGAGGCTTTCCAAATACCAGTTTCAATAATCTTATGATTGACATCTTGAATTACATCAGCTCATACTCTAGGAGGCACAATCACCCACAGTATTCATAGGCTACTTTAAGTCTTTTTGTTGTACCAAATAAGCAAGACAAAGTGTTAATTAGGTGCTATAATATTACTTAGCAGTAGTGAAAACCAAAGAAATTGTAAGAATAAAAGAAAAAAATGAATGCAAACTACCTCCAGAAAAATAAAGAAAGAGGAAAATGGGAAAACAGGTGGAGGGGAAGACAGTGTAATTGTTTCTCAAGGACTCACCTTGCTAACATCCATAACAGTGTTGAGGGACTCAGTCTACATAGGATCTATATCCCTATTTAAAACTAACCTTTTTGATCCCTCCTGGCTTGTCCTCTCAGAAGAGACCTCCAAATTTTATTTCAATAGAATCTTATCACTTAAGTGTTAAAATAACACTACATTGCAATTAAAACTTCAGAAGAAGATACATCACTGAAACAAGAAGCTTTTATAGCCTCAAACCCATTTTTTCCTTTGCTTGTTTATTAGGTGGTTATTTAAAATAGCAAAAAGAAAGTTCAGTGAACACCCAGCAAAATGACTGCATTTTATGCAATAATGACCTATTTCTGTTTTGATTACAGCAGAGTCTGTCATTAGTCTTAATGATATGAGTGAGATACAGAAGGTATCATGGGTCTGGGGAGAAAATATTTTGCCCTTTAAGGCAGCTGAATTAGCATTGTTCAGGCTAACACTTTTCAGTATGCTAGCATCCTGCCCTGCCCTCCAGCCTTTCCAGAACCACCACTGCTCTGCACACACGTCTCATTGCATCAAAACTCAGAAAAACGCAAGAATTCTCTTATACCTTCTCTAAATTGTGGCATTGTCCATTTTGGATGGAGAACGAAGCCTACAGGAACAGATCCTAGTAAGAACACAGGTGCTTCTTGCTATCTTTCCACTCTCAGGTTTTCTGGCGTATACAACCACACAGTTCACCAGCGCTCAGAACTTGTGGGTTAAGTTCATTCCAGATGGGCATTTCTTCTGTGTTCACACATATGTGAAGAAGAACTTTCAGAACTTGAAGAGAGGGAACAGGATGCATGTTAGTGACACCATTTCACATATTAGGAATTTTTGACTTTTTCCTGAACTGGATCTCTGGCTGCAAATCTCCACACTCAGCCAACTCTTCACATTGATTTAGTCTTGCCTCTGTGCTAGTTTAGTCCCAAATTTCCACTCTCCAAAGGAGACTCCTATACTGAAATAGCTGTATTTTGCACTCAATTCTAATGGAAAGTGTTAAATGTAGAAAAAAATCGACACAGCTGCCAAAATGTAGTAGCAGAAATAGGCAAGCATCGTGCATTAGAATTATTTGTCTAGTGTTTTGGCAATAAATTCCACGATGTTGGTCTAGGAGCCTAATTAAAACATGTCCTTCCAGAACAAAGTATTTCTTAGTCTATCTGTCAAATTGAATGCTCATTACTTTGTGCCATGATTAACTGTCCTTTGGGACATGAAAAAACACATAAAAAGTAGAATCTGCTAGTAACATTTGAGCTTTCTATTGCACATCATGTGTCTGACAGAATGGCCTGAGCAGAGTGTTATTACACCGCAGCCTAAGGCAAAGGCAGCATGAGGAATGTTTTCTGCAAGAACCATGGCAATTTCTTTACAATGTGAGATAGAAAACATGCTGCATAAGTGGGCAGATACCTTACTCTTTCCATTCCCTGCACTTCCAACAACACAGAGTTGTTGGAACACATTGCCAGTTGCTCCTCCAGCTGAACAGGATACCCCATAGAAGGAATGCATAGTGAGCACTTTTCCTCTCCTGTTGTACTTCTTATCACAGAGACACAATTATACACAAAAATTATCTTGCCCTCTACATTTCTATTCCCTTTAATAGGAAAAAAAATAAACTTACACCTTCCTGGCAGATTTGCCTCAGCTGAGCTGATGTTGTGTCAAGCAACACTGTCTCCCAGAAAATGGTAAGAGAATTAGTGCAAAGGAATGAAAGCAGTTACCTCAGCAAGTGAGAGCAAATCCTATTCTGCCAGACAGCCACACAGTCCAGTAGGACTGCAGTAACCCAAGGTACAGAACAGTTATTTTGACAATTATGACAAATTATGACAATTTTGCCACTGCTTTAGCAGAGTGAATTCCACAATCAGTTGTACAGCTGTAATTCAGAAAAATACAAAGTCAGTCTCCTAAAGTAATACATTGTTTCCAAACAAATAGTTCTATGAGTCCCAGAATGGAAATAGCTTAGCTGCTTGTGGATTTCTGTCTTAGTGAAGAGTATTTACTCCTATTTTCCAAAGTTTTAGAGGAACAAGACCATGTTCCTCAGTGCTTGTCTTCTGATTTACCTAGTTAGCAGGAAACAAAATGCTCTATAGAAGGCTGATGGTAAAGTTCACAATACCCCAAGGTATAGCTTATTTTCTTTCACCTTTCTGTCAGGATAATGGAACAAGAGAGACAAGACCACAAAATCCTTTATAAATCTTCAGAGCAGTCATATTCAACCAGCTTGGTTATTTCCACATCCAACATACCCTAATAAAGGTAAGGAATATGCTATCACATAACCCAGATGTGGATGTTCCTTGAAAAAAGGTGGGAATATATGAAGTTTTCATTTGGACTGTATATTAACCAGTTTTTCCAAGTTTCACTTTTTCACCCTGTCTGTAATTAAAACTAAAATCAGTGTTTAAATTTAGCTTGTAGGCAACGAATTCTTATGAGTATGCTTGCATGCATACATTTACATGCATGTTTCTAAGGTGTATAACACAATGTTCATTAAATTATACATAAATACCAGCACACACAAAAGTCACGTGTAGCCATGCACATTCCAAATCCACACCTGCTTATTTATATGTTTTTGTTGCTCTGCCCTTCTTATCTCACTATAAATAGTTGGCCAACAATTAATTTGCAGCCAAGTGCAAGTTCTTGGTACTGTGCACAAACAAATGTGTTTGTCACTCTGGATTGTCACTGTGAACAGTTACTCCAGACAGGACACGTGTTTCCTTGTGGGTATATTTATCATTCTGAGGAGCATTTCTGCCATGACAAAATGCCTTCGAAATACTGAGCCATCAAGGGACACTTTATCAATACTGTAACATACTCAAAAATAACCTTCATGTCTAATACAACCCATTGGCAATTGTTTTGATCGAAACTCTTAAAAAGAGGAATTAAAGACAATGAATTCTTTTACTGTGAGAATAAAGTTCTCTTCTGGCTGCAAGTACAGCTCCAGGGTAGATTGTTTAACCATTTGTTCAAACTGTAGGTTCGTCTTCCTCGAAACATCCAGAGCTGGAAACAGGTCACTGATCAGGCCTGTGAAAATTGGGATATTATATTTTATGCAAATTGAAGTCTCTTAAGGCTCACATAAGCACATAGAAAAGGATGGTAAACAATATATTGGAAGAGCATTAAATCCTTTTCTTTTTAGGATTCTGGTTTTTTTCAAAGGCAAAACACCAGAAACACATTTTACCCAATCCTCAGGTCTATTCTTGTCTCCTTGTTTCAGGGACCCAGCAATTACCAAAACTGACTTGATAGGATGAAGTCCCCAGTCATAACAGTCCTATGAAAACATGTTAATTTGTCAGGCTAGCACTCAGAATAAAGTGGTAATGTTCATGAAAAAACCAATCATTTTACACACAGAGTAAAATGACATATTTTTATTCACTTTTCTTGCAGTGACTTCAGGCCAGTGTTAGGAGTTCATGGAAAAAAAAAAAAGGTGGAATATATGTCTGTATATCTATTTAATTTTCAGTATTCCACCACTTTGTTACCCATTCTTAACTGGCTACTACTTGGGTAGGGTTTGAGAACATATGTTGCCACCACACCTAGAAATTCAATACAAATACAGCCTAGTTGGTATTATCACCTGCCCCTTCCCCCTCAAAAAAAGGAACAAACAAACAAACAAACAACACCCCCTCCCAAAAAAACCCTCACCACCGAAAAACAAAACTGGAAGTAAATTCACAACTTAAAAATATACAATTTTTCAAGTTGACAGATGCCTCTATCACCTTCCATGACAGTGGTAACTCCATAACTGTGAATCAAATGCACCAAATATATCACAAAGAACAAAAAAATAGAAAGAAATTTTCAAATTCAGGACAACTCACAATCTGTACAAAAAGGGTTTTTTTTCCTGAGGTAATAAAGATGCCAATTATCTGCATTGAAAATGAGTCTCCACATTTTAGAAATGGTACATTGAGGCAAAGAAGTTAAACATAGCTGATAATGAAACTAGGAAATTTAGGAATATACTGTGCTTAATGAGCTGTTGGTTAGATTTAGGCAAGATGTTTTTTTCCAACAAATTTATTTCGCTGGTTTGCTGTCTGACAGGGCGTTAAAGAGCAGGAAATGCATGTTAAAAGCAGCCTGGTGTGTGGATTGTCTGGTGTACAAGGATATTAAGACATCCAAGCTATTTGCCACAGGACCCCACGTCCCTTCCCTCACAGCATATGCACTGAAGCCCCGCTAACCCTGCTCTGCAGCAGTTTTCATAGGCTAGGATCCTCGTGCCCCAAAGGTGTATTTAAAGTTCTGAAAGGCCCAACACTGGAGCAATATTCTCAGAACTCTCTGAACTGCTGTATATTTTATACAGCAGCCCAGAATTTTTCTCAGAGGGATTTGATTCGGGGATTTGATTCCTCCCATTTCCATTAAAAAGCAAAACAAATTAGATTTAAAAAGTAAACAAAGAAGAACATTCTAGATTTTGCTTCAAACATTAATGTTAATATTATTATTGTTACTATTATTAATACTGGAGTGGCAAACAATGGTATAAATTACTTTTCTCAAATCAGAAAGTGCTTCCAGGACAAAGTAATCACTAGACTCAGGAATCCTTGTTCTAGTGATGCAAACAATATTAATTATCTTTAGATATGCCTGGTTTAATTTCATTATCTCTAGAAAATTGCAAGAATGTGTCAGGAAATCTTCAGGATACTTAGAGATAATTTCAAAATTATGCAGGCATGAAAATAAAGTTGTTTTTGATTTCATAATGGCTTTGTCTGCTATTTGAGTTTACAGCTTAAGGTTGAAGGGTTCTCCAAGTTCTTATTCCACAGGTAAAACTGAATATTAGGAATGTCTTGTGAAAAATTATGAAATGATTAAAACAGCATACATACAGGGAAGATATTATAAACTTTTAGGTTTACATTTTTAAGACAGTATTTCTGAATATGAATTCTTTCTAGTGTAATAAGTAAATTATTTAGAAGTGCTTTCCCCCACACTTTTTCAAACAGTTCTCCACTGTATTTACTGGGGGAAGTTTAAAGAAATGTTCATCCAACTACAATATGCTATCTGTTTTTCAGAATAAATCCTACTCTACTATTCTCTTCTCAAAAAAACAGTTGTCTTTCTAATATGGGTGTTACAAAGCAGCACAGTGCAGTCAGTCATCCCAGGTATGAAGCAGTGATATGCAATTATTTAATGCAAAATTAACCTATTACAAATATCCCAAGCTCAGAGGAAAGGACACTTTGTTCCAAATTCATGTCTGACAATTTATTAAGGATGAACACGTGATTTAAAATGCCTTCAAAATAAAAGATAAGACTATACATATAAATCCCTCCTATTGTTGTACAATATTCGGCTGCACTGGTATGGAGTGTGTGTTAATGGACATGTATCAAATCCAGAAGCCCAGAGACACCCTCACCTCTTCAGGAAACAGCTGCTTGTAGAGAGGTTACAAGGTGATAAACTTCCTGGCTGCCAGACATGCATCAATAAACCCTTCAGCAACCAACACCATTCCAGAGACCAGTTCAACGTCAGGGACAACCGTGGCACAGGATCTAGGGAAGAAAACAAACCCCATAATCCAAATGCACAGATCAGTATTTAAATGTGGTAAGAATAAGTCACTTAAATCAAATGTCTGATGTGTGCAAACATTTTAAAAAACAGAGCTCAGGAGAGTCACAATTAAGAGTGTCAGTCAAAGCTGACAAGGGCCCTAGTTCAATGCAAAATCAGCTAATTAGGCACTGTTGATTCTTAGTATTCAATAACATTGCTGCACACAAAGGAGGCAGCAGAGGAACAAAAAGAGACAGGTACTGCCCAAACTGAGAGCAGGCACAGGCTGCAGCAGTGTCACTTGCCACCGACGCCTGGAGGCCACAGCCAGCAGCTGTACAGGGTCTGGGAGTCAAGTGCAACATCGGCATTGCTAAAAATGCCGTCCTTCTAAAAAGCACTTTGAGTCTTTTTTGAAGGCCTTTAATGCTTTTATGTGAAGTCTGTTGCCTTTAGAGGCTTCACTGTTTCCTTTTTAAATATAACCATTCAAGGTTTTAGAACAAACCCACAGAAATTGTAATGACACAAATGAGGAAAATCTCATTGAATCTCATTTTAAAAGTAACACAAAGTAATAAGGCTATTGCTAAACAATTTCCTCATTAAAAAAATCACTATTTAAGTTAAATACTAGTGAAGAAGAGATCTTGAATTTTGTGCCCAGGTCAGCTATGAACCAGCAAAGTTGTCCCTCAGAGCTCTTTCTTACTACTGAAAAAATAAAATATTTCTTTTGCTCCCCATTCATACTTAAATATGACAAAATTAAGGCTGGTCACTTAGCTCAGCAGTATATTTCTGAAATAAATCAATAAGATATAGCCTAGAAAAGGAGTAAGAACTCCTCTGTTAAACAATTTTTAAGTAAACTATTCTCTAAGAGGCATTTCTTCATAAGCCCAAACAAGGGCTGCTATACAGATTGCAGTTAATTGTAAAAACCGGAATGCTCTTCTATGTATTACACTTCTTGCAAATAGAGTAACTGCTTACATGAGAAATATCAGGCTGGCAGAATTTAATATGTCTTCTCTCTTGTGAGATTTTATTATGTGGCAAATATGTGAAGTTAACACTTTACCAGTTACCTCCTGCCTTTCCTGTGCACTGTACAGTAGATAAGACCTGCTACAGACATCACCTACAGGGCTGAATTCTTGTCTCGAGTTTCAAATGCAGCAGTTCATACTATAATTCCAAAGGCTTTTTTTTTTTGAAAACCAAGTAGATTTTTAAAATAAAAAAAATCCTAAAATCCCAAGCAAAACAAAAGAAAACTGTAATAGAAAGCAATCATTTGACTTTCTTTCAGTAGAGATCTTGTTAATTAATATTATTGCACATCTCTTATCGTTTTCTTCCCAAAAGAAAAAAAAAAAAGGGAAAAACAAAAATACAAACACAAGAAAAACAAATAATGCATTTTCCCTACTCTGGTAGTCCACTGAGGGATGAAACAGTGGTAGTGACAGGGAGTGAACCCTCCTGCTCTCTTGTCAAGCAACACATCCAGCTGACTGTGGAAGATGTGGCCACCAAGGCAGCTGACTCTGGGTGCAGGAAGGGTGACAGCCACTCAGCACAGACACAGGTGGGGTTCCCTGTCACCTGACAGGCTCTTTGGTTTTGCTCCCTTGGCATGAACCAATCTTGCTTCGTCTTGAAAATTTCTTAGATGGCAATTAATGAGAAGGCTTGGTAACGCAACAGCCAAGCTGTGAAATATTTTAAAAAATAAATTTGAAGGAAGCGCGATGCATCTCAGGGTCTCCCTCCAACTTTTGTTAAGACTCACCTATAGCATCTTAGTGGCAGTCTTTGCAGAGGCACATGAATTCAAATCCTAACCTCCTCCTCGTAAACAGATCTTTCTTGCTGCTTGTTACAAACGAGCGTAATTTGGGCTCAAGGAATAAGAAGATTAATTGCTGCTGCTGCTCCCCAGTCCTGCCATCTGAAGCAGGATATTTGGCTGGCTAGAGGATGAGATGTACGTGAGCAAACAGCTTGCTAACTTTAGCAGGCTTCATGTCTTTTTGCAGAAAGCATGAAGCTGTATGGTGTCAGGGACTACATGGCTAACACAGGAAAAATAAAGCACACCAAGACCTGGATGTTCTTTTAATACAGAAGAAAGTGTGTGTTTCAACTTGCTCACAGAAGCAACAGTGATGCCTGATTCTGCCCTAAGTTTCCATCTTTTAAAAATCAGAGACCTTTACTGTGCAGAGAGCACACACATACCTGTGCCTTCCCAGACAGCTTGATGATGCCTCACAGCTTGCCCACTGAACTTGGATATGTTGAGAAATGAAATCACAGAATTGGTTTTTCCTCAAGTCTTGATTAAATCAGTGAAAAGTGTAAATGCAATGGCAAGGTGACAACTCTTGCACAAGCATGCAAATAACAACCCCTTCTTAAGCAAGGCCTGCACCATTTAAGTCAAAGGCCACTGCCACATAGTTCAAAGCACAGCTCCAACAGTTTGTTGGAATAAACTGGCATTGTTTTACTGCCCGTCATGCTGGAGAAATTGCTTGTGGAATTAATTCATTCTCAGAAACAACATTTAGATATAAACTCTAAACTGAGTGCAGCACACAAAATACACACAAAATCTTGAATGGGCTGTCCTACAGTGTCCAAAATCATATCAAGGTTTTTATGCTCACTGCTCTTTTCACAGCTTCTCAACAATCACACATTCAATATCTTGCTAGATAAGAGTATGCAGCTTCATTTTCAGCTGGGAGTTTTGAAACATCTATGAATGCTTTCATGACTACTCCCATGCAACAACGTGATGGCTAGATAGTTTTCAAATGGTTATTCTACTAGGTTAAGTGAACTGTAAGGATTTCTACTGATCACAAAACAGTGAATATTCTTGCACATATTTAGGTACATCCTATGTGTTCACAGATACCTTTAAAATCTGAGATAGATTTTAAAAAATTCCAAAGCCAGCAAGATAGACATTTAATTTATCTTGTAATTATATATAGTTTACAGGCAGGTACAACATGAATACTGATTTTTTTTTTTTTTTTTTACAGAAATGATGTAGCAAACAGAAGTTACACTTTACTGCAAACCAGGGGTACTAACATTAGGTGGGATATGTACTCTTTGGACTTGATATGCTAGTATATCATGAAATTGTACTATATCCTACCTGCCTGAACACAGCTTTGAGGTTTTCAGGTGGTTCTGTCTGACCTGCACATCCAGAGATCATAGTAATAAATACTCCAACTGTGGACTTCAATGTAATGTTTTCACCAAGAAATACAAATCTATTAAAAAAAAAGTAACACAAAAAAGTGTTAAAAGAAAGATGCTACTTACAAAAAGGGAAAGAGCTTAGCAAACAGAGGTACTTCACCGATAGGCACGAGTTTTAGTAATCTGTCTGGCATTGAACTTGGAAGGAAAAGTCTGGACTGTCAGAACCACAAAGAGTGCATATGGCTGAAGCATGTCTATATCCAGGAAGAATCACCTTTTGAAACATATAGAATAAATGATACTAGTAGGGATGCAGTGGGTCTGGAAACCAAGAGACAGCACTTAGTAAAACAAAAAAAACAAAGCTGAGGAAGGAGAACATAGGACAGTGGAAATACAAGGCATGAGTCAAAAGCACTGGAAAACCCCGGAACCACTGACACTTCTTGCAAAACTGAATCCCTCCAACCTTCTCACCCATATGATGCCATGATCTCACATGGCGGGACTTGAACAGGAACAGAGTTTCAATAGCAAAACTTTAATTGTAATCCTGTAGGAGCAGGATTTCACACACATTTGTTGTTAAATTTGAAGAGAAAGTTATTTTCAGGTACTATGTTACACACGTGATTTTGTGCTACTATCTACTCCCTCATTTACAAAGCATTTCAGAGGAACTTTGGAGGAAGATATTACTAGTTTAGTAATATTTGGTTGTAGTGTGTAAAGGACAATAAAGATGCACTGCTGACATACTCACTTACTTTTCTTGTCTTTAATTGCATCATGGATAGTCTTTCATTGTACTGTCACCACTAACCGGACTTCTACAAGATGTGATTGAATTCATCAAAGCATCCCCAAGCTCCTGTCAGGACCAAACCTTTATAGGTGTTCCTTATAGACCAAAATGACAAGTGAAAGATTTAACTTTTTTTTTTTTTTTAAAGCAAGAGTTTCCAGTGTAATTCACAAGAAGTTAAACAACAATGCCCATACTGCTTAGCAGAACATCTCACCTGGTTATTCGTGTCTTCGGAACAGCTGAAAATGTACACCATCATACCAAGGGCACAGCCTGAATCTTCAGTGGTCTCTGTCTTACCTGTGCCAGCCAACCCTGCAGGAGCACCACTCACAGTTAGGTGGAGAGCCTGGGTTAAAGTAATATCACACCTTAACATAAGAAAAGTGACATTGCAATTAACTTCTACAACATCAAGAGCTTTCTTTTCAAATCTTGTTTAGTGGGTGATTTATTCCAAGTCCACTTTCCCATTACAATTTAATATCCTAAACCACAAATGTACCTCTTCCTTGTTCATGTAAAATCACAGTATGGTAATACTTGGAAAATGCTTATTTAAAAAAAAAAACCCTAAGCACATCAACACATTTTATCAAGAAGAAATATCCTATTGGTGGTCAGTCACACAGGACAGGAAAGAGGAGACTGTAGTTGCTGCTTTGCCTATTTCAAAGAGCTGAGCCCCACTCCCCGCAACTGAGGATTTTAAGCACTAAGCCAACCAGGATGCCCAGGTGTATCTTTTTTGGATCACTTATTTTAATGAAAAATTCCATACTGGAGCCAAAACACTTCCAGAAAAAAAAGTTTCACTGTATGTGGTGTGAAAAGTAATACTGGTTTAGACTTTAACACACAAACAACAACAACAAAACAAAGCTGACAACTCCTCGTTAACCTCGGCAAAGATCTGCTCATATTCCCCTTGAGACTAGACAATAATATACACATTAAGTTATGCAAAACATATTTCAGTTTTTATAAATGTAATGTCTGTTAAAATCACACTATTACTTAAGTATATACACCTACATGCACACACATGCTCAAAGGTATTGTGTCTTAATAACCTTATATGCATATGAGCTAGGAAAGAACTCTGAACTTTTAAGAAACATTTAACTTTTTATTCACTGAAACAGATAAAGAGACATAGTTACTAGTAGCAGCCATTACCTGTCAGTCAAAGATGTAATAACTTGCCAAAGGGTATTTCCCAAGTACTCATAAAAGTACTGAAATAGAGCATCACAAATATTGGCAAAACAGTGTTTCTGGATATCATCCCATCTATGGCTGTGACAGCCAAGAAAAAGCTTTGGAACTGATGACCTAAAAAGCCACTGAAGAGTCATGATGCCAGGTAGCAGTTATTCAGGTGGTGGAAAAACTACAGCTGTCATCAGCAGGTCTCACACCTCATTCCTAGCCATTTATGACTAATAACAACTACAAGCCATTATAAAGGATTAGATGCACCTCGAGGCATTTGTGCTTTTCCACAGATTCGAGGGTAATAGAAGATTATTTTAACAGAGCTATTACAGCAGAACACATTGTTACTTATTAAACCAAGACCTCTCCTGACAAACAACGCAGTCTTTGCATGGGAGCTGACATTACTTTGACCACAGTGAGTTTCATTTTACTCCTCAAGTTTTGTTTCTTCCTATCTTAATGCTATCTTAGAAGCCCATTTTACTTCTGAGCCTCAGGAGGTCAGAAGGAAAATGAGAATTCTTTCCTATTTCAATCCCAACCCAGTGAAACATTTTGTTCATTGAAACCAACAGCATGTGCCACCACCTTAGTTTTACCTGAATAAAGTTACATATAGAGCAAGCACTTTGGTTTAAGTAAACATTCAAACTTTCAATTGTATGCACTTATAAAAAGTCACCACAGGGGAGGAGTGACTTGCTCTGGATATGCATATGTATGCCTCTAAAAGGAGAGAAAAACACACTGTGAAACACTACTGAGGGCAGAACAAACTGTGAATGCAAAATATAGCTGATTCAACCACGAACCTTCTAAAATTGAAGGCTTGCTAATACATCTCTGGCATGAACATCTATGGTGCAAATGGCCATGATTTTTCCACGATCACCTGAGGAAAGTTCTCCAAGCAGCATGGTAATAAAGAGCATTTAGTTCAGTGACCTGAAAAGATTTATGTAACCCTCTAAAACCAGATGGATTCTGGTACCATCTACCATTATTACTACTAGAAATTATTTCTGCCTACATCATGAACTAAATCACCATAAAAGCTGGCTTGCATGTACAAATTTGCTGATATTAAACATGAGATGCCAGAAGAAATCCTAGTTTAAACAGAAATTTGAACAATCTCCAAAACAATAACCATCCAGATGAGCACAAATATTGCAGATGGTCAGCTAGGCAGGGTAGGAGAAATGGATGGATAAGAAGATGTACATGAAGTGGAATTGTGAATTCTGTGGTTATAATCTCCATAGAGATATGCACCAGACTCTGCAAAAAATGTACTAATTGCATAAGAATATTTATTGGCAAACTAGAAATAGTCCTTAGGAAAGATCAGTGACTTATACTTCAAAAATAGACAAAGCAATAAGGGGATGATCATAAAATACAATATAAATGACTATACAGGGTTACATACTAGGAAGTGACTATGGAATTATTCATATTAAAAGGGGGAAATCCCCAATCTCAGCTACTGCATATAAATCTAAGGAGGAAAATATAGAAATATATAGAAATATCAATAGAAAGATATAATGCCTTTTCTATTATAGGGAAATTTTAGACACTTCTGTCAGATATCCATCACCCCTTTAAAATCTCTCTCCTATTTTGCATTTCCTTTCAGCAGATATTCTATGCTGAAAAACAAAACCAAAACTACTGAAAGTTCCCTCAAAGAGAAAATGTACTCACAGCAGGACAAAAACATTCAGGAGAAGCTGGAGGTAAACAAGGGCAAAGCAAAAATCAATTGGCACAAGGTAGTACCTTCTGAAATAGGAGTGAAATTAATCTTGGACGTAAACTCCTTGGTTTGACACAAACAAACCCAACAATTTTGGCTTCCTAACCCAAATATATAGATTTAATATGTGTACATACTGGCTGTGTACTCTATCACTGTTGATGTTTGGCAGTATCTTCGCTTTTAGCTTTCATCTCAGTTCAGAATAATCCCACAAAACTGCAGTAATTAAGATGTGATAAAAATGCCCATGAGGTAGCAGATACTGAAGAAAATTTAACGACTTTTTTCAGGAGATGCTAATAGCATTTTATCTACAACAGTATCAACATTATTAAATTTGCCACTCATATCTTTTTATGGGACTATTTTCACACTATATCTATTTTCTCTGAATTAAACAAAAAGTAGATATCCATACCTGCGTCTTGTGTCAATCCTTCAGGGCTGATGCCAAGCCCTCAAGCAGCCTACCAAATGCCATTTCTACATCTGAAACCCAGCAGGGTTGTGAAGCACTAAGTTCAGCCTCGATAGTCAAGAACTCACAGTTCTCCCTCATTTTATAGGCCAGTGTTGCCTCCATGGCGCACAGATGCTCTCAAGGTGTTGCAACCAAGACTCCACCTTTTGAAGCAAAAAACCCAAGCATGGCTAAATTCATGCACATAATATAAATGGTACACTTTATACTAAAAATAAAGGAAGTTCATCTCAATATTTACAAATGATTTTCTTTACATCAACACTTTTTGCAAATTTGAAAAGAGAGTGGATGTTTCCCTCCATTTTCTCTGTCACTGCCTCTACAGTAGGATTTAGATGTTGCTTTGTTTCATATATCCACTTGACTTGAACACGCAGACATACTGTCTTAGAGCTGCAAATATGAAAGTCTGGAGTTTTTGTGTTCACAGACACAGAGTAAGCACAGACAGTACAGTCTTTTCTGTCTCTATGTGCTCAAACGTAGCTGTACCTTGGAGAATCTCTCTCCAAGAGGCAAGCTGCATATATTTGTCCATTCAGTCAGGGGCATCCCTGCTGAGACAATCATTAGAACCACAAACAACATTGATTTTATGCAATGTGAATGCTCATGCATTCAGCACTGTTCTGAGAACAATAAGTTACTGTCTCAGGAGTTGCTGATCTGTTCTCTCTGACCTACCACCACCCAGTTAGCACACATCCTGGCTGGCCTGTTGGCAAATATGAGGCTCAGAAGCAGCTGAAACCCTACTCAGTTGATAGTGGTCGTGTGAGAGCACCGGAGGTCTGGAGAGGTGTGTGCTAAAGGATAAGGGAGGAGGTGATCTGAAACTACAACAGAAGATAAAGAGCAGAGGAAGAGAGGAAGTATGAGAAATGCAGCATTCACCTGCAGTCTCGATCAGTTCTGTGATTTTAGTACTTGTTTCTCCTTTTTCATTGCTCCCAAACAGTACACTCTCTGTTTCTTTATTAATAAACACCTTATGTACAAGAGGAAGGTACACAATGTCTTAAATTATTAGTAAATTACACTAGTCTTGGGGGAAAAATATTCTAGTTTTATTATTAATTTGTTATTATTTTTTCAAAATGTACATATTTAAAAGTAGCATTTTGTGCAATTGAAAGTGTCTATTTATTCTATGTCTCAAAGAGGGCAAAATCCATGACGGAGATCCCACAACTCAACATACCTAACCATTGGATCTACATTTGTCATAGAACAGAACATACTCCTTTTCTCTGCTCTACATCCCAAGGGCAACATTTATAGATGACACTCTATTATCTTGAAATTTAAGATCAGCAATGTAGTTTAAAAGTTTGGCAAGATGATGGGCTATTTTCACCCAAAAATGCCAGATGTATAAGGAAACCATTTACCTTAGATTTGTGCCAATCACAGTGAGGCATACTTGTCTTAAAGTGGAAGACTATCTGACTGTTGTATGACTACTACACACCAGGTTTTTATGGGAAAAGCTGGGGAAAAATGAGAAATCACTGAATGGCATTAAATACACAACTGTCAGTTGTCAGAAAATTCTGAAGGACAAAGGTAGCTCAATATAAAACTGAGAAGTCTTGAAATTGTTACTAATTATGGCTAGTGCTTATTTTTATTTGCCTTTTCAGGTCTAAATGCCTTGTGTAACTACATACCTCTCCAAAGACCATGGACTTTGAGGATCATGGCCTGCATCACACCAGCATGCCCTATGCCTGACAACTAGAACAGAAGACTTGTTCGATTGCCTTATATGTGGATGAAACAAATCACTGAGGTTTAGGTAAGAGAAAAATCTATGAGTGTTTACCATCATTCTTGAAAAGGCTCCATGTTCAAGCCTCACAAGTCCTTCATCGTGTTGGAAAGCATCAGTTCTTCTGTTACAAGGCACAACCCTTCAAACACAGGTGTTGCCTGAGGCACATTAAAAACTGTAGCACTCAAAGGATTGATGGCTGTGGCTGGATAGTGACCGAGGCCAGGAGTATCATCTGGCATGTAGATAACGTAGTATGAAGCTGCTGAAATACATCAGTGCCTGTGCTTTCATACAAACTGGTGTCACAAAACCCAGCAGATTATTGTTCAAGGGAGGAACACAGAAGGATAGCTACAAAAACATTCCTTATGGGAAGGATAAGGGGTCAGCAAGCTCAGTCACTAACAGCCACTACAGATCTTTCAGTCTTATCAGCGCTAGGCATTGCATGCCTGCAATTTGATCAATTCAGGTTAGAAGAAGGATAGATTTGATGATCTCATTGATCTTTTCCATTTCTAATTCCTGCAAACCTACAATCCAAAAATCCAAATAAATGCAACTTTCACGTGGCTAAATTTCCAGCAAAGACAGTACAGGATTTGTAACACGTCTCTCATCTCTTCTTGCTGAACACGTTACACTTGTCCTAGCTGGGGGGAAAAGATGTGTACTACCTTCCCTGGGCAAAGTGTTCCTATTTGCAAAGTAAATTATGGCTCACAAGCAACGGTGCTGTTCAATGATATTATCAGCTGACACGGTTAGCTGGAAAACTTACCTTTCTGTCGACAAAATGAAGTACACTAATACACAAAGAGGCTCAGCTGGTTTGGCTGTGTTCCTGTTGAAAGGATGTCTAGCAAGTGTACTGAAAAAACAAAATAGAAGCGAGGAAGAGGCGTGCTCTTTCTTTCTAAGGATCCAGCCAAAGCTTTTTCACAAAAAGAAAGTCTGAAAAAAAGACAGAGGTTTTAATGACACTTGCCTTTAATCACCTTAAATTCAAGAATTCCCTCCCCGCTAAGGTAAAAATCAGACCAAATATTAAAAGAGAACAATACAATCCTCTTTCTATTTAAAATAATAACAATGAACACAGCTGTAAGAAACAGAGAGGGTGGCAAACTTTACACACTGCCTTTTCAGAAAATGAGAGAGAACATAATTGTTTATTCATTCATACCAAGGAAAGCAAGGGAATGGATTTGTGCCAGATGAGTCAAGCAAAAGGTAAGTCTGGCTAGGGGAAAACCCCCCTTCAACCTTCCAAAAAGTTCAGCCTTAGCAAGGAAGGGACAAGCAAAAAGGATTCTCACTAAACAGGGCAGTTACATGCAGATAAATTTACAAAACCCCCAAAAAATAAAAAATGAAGCAGTACATAAGAATTAGTTTAGTGAGGGAGCAAAGCACTTTTTTTAAAGATGCACATGATGTATGAAGGGTTACAAACATGAAAACATATGTTGATATTGACACAAAAATTTTTTAAGCATCAAAATATTGAAATATATGCCTATCTGAAAAGAGGAAGAACCCACATTTACTCATGTACGACTGATGCACCCAGCTATTAGTTTGGTATGTCCCATAATAAAGGTGACATCAAAAAAACTCACTTTTGTGTTTGGGGTTTTTTTTAACGTCCTACTGCAACATTTTCCTGCAACTAGAAACAGACTGTGAATCTAAACACTGCTGCTTCAACAAGCAGGAAGAATGAACACCAGTGGGAAGTTCAAGGCATCCTTTCAAGTGTGTGGAAGGAGGACTCTGGTTGCACAGAATCCACCGTGTCCTGTTGCAAGAAAGGAGGACTCCCAGCTCCCAGAGAGTGGATAGGAAGAAAATTAACATGATCCAAACAGAGCATTATTTAGGACCTTTGGCAATTTTTACATCATGCAATCCCTAAATAATATAAAAAGCAGTACAAATCCAGTGTGTCAAATAGAAACAAATGCCAAAAATATTATCATCAGATCACCTCACAAAATGTACAAAAAGGAAGCCATCTGACAGTTCTCATTTCCTGATTCTTCCAGCATTACACTTTAGAACAATTTGTAATCATACTGGAAATTTTACCTGTGCTGCAGAGCTTCAAAATGTTCATACAACTTTGGCTTTCTTGCAGCTTCCATCACATTGTTTGTTATATCAGTCACCAACTCCTGAACAGAGTGAAAGGGAATTATTTCAACATGTGGAATTCCTCTCAAATTTTTTTTTCCCCTACTTCATAGGTTTGCTACACTGGGACAAGAAAAATATAGGGAAAAGAGCTGGAAGAATAGACTTCATCATCTTGTTTTAGGTTCTATTTCTTGAATGAAAAAAGAATTAAAACCACAAACACCTATTTTGACAGTGTTTAGACTGAATATGAAAGAAGGTAAAATGAACAGATAGAACTGCAAATACCACTGCCAATACTAATAAAACTCTTCCAACAAGATAAAAATGACAGATTATAACAGAAGCATTAACTTATAAAGTGTTTCTGCTCATGCAGACAAGCTCGATGCCTGGTTCAATATGCACCATGAAGAAACTTGTGCATGTTAAACACCACAAATTACAGGCATATAGTAACTCGAGACTCTCATAATAATGTTAATTCAATGGGTTAGAATCAAATTTATGAAAGAAATACTGAAATTAAACTGTCAATTTAGGAAATATGTATTTAATTACCCACTCGAATTCAAATGCAAGCTATAAAGGAATACAAAGTAATAGCTCTACTAACTTTGAAGTCTCTGGTGATTTCCTCAAATTTGTTTGTATCTTCAAGGCAGCTGGCTTCTGATAGCTCTAGAACCAGTGAAAATACTTTCCAGAAGATACCACATGCATTGAACTTCCATCCAAATGGAAATGACAGAAACTGCCATGTTGAATTCATTTTTCCAGCCTTTCACTTGTTCAGTGATCTATACCACATACTTACTTTTCAGAACTGTTTGCATCAGAAACCGGAAAAATAAAAAGAAAGAGAAAACTGCACTAGCCAAAATCAGTTGTCAAACAGTGGAATGAGAGCTAACAAGAGTTTAACAAGTTCTTCTGCGACCATCATTATTGTATATCATAACAGAAGGCATCTTCAAACACTGAAAATTGACAGTATATTATTAAAAGATTTTTAAAAAATTGAAGGAAATACAAGCTTAGAGAGCTGGGGGTTTTTTGACTCCTACAAGGAGACAGGAGTTTTTTTTAGACTACATAGCATACATAGTTACATAGCATATGTGTAATACCCAGTATTAACATCTGGAGAAAATATAAGTCTGCAGTAAAGATTCTGGAAAAAAATTGTAACTAACCAAGGGAGTGAATAATATTGATACACTAATAACACTGCTATTAATTAAAATCTTACTTGATTGATATCTGAAGCTTCAAGCAGCTGTTCATTTGACTTTAACAATAAAGGAGTTTCTTTCCTCTGATGCTCTTGGTAAGAAAATTTCATGGCAGTCCATGTTTGGCTGATTTCTATCAAAATCTGGGAAAAAGAAGAGCAATAATAACATCTGTGTATATATATATATATATATCACATTTCATATTTTGAGTTGAGAGCTTTAATGAAATTATATTTAATTCACAGTGATGGTAAACTACACCACAGACAAGAAGTTCATTTTGATAGGCTGTGAATTTTGATACCTAGGTAAGTCCCATGGAAATATTCAGTTCTGTCATAATTTCTTGCAACAAAAACTAAATAAAAACAGTTTGTTACATACTATTCTGCAAAAACAGAAGAAAAAATGTGCATTTCTCACCTTTTCAGTACTCAACTCTTGCACAGTGTTGACAACTATTCTTTGGACTCCATCTTCTACTTTTTGAAACTGAAGTCCCAGAAGGTCTGACAAGGGAGTCAAAAAAGCCCGACCTATAAAGCCAACAGACACCAGAGAGCAAAATAAGTCAATGAACAAGTCAGACATGAGCATATAACAAAGTGTTCAAATGGAATCTAACTAAAAAACACAAATAAATTATATGCACTCTAGATACCGGATATACTTTCAGATTTGCACCAGAAGTGTGGACTTAATCAGCCTAGGAGAAATATTTCTTGATGCTGTTATAGGGTTTTTTTTTGTCTTGTACCGTGATATTTTGTACATCAAAGCACTAAACATGTTTACTTGTACAGCTGCCATTCAAGCTGATGTAAGATACACACTCTACTTGCAGACTAAAAACCTTGGGGAGTGATGGGGGTATTTGCAGTATTTGGTTACTGCTTTTTAGGATGTCAGATAAAACTTTAAAATTTGTATCTAAGATTTGAAAAATGTCAATCATTTTTTTCATTTTCTTTCTGTTAAGATAATTTCAACAATTTTGTGCAAATCCTCTAGGAGTTTTCTGCATCAAAAACTATTTTAAATGTGCTTTTATTAAAACTGTATGTGATAAATTATTGTTATATTGTAATAAAATAGAAACATTCTGTTGCACTCACCCTTTCCTATGCTTTTGGTCTTACAGTTTTTTAATTTTTAAAATATAAAAATTTGGAAGTTGGTCATCAAATCTTTTTCTTAAACAGTTAAGAAGAATTTTATTCAAGTTTTGAAAACCAAAAACTGATCCATGTTATGGCCTATGAACCAAAACCACTGGGATTTTTTTTTTGAGGAAAGAAAAAATGTATCAGAACTGGCTAGCTGAAGTCCATGCTTTGAAGCAATTTAGGACAAGACATCTACTATTAAGTCTGATTTTTCTTTTAAAGAACTAATAATTGGGCATCCAATAAAGCTTATTTATTCCTGAATGAAAAAAATGTGTAAGGAAGAAGAAACTTTATATCCGTTATGTTCAAGACTTAACTACTATGCTGTCTGTGAACCACAGGCATTCCTCTAGTGTCCTGCAAATCATCTGGGGGGCCTTTGTTGTTATTTTTGCTTCATATTTCCCTTTTCCCATTGGAATTGTCTTCTGCAGGGCTACTGTCAACAAAATATTGCAGATACTTCAAGCAAAGAAAGTGCCCTGCCTTTAAAAGTACCTTCCCTTCAGCTCCCAACACTCTGGAGCGATGTCTGTGAGTAGAGCAGATAAACTTCTGCAAATTCCACCTGCCTCTAAAAATGATGGTTGTCTGGTGGTTTTTATTTCACATACTGCCTCAACTCAGAGAAGTGACAGCATGGTTTTACGTATAATTCCGCCGGGACTGGAAACTCATTCAGAAGAATAAAGTTTTAAAGGAAAGCCCCCAAAACAGAGCATGTTCCAGAACACTCAGTTTGGACCAGAGTAATAAACCCACTGAAACATCCAAGTGGGTGGGAATTGTAAGGAAGGGGTGGCACTGAGACAGATAAATTGCAGAAATAGACAGCTACAGAACCTGCCTTGGAAAACCTTCTGAGCTGCACATCCATCTGTTCCACATTAATCTCTCTCCACTGGGTTTTAGTGCAATCATCAATGCTGCTCTGAAACAGAAAGTACAGATAAAAGTGTCAACAACATTTGGTAAAGGCAAGCTTCTGCTACAAAACAGATAAATGGATGCAAGGCAAAGCCCATAATACAGCAACAGCTTCTGGACCTTAATTTTTTCCTACACCACCACTACTTAGAAAACACAACATAATAATCCATCTTCTCTAAATTCAACCCAAAGGCCAAGCATTTTAACAATTTCATGCTTCAGCATATGATAAAAACATACACACAATTTTCTTCTGCTATTAAACACATACCTACACCCAATGCTAACATGCAGGTGCACCTGGGAGATGGGGGGAAGCTGCCCTGCAACTCCTCCTGGGGGTGCTAAATACAAAATTATGGAAAGAAGATCTAGTACATATATTTTTAACCTTGCCTATGAGAAGCAGCTTCTTGAGGGAAACAGAATTTTACAAGACTAATTTCCTGTAAAGGTCTGTACACTGAATTTTCTGGGCTCCTGACACTAGCTTTGTAGGGCTTTCTAATGTAAAATCCTGAGCTATGAAGTGAAATTTTATGGATTTCTGAATTTTTAGTCAGTTTTTTTAATTAATCAAGGAAGTTATTGGTACTGAAAAAGCTCAAAAGGACACTCCTTTGCTTTGAGATTATCTTGAAATTGGTTGACTTGAGAACAGAGATATTTTTACTCTGGGTATCCTAAAACATAGCTGCTATAATTTCAAAAACGAAAGAAGTAGTAAAATCTGCAGTTTAAATTTTTTTTTTAAATCAAAACTATAACACTTCTAGGATCAAATTAATAGTACAACATTAAAATATATACTAAATGTATAAATAATTTAAAGAAAAATATTACATAAATATAAACATGAATATCGCAAACTTTCTTGAGCAACTGCACCTTAACACTACAGTGCTTGTAGCCTGCAATAGATACTTCAAAGAGTGGTGCATTAGAAACATTTCTTTTTCCATCATCTCACGCTCTTGATTTGCCTCGAAGAGGAAGAGAGCACTCCAAGTACAGTTGTAGGGTATATTGAGCTCACCTAAACCTGTCAGTGCAATCTGTAGATCCTGTAGATATGATTCAACATAAGAAAAGTTGAGAGAATTCTTGCAAAGAGCTTACAAAGCTGCATTTGCATTGCCTCTGAAAGCACCCAAAAGCACGGAAAGGACTCTGCATTCAAACCATAAAAGAAAAGCTGCATAGAAAGCAGTTAATTTATATTCTTGTAATAAATCTCTTAACTTACTAAACCACTTCTTCTTAAAGTTGTATAAATGTTAAGTTCCTTTACCATGTTTTAAAAAACGATCCATTAAATAGTCCACTTTAGGCTACTGTATTCAAGAGCACATTAAGCTGGCTGTTTAAAGGAACATGAGCAAGTATTCTGATTTTTTTTATTATTTCAGTGAGCATATGCAACACTGGAAGAGAAACAAGAAGCCTGAATTTGGTGGCACTAGAATTTCACCAGTGTCTCGAAAAAAATCCACAAACCAACACACAACAGCATCCTCCCAAAAAACAGTAAAACAAACCACCCTCCTAAACAACCTCAACTTCCCCCCAAAACAACCAAACAAATAAGCCGCCCCAAAAACCCAATCCACAAATATTTTAATGTATACATTGAAATATCATTAACTTCATATTGAAAGATTACAAGCAAATATGTTTTTCTGAGAATCCTCGTTGCTTTACTGAGATGAATATATGGATTTTCTACAAACTGAAAGACAGCTACCATTTTAAATTTTTCTCTGAATTTCATCTGCTTCCCCAATGAAGCACAGGTAATGACACTTGTCACTGATTATGTTCTTATTAAGAAAAAAAGAGGTAAAAACTGATCTCAGAATTCAATATACATCAAGTAAAGTGCTTTTTTTTCTGATTAACTGCGACATTGGATGCCTGAAGAGGAGTTAATTTGTGCCATACTGACACAGTTCTCTTAACAGCATCCCATTCTTTCAGCAATTCCTATTTAACAGAATAACATTTTCTTTAAGCAAAAAATTACATACATGGTAGAAAAATACCAGTAAATTCTGTATATTAACAGTGAGAATACTCCAACACCTACTTATGAATAAGAAATTACAGTGGATGAATTATTTAACCACAACTATATGTTATAGCTTTTACTAGAATTTTTGTCAGCTGTAAAAGAATTCATTTTATGGATCATTGGTAATTATAAACTGCTTGAACTTAATGAACTCAGTTATTTTATGTATAACCACATAAAACACTCTGTTTAAATTATGCTGGGAATCTTCCACACAGTAAAAAAGTCTTCTGCTGTTTTAACTATTTTTCAAATATATAATGATGATCTTGAAATAGCTTTCTCATTCTACAAGTCTCCCCAAGATCATTAGAAAAAACATTCAGTAAACCATGTGAAAAAAAATTCCATCAGGATGAAAAAACCACCAACCCTTTACAGGTGGTTTTTTGTATCAAAAGTACAAGACGGAGAAGCTTGAGAGAGAAGTCACTTGAGGCAGAGAAGTCACTTCAGAGTAGCTAGAAAAGGAGCTAAAGGTACACCTTGAAAATCCCACCAAAAATACTAGACTAGATAGACACAGAAATAGAAATTCCACTGTAGACTGGAAAACTCACTGAAACTGGCGAAAAGTCACAATTTTGACTAATTAGATCATTTGATGAAAAACATTAGTTTAACTTCTACCCAATTCTATTTAACAGTATTTACAGTGTAGCGCATCTCCTTGAACAGATCAAATAAAGGTCTGTCACGTGCAGAGGCTGCTCATAAAGCCACAGCTTAATAAGCTCTTCTTTTTGTGTCAGTAGGAACCTCTACAGCTGCAGTGCTTTCCCACCTATTCTTAGTTTTGCTTAATTCAGGCAATTCTCTCAAATTCCACTTGCCACCCAAAATAACTATAACTGGGATGGGTGTGGGGTAGAATATACATAGAAAAACAGTGGCTGAAGATGTCTGCGAGAACAGCACCACCTGACAGACATCAAATCCTACCCTTGTATCCATGTTTGAACAGAGTCCCAAACTACTGCTAACTGTGTTATGGAAGGCAAAGCAACACAGACAACACACTCGCTGGAGCTTCTGTATGGTCCAGCTTCTGGGAGGAGGCTTATGAGTGTAAACATGATTTGGTCATCATTACGAAAAAATACTACCAAAAAGTAAATATAGGCCTCATTAGGACAAAGTGTGACATCTTTTTGAACTGATTTTCCACCATTCCCACAAAACGAGTCTTTAAAGAACAAAAGAAAAGATACTTGGTTTTGTTGTTGTCAGCTGAGAAGGAACTAGGAAAACGGAATTATTTACATCACTGAGAACAAATACTGCTATTTTAGGATCATATACACATAGGTAAACATGAAATCTTACTTGTGCTACAGTACCTCCAACTAGGCATAAACTTCTGGCATCTTCTGTTCATAGCTTTCTAATAGTTCAATCAACTCTTTTAAAGGTTCAAAGTGTTCATCAGCAATTTTCTGTCCCTCCTTCACAACCAGGAGATGGCCCGTGATTGCTACCAGCACATAAAAATTGCCCTTGGTCACTAATCTTTGAAGTTCAGCATTTGTCACTTTTATAAATCCTTCTAAGTCAGTTAGACTATATCTCCTTGTTTCAGTATTATTTTATATAATTGGATATATCTTGCAAAACAACACTCTCTAATATTTCTTGTATCAAGTGTACTCCTGGATCATACTTTGGTCAGCATAAGAGGCTCCTGAACCTTTTGGAATCTCACAGTGCAAGGGTGAAGGTATCTCTGCATTGAAAAGACTACAGGTTGGCAGAAAACTACATAAAATGCAGTCAGTAACTTTGATGGAATATCCACATTTTTTTAAGAATACTTCTGTCTGTTCATTCTGCATAGCAGTATCACCCCTTGCTACACTTAACTAAATGTTAAAAAGAGACCTTTATTTTTATATTTTTAAATAAATATCAATAGTATAAATAAAGACAGTAATACAGATATGATTAGGTCTGAAATTGAACTAAAACGTATGCAGATATTAACATTAAGGTTAATTTTGATAATGGAAACAAAAATTTGTTTGTAGTAAACACAGAAGAAGGTCCTTAAAAAATTAGCAAAAATGGGGAAACGCAATAAGGAATCTCCCTGCTTCTGCATTCATGCCTTATTCAAATTAAGCTCTCTGACTCAGTCACTACACAACATATCACTTGTAGTCATATCATGCAGCAGTTCATATTTAAGGATATTCTAATTTGACTTAGCATTCATACGTAAACTAATGAATGATCTGTCATATATTTCTAATTATACATGTAAGGAAGGAATATTCACATTTCAAATCAAAATTATTTTCTCATATATTTAGTGCAAGGAAGTGTTTCTGTACAATTTCTCCAGCTGCAGAAATTACTTTAACAACATTACTCAGAATTACAGGAATAAGACAGCTGCACCATCTTGCATTCCCAATCTACTAAATTCTGAAAGCACTTTTCTTCTCAAATGTTGCCACAAATCCCATCATTTCCATACTTGTCTGAAAATATGTCTTGAAGAGCTTTTGTACAATTTGTGCAATTACACAAAAAATGGAACAAAACGTAGTAGTGTCAAAGTATTAATAGTCAAATATTTAACACCCATATCACCACATCAAAACCCAGCTCTCTTGACCATTACCTCAACAGGATGATGGAGCTGGCAGCATTCTGTAATGCTTCTTGCAGCATTCTGTAATTTTAGCAAGCCTTTCCCCTTTGTCATCCAGGTATAACAGAACTCCTTTTTTACCTTTCCTGAAAAGGACAGCACGCTCCATCCAAGTGTTCATAATTCCCTGGATTGATCAAATGTTGGCTGTTGATTGCTGAACTCCGTTCCAAATCACCCACTGATGTTTTCTCTCGATTGATGCAGTCCCAGTCAGCTGTCACCTGCCATGTGCATATTTCCTCTGCTTCTTTTACCTGGTCATCGATAGCTCTCAGCTCTTCCTCAGCCAGAGGACATTCGTTCTATATCTGGAGTCTGCATTCCTCTGTTGTACAGCTGAGCAACAAGCTGAAGGTTTCTGATTCCCATGAACAGTGCAAGGCACACCCAGGATAAAATCCCTCTTGAGTCCCACACGTGATATTATGAACTTTGCTGGGCAGAACACCAATTCGAGGGAGGTCTAAGGACTACGAAAGGGAAACCATGCAGACCTTGAATGTCTCAGAACAGGCTGCTGGGTAGAAAGCAAGCTGCAGGAAAGCAAATGGATGCAAAAGCTGGAAGATCCAGGCTGGCAGCACACCTGTGTATCTACTGCTCATCTGTGGCCAGCATTGCAAGGTGAAGCATAAGCTGTAGGTGGGATTCTGTTAGAAAAATATGCACTATTTCTTTTCAGGACAGTTCCAGCCATGCTTGTGCTTGCACCCATGCATACAAGTTGCAAGGAAAGGGGGAAATAAAAAAGAAAACGCACTTTACGTATCCCACCATCACTAATACATAGCTAAAGCATAATCTGGAATGCTGGGTTGGTTCAGCAGCAAGAAATATTTCACCTCTCTCAATAAAGCCACTACCTAAAGGGAAGGAAGGAAGAAATAGTTCATCTTATATTTATTCTTTCAGAAACCCCAACATAATTACTTTTTGTTTACCTTGCATTTAACCTCATGCAAAGGCATTAGAATACCATTTTAATGGCTGGACTGTGAGAAAGTGTACAGGAGACATCATTTAATTAGTATTCAGCAATTTAAGAGTAGGGATTTAAGGGCTTTTTGAAGTTTGAAAAATTAAAAGAACCACTGCCTTTTACAGGGTAAGAGCTAGCTGTCATTGTCACATTTCTCCATGTGTCTCTGGGGAAACCATTTACTACTGCAAGGACCTGCTTTACTGCTTAAAGCAAGAACCCTCCCCTGAGCAGGTATAGGGCAACTAGATTTCCTGACTGGAAAACAAAGACAACAAGTCTTCTGAGGGGCAGCTGAGGGAGCTGGGGCTGTTTAGCCTGGAGGAAAGAGGCTTGGGGCAGACCATATTGCTCTCTACAACTCTCAAAAGGAGGCTGTAGCCTGGTCTTTTCCCCCAGGTAACAAGTGACAGGACAAGAAGAAATAGCCTGAGGTTGTGCTAGGGGAGGTTTAAATTGGATATTAGGAAAATATTTCTTCACTGAAAGCATTGTCAAGCATTGGAACAGGCTTCCCAGGAAAGTGGTGGAGCCACCACACCCAGATGCATCTAAAAGATGTGTAGATATGGCACTTCAGGACACGGTTAGTGGTGGATTTGGAAGTGCTGGGTTTAAGGTTGGACTTGATGATGCTAGGGGTCTTTTTCCCACCTGAATGATTGTATGATTCTATAAAAATATATAAGGCTTAAGATTTTAACATTTATTCATACCCTAGAAGATTACTGTCTTTTTTTTTAATATGAAGTCAAAGATCAGTTACAGATTTAGTTACAGTTTTAAGTACATAACTTAGGATCAAAATTCACCCTCGGGAGGCTGTTTTGAGGATTACATTTAATTAGAGCTTGGTTTAAATTAAACTGAAAAATTTCATCCACCCTAACTTTCCATTCACAGTAGGTCTGATATTCATATTGTTCAAGGGATTTCAACTTCTCCATATGTTTCTGAGAAATTAAAGTTACTTCTGGACATTTTAAGAATCTGCAAGGGAAAAAAAATACACCTAATCAGTTTTGTTTTTCTTTTCCTGATAGCAACTCATAAACAAATTCTGGTGAAAAGTTTTAGTTGTCCATATTTTTCATTTTTAGATGAAGGTCTGAATATTCTGTCCATAGCTTTACTAAGTTGAACTAGAGAGGGAAAAATGCATAAAAGAAGTGAGAACACTGGACATAATTAAAACTTGGGGGGGAAAAGGATGCCATGCCCCCTGCTTGCACGTTATTAGCTACGTCAGTTTTCAACAGTTGGAACTGTTATTACTCAATAATTTAATCCATATGTGTGTAAAGCTCTCACAGGAGTTTCCATCCTGTGTGCTCCTACCTGAAAGCATGTTTGCTTAGGATCACGATATTTTCAAATAACTTGGATATTTAGGCCCCCATAAGTATCTTTGAAAGTATTGTCCCCATGTTTATGAGAAGTAGGACCAAAATGTCTGTATTTATTCCTTCAGTTATTTAGACCATTTAAGCTTTCCCAAAGTAACCAGCATATGTTTGTTAATTTAGTTCTCCCCCTCCAGCTTATTAGAACATAAGTTAAGCTATTATGTACTAGTAGGAAAATTAACATCTATTTTTGCATTTTCAATACCTTTTTAATGTGTTCATCATGTTCGTCTGCAGTCATCCAGTTCTTCACCAAATATTTTCAATGAAATATTGCAATTTGGGCTAACTATCTTCACAGACAGGTTTTTTTTTTAGAAAGCTTCCAAGATGATTAAAAGCTTGAAAAGAAAATAGAGAGAGAAAAAGCCCAAACAGCAAAGTAAGTATTAGAGTTCTCTTTCTGTAATACTCTCAACTGGAAATCTCATCCAAAAGATTTCTGAAGTACAGAGACTGGAACTGTATCAAGCCACACTGTTGGTATGTGTCACGTGCTGACCAACATATTTCCAAATATGCTCTTAAATTGTGTGCAACAGATGAATTCTAGAATGCTAAAGAAAGACAGATTAGCTGAGATCCTAGAAAATATGAAACTAGGCTCTCCAGATCCAGACATATATCCCACACTCCAGATACTTTCTAAATTACAGAATATTCTGAGTTGGAAGGGGCTCACGAAGATCAAGTCCAACTCTTAAGTGAAGTCCGACCCTGCACTGCACTTTTCTAACTTGTGTGTTTTCTCCCCTTTTTTCCCCCCAGATATATCCTCTTTCAAAAGTCACTAGCCTCTTTCTCCTGAGTGTCATACAAATTCAAAGTCTTAATTGTTAGTTAATTTTTTCTAGGGGAGAAAAAAGCTTAATCCTGCAAAAGTTTACCAAAAAAGTGGCAAGAGGAAGTGATTTCCCTAAGTTGCCTTCAATTATCATTGATATGTTTAAAGTTAAGACAAGTTATCTACCTTTTGAAAGAGTAGATGTAATAATTTATGCATTATCTGAAATCAGTGAGATAACAAGTTTGGAAAGAAACAGGGTAAACATTAAATGCAAGACACTCATTTAATTGTTAACAATGCCAAAAGTGTCAACATAAGGAAAATTTCTTTACTCGAAATTAGCATTTAAATATTCATTATTACTGCTTTGTACTTACCAAAACTAATTTGCAATACTTTGCCACAGTTTGGCTGTAATACAATGTCATAGAAATGTTTGTTTAAAAAGGACTTCAACCGTAATTAGTCCATGTTCTTTCCCTGAGCAGAGGTTTGCTATATCTATGACATTCGCAAGAGAGGTTTTTCCAGCCCTCCTGAAAGATTTTTCAGTACTGAAGAGCCTGTCACCTCCCCTAGCAATCTATTCTAGCAATCCATTATGCTTGGCATAAAGTGGTTTTCCCAGACATCAGACTTGAACCTTATGCACTTTAAATTAAGTTCATTATGTTCTGGATGTAGAGAATAGACTACTTCCTTCCTGTGCACAGAAACCTTTAATGTATTTTAAGATATATGCCTGTTCTCTCTTTTCTTCTTCCACCTCAATGACTATCAACAGATCCTCCTTCCCGAAGTGTAATGCTTACACCTGAGCACAATGCTCCACCAGAGGCCTCATGAAGAGTCATTGTGCCTTTCAGGACAACCACTCATTTGAACATTTACATACTTACCTCTTTCTTAATAACATCACTTACTCGTGTTCTACACAAGACAACTCCTAAATCATATTTTGAAGAACTGTTTCTAATCAGTTATTTCCTATCTTATGTTTTAACTATTCAGTAAGGATAATACATGCTACTGCAGAAACCTGCTCCAACTACGCAGGTTAACCTGTATGTTACTCTGGATGGAGAGCCTGGACACACCTGTCATCCATGGGCCGAGCCTCATGCAGACAAGTACAAAATACAGAATGTTAGTGAGCTGAAAATCTCTCTGTTTCTTTGAATTACATTTTAGATCTGGCTTTAGGTATGGGTCTACTTCTGGAAAGAACCTGTATTCAGAACATCATTAAAGCAAGCATAGAATCATAGAACACAGTTTGATTCCCAGCTGAAATACATATAAGTCAGTATTCCAAGGCACTCAATTCACAAATACCTTAACTAAAGCATAATTAAGCAATGCACACAACAGCTTTCCTAATAATAAATGAACAGTTTCATGTATACGGGTACTGACTTTGAACAGAGATTCTAAACTAGAACAGTCATGAAATCCTTCACAAGGAACCAAGGAAAGACATCTTGCAAAATCCAGAGTTTTGCCTTTAAATTCAAAATAATCATCTTCAAATTCCTGTAACGTTAAGAAAATGTATGAAGTGCATGCCTTTCCAATGGGAGAAAAATCTATGGTGGCATATGGTAGTGCTAAATACATAGCTCACCTCTGCCGCTGAACACAATTCCGAGATTTTTCAGTACTGTTTTAACCGATGAGCCATGATCAATGCTCGTAACAGTGACACTCGTTTTTTGTTCCTTTTTTACAGAAACTGAGTTCACAGCTGAAGCATTTGGTTAACAATACAGATTGATTTTAAATAACAGTGTAAGACATAATGCAAGTGTATCAGTGTAAAATCAATACATGTGTGTACTAGTGACACCTTTGTTTAAGAAGCTAAGAGGGATAGTCCTCTACACTGCCCCTTACTTTTATGCTGCTTCATTCTGTTAACCCTCCAGCTAAATAAAGGTCTTCTCAACAAGCTTTTACAAGCCCAAATTCTCACTGCGTGTTATCATGAGGAAGTTTACTGTGAGCACCAAACTTCAGCTACTCAAATACTTGAAGTCAACTCACCAAGTAAACAGTATCTTTTGACACTGAATCATTCCCACATTTAATTAGTCTCTTAATCCACAGCTACCACGTGCATCAGGCAACAGAACAAGGTCATTTTTCTACAGCACAGATGTACTCTATTAATACTCAAGGTAATTAACCATGTTCACAGAAGACATTTGGAAAAATAATACCAGAGCAGAAATTAGAGGTGCATATTAGTGCAAGCTCATGCTGGCTCTAAAGGGAGAGCTTCAGCACCTTCTGCTTTGTTCCATGAGCAACACAAACTGCAACATGCAACACCTACATGTAAATCTACACTTGTTACTTTGCTAAATATACAAAACATTAATTATCTCTGAGAATTTTTTCTCTTTGCAGATTGCCTGCATCCCTTTTCTGTTGCAAGCCACTTGAAAAATCAATAAACAGACAAATAGAAGTACCAGTAGACAAGGTGAACATTTAAATAAAATCCAGCATCTTTGGATTGGCATATCAAATTAACTTAAGAATCTTCTTCCTTTCTAACCTTCTTCACCCGTCAAATAACATGGATTTTGTTTGTTTGAAGGTTTTTTTCAATACACACACATATACACAAAATCCATGACAGGAGGAACTACTACACTTCTCCAAGGCAAATAAAGAAATTTAGTTTTAGTTCTGTGAGTGGGTGTGATACACTTTTAAAAATACATATATTTAACTCATCAAGAATCCATTTAAGACAGTAAGTCTGAGAAGCCCACATTTGTGCCCTGAAAGCTAAGCACCCTCTGATCCTCTTTGACATCAGACCTCCATCCCTGTCACACCACAAACCAGAACATTGTTCTCTTCTGATTTTTGGGCAATTCCATTCACTTTTTCACCAAACACACAGTCGCCAATCCAGAAGCACGTAAAACCTGTTCCTGGAAATATGTGGACACTATTCATATATCATGCACTTAACTGCATGAACCTTGAAGTGTCTGGCAAATAAATTAGCTGTAAGATGACAGCTATTGTTTGATAAAGCTCCTAATTAGGATGGTAAAACCCAAAGGCAAATAGTTTCTGAAGAAACTGGAAAATAAATATTTTAGCAATGACAGTAAAACCAGCACAGTAATTGGTGCTTGATATTTCACCTTCTGCTGTCAACACTAACACAGCATGCCTGAGAAAGAGTGGCTCAAACTTTAATACTCATTGACTCGGCAATCAGCTGGAAAGTCAGCAAACTTACAGTGGAGAAAGCTCATTCAGAACCGTGCTAGAAAGGCTGTTTTGTCCTAAGTCAGTCAAGTCACTAAGGAAGGACTCATCACCCCAAAATTGGATCAGTTCTCACAGTCTACATCTGACCAAATATGATAATTGCTGTACTTTACCTAGCAGCTTAAAACTGTTATTCAAGCAACTCACCAACATTTATACTTATATACTGAATATGCAGGGAATCCCCCAGAGAGGTAAAGGCAAAACTGGGCAAAGTACACACGGACCTGAGAAGGGGTGCCTTGAATCCACACCTCCTGATGCTTCAGAAGGAAATAAAAAGGCAGCGGTAGGTCACTGCTGCCACTCATTTCTCATTTCTGAGGCAGCTTTGTAGCTTTGTGCAAGGATGCTGTATAATTTACTGTGAATTTTAAGGGATTTTATCAGGAGCAATGAAATTCAGAAGTACAGCATAGCCAGTCCTGACCCTAAAACATGGAAAGCTTTGCTATGGATTTGAAAGCAGTACCAGGATTTTAGTCCAAAGAAACTAACAACTTTACAAGGCTTCTGCATGAACTAAACACATGCCATTCTTTTAGTTCACATCTGGTTTATGACCACCCATCTGTATTTTTAATTATCCAGATTAAGATATATACTTGCAAGAAAAAACAGCATACGTTCACAGAGAATACACTTTCTAACCAATCTAATGGAACAATAAATCTCTATATTCTGCTAATGCTTTGCTTATAAGTATTATTAATATTTGCTGTATTATATTCTTTGTTATTTATTAAACAACTTTAATATTTGGGGCTTTTTCAGAAAATTTTCCTCTTTAAATAATACCTTATCCAAAATACGAGTTCCTCAGACATGCAGCAATCCCACTCCTTAACACACCACCAGAGTTGCCACACAGCAGGTTCAAGCTCCTGAAGGCCAGTGAAGCTTATATCCCCAGGGAGGCTGAGCCCACCTTCTAATCGTCTGCACCTGGGCAAACCCAGAAAGCCGGTGGGTACACAGGTGCCAGCAGCACAGGAAATGGCAGGGACACAGCTAGGAGAATCCCCTCTGGATCAGGATGGCGAAGAAGAGAATCATCACAGGGCACCCATTACATCTGCACCTGGAGCTGGGCACACACCTGTGAGGGGGCAGACCTGGCGTCACCAGCTCCCTCACTTCAAGAGGAATTTAACCAATATCTCCCTGCTCCACAGAGCTGCAGGGTAAAAAGGAAGGAGAAGAGACAGGATTTGGCTGTCCTTCTGCCAGCTAAGTGCTCTAGCCAGCAGGCAGCAAAGCCAACTACATAATGTGATAGAGTACTCCTCCATTTGAATTTATGTTAGAAATGGATCAAATCCTTCAGAAAACATAATTTTCCAAGTTCACAGATATTTATAACCATGAATTAACACCAACATTTTGAAACTTACAAAAAAAAAGGTGTCTGCAAAAAGAACAGTAATAAATATTCTGTTTTATCAGAAAGGTGTACCATGACTGCTACTTAGTATAGGATTTGGAATTACTTAACTTTTATTGTAAGATATTTCTATAAACCAATATTTAAAAAACATTCTCTATCTTTTGAGTAGAATCAACTGATTTTGTATTTATACCAGAACTACACATAAATTACTTTCTAGCACTCAGGAGAAAAAGCTTACAGAATTTACTGACATTTCTGTTTATTATATGGGAATAATTAACATTTTTTTCTTTCTTTTTCAGTTTTGGGAAATGTTGGTGGGGTATTTTGTTTCATTTTATCTAAATTTATTTTATTCACTTAAATTTAGTTTATTCACTCAAATTCTTTTGTGAGAGCCATCTAAATTTTTCTCTACATCTGGCACTTCTAAATAATTCTGTCACTTGATCAGGAAAAAGCATCCAGAAATCTATTCCTAAGAAGATTAATTTCTGGTTTAAAGAAGAAATGGTAGACACCAAACCCAGCTATGTTGGAAGCCCATCTCATGCCTAGTTCCATTCAGTACTATAAAATTCCCAGTGTCACAACCTCCAACTTTACAGACACTTTTGAACAAACAAGGAAATAACAGTACAAATGCCTGTGTGCAGGGGGCAATATTACCATGTTACTGTAATCTGAAGGATCATATATTATCCTTCTGAAGTGCTTTCTAGAAACCATTCAGTCATTCTGCAGACCTGCTCACTTTAAATATCCCCCTTGAGTCCCCCAAAATCCAAGTTTTTCAACTTTTGAAATTCCAACATACTAATGAAAATTTCCTAGATCAAATGCATAAAAATTAATTAACCTGTACAGAAAAGTAACAAATCTATGTTTGAGATGGTTTTTGCCATTTGACCTTTTCCCTTCTGATTTGGCAGAATGAGCAGTTAAAATCTGTGCCATCTGAAATAATTATTATGAAAAAAAAGGTGGAGGAGCAACAGGTATTTCCAGCAAAGCTTTATCCTGGTTGAGCCACTTATAGGATTAAAACACAAGTGGAAATGAATTGTCCCTTAGAGCATACCCATTTAACTCCATTTCAATTTCATCATATTAAGTTGAAAAAGACCTAGATGAAAAAGAGCAAGCACTCCTAAACACATACTTTCATGTATAAACACATGATTTATTATAATAACAGAAAACGTTGCTATGAAAATTAAACTTAAGTCTTTCCCAGGGGAATAAAATTGAACACATTTTAACCTCTTTTGTAATGTGCCAAGTTAATTTCTATGGTCTCTGATTTCACTCAAATGAAGTAATTGTTTTATGCCCCAAAGGGATGAAAATAGCTGTTTCCTTGTGTGTTTAGAAATGAGCAACAGCTATTCTCTCTAGGAGCAAACCAGTCACGGGTTCCCCAGGCAGACTCCTGGAGGCCTGCAGACGCCACCGTTGTCACCTACAGACTTCCCACAGCTGTCCCCTCAACCCAAAGGGACCTGCTGGCACAGGGCAGGGCTCTCTGTGGGCCCTGCTGATTATCGAGAACCACGACTGCCAGCAAGAGCTACTTCAAGTGCAGCGGCTGTGCACGATGTCTGATGGGCACAAGCTGCCACGCTGTAAAACTGCTGGCACGGGATGCCCTTCCCAAGCACCTACAGTTACCCGCCAGCAAAAAGAACCTCAGCCTCTCTTTCTGACGAGAGCCAAGAGCCAACACAGTCAGCCCAAATCCCTTTCACAGATTGCTCTGGTGGGCACTGCCACACACTGTAAGATTGGATTTCTTACTCTTGGTATTTTAAGGGGATGGGATGGACCGGCACACTGTCTAAACTGTGGCAAATCTAAAATACATAATTTTCTAGCTCACACTTCCCAGAAGGGTATGGATCCAGAGGAGGGCCACAGAGATGATAAGAGGGATGGAGCCCAGCTCCTGTGAGGCAAGGCTGTGAGAACTGGGATTGTTCAGGCCGGAGAAGAGCAGGCTCTGGGGACACACTATTGCAGCCTTAAGGTACTTAATGGGGGCTTATAAGAAAGATGGGGACAAACTTTTTATTTAAGGCATGTTGCTATAGGACAAGCAATAATGTTTTAAACTAAAAGAGGGTAGGTTTAGGCTGAATATTAGGAGGAAGCTTTTTTTAGAATGAAAGTGATGAGATGCTGGAACAGGTTGCCCAAAGAAGTTGTGGCTGCCCCATCCCTGGAAACACTCAAGGTCAGGTTGGATGGGGCTCTGAGCAATATGATCTAGTTGAAGATGTCCCTGCTTATGGCAGGGGAATTGGACTAGGTGACCTTCAAAGTTCCTTTCAAACCCAACTATTATGTGATTCTGTAATTCTAATCAGCAGCCAGTGTAGGTTCCTAATACAACTGCTTCTAGTTTCAGTAAAAAATAAAAAAGGGACCCAGGAGCAGGAACCAAAAGCTGTGGCTGCTCCCATCCTACCAGCTGACCAACCACAACATGAGAAAATATTCTGCAGTCCTTTCCTGACCTCAGAGTTTTCATCTTCCCTTGCTAATTGGCACAGATTTAAAATGGGAGGTGAAGGGTATTCTGTCTCATCCAAGGACTAATCTAAAACACTACATAGTTTCTAGCTATAAATAGGTGACTCAATAGTTCTTAAGAGGCAGGTGCCAGGCTCAGGAGAAAGTCCTAGACATGGGCTGCATATTAAGAGTAGCACTTTGCTAAAGCAACATTGGAAACCCTGAGAAGGGTTAGATTTAGGAAACACCTTTGTAATTTTTCTTAATGCCAGTACTAGTCTGCTCCCTGCACAGCATGTGACATTCTCATCCTATTCAACACTCTTAACTCTTCTCTATGCACTGTAATTTTGTGTTCTGGATATTAGAAACTAGAGTCTTGCTGTCTGCATAACTGAGAGTAGCCCATATTTCTCCAGATACTGCATTTGTCCAGCAACACAGATAGTAAGTAACACTTCAATCTCCAGTAAGCATTTGAGGAACATATCAAATCTGAAAAACAACATCTCAGATGTGAAATCCCATTGTTTAAATTATCACAGGTGAAGTAACTCTCCAATATGTTTTTGTGACTAAAGAATAAGTCCTTAAAGCTTTTTAAGGGAGTTTTAGCTGTTTTCACATGCTCCCATGCTGCAATTTCTTCTTTGAAAAGATTTTTGGTGAAAGATACAACCTAGACTAGAACGTAAATAAATGAACAGTGGAACCAAAAATTTTTTTAAAAGTTACATTTCAAAATGTAGTCATGACATCAGTTGTAAAGTTACTTTTCAGTTTATATATGAACATAAAACCCAACATGTATTACCTTTTAAAATTGTTATCTCTAACTGTTCTAGTTTCATCATTATCTCATCATGCAATGCTCACTTCTGAGGTGCTCCCAAAGCCTGTTCAAGCTGTCCAGCCAGACCGACATTTATGTATCATCTTTTGCACAGTGAGAATTAAGAAAGTAATGGAATAAAGAGACTTTTTTCCTCTCAGTAAAAGTGATATTGGAAATTTATTCACCTGTTTGCTGTAACACCACCATAGCCTTTGGGTCCTAATTCTCACGTGGCATATATTGTGCCAACAAACACAGAAGTGCCAACGTGAGTCCTCCTAGCTTTTTTCATTCAGTAAATTTGCAGAAGAGGGCTTCCCCAACCCCAGAATCAAACCTAGCACACATGCATATATAATGTATAAATCTTCTATTTCCTGACCAACAAATCTGCTCCAGAACAGAGGACCCTACAGAATGTCCTTGTGTGCCAACATTTAAAAGTGCTTATGCTCCCAGCAGTACAGTTGGTTTCACTGGAAGCATGGGGAACACTTACTGATAATACAAAGCCAGAAAATGCATCAAGGTAGGACATTCACAGCTTGTTTGACCATATTTTCTTGACTTGTGCAGCTCTTGCCAGCATTTTGCGATTCACAAAGTGAAATACCTACCAAGAAACACGAAAAGAAAAGAATCAGTGAACTTACATCAAGAGGAAGAGGATAAGGAGCAACAACCCAACCTGAAAAGGTTATTTGGCTTCTGGAGAATTTTCTTTTACTAGACAAGAAGCACATTTAATTCTTAAATACACAGTATGTGAATGGTATGGCTGATGACTGTTTATTCAGCTAAACTTCAGATTTAATAATCTAATACTGGTTGAAAGTATCTGTAATGTGATTTTGGTGTTTATTAGGCAACTAACAGGCAGATTAAATCCATGTCTTTTTTATGGATGTACCGTGTATCAAACAACATTTATTTATTAGGTACTCACGTGGTTTACAACCCTTGCTTGAAGCTACCTGGTCAATAAGCAGGTTGCAACTATGATTCATGCAGGCATGCTGTAGAACTCAGAGTGACTTCATATCAGGCACATGGTATGAAGTAAAGGTGGGATTAAATTATGGATCTTTGGGAATTTCTTCTTCCAAAAGAGCTGAATGTATTTTTCAAGTGGTCTCAGACAAAGATCAGCATTTTAGGCTTTTACAAGTGCTGTAAAAATACAAAAGGGAAAAAGACTATGGCTTAAGAGATGGTAGTTTCCAAGCTAACCAAGACTCAATGAGGAATGCATGGTAATTAGTTATTTAAAATAGAAAAATATGTAGGTTTTAATGGCATGTTATGGCCAAAGATTGCTCATGAAACTGCACAAAGGCTCATCAAGTGGTTATGATGGTTCCCATTCCACTTCTGGTAGCTAAGGGTGCTTAACAGCTTTCTAGAATGTCTGTGGTTCCTCTCACTGATACCATCGAGATCAAGGAGAAGCAGGAGTCACTGCAGATGCCTAGGTCATGGAAATGTGAAATTTCTACCTTGAATGAAAGAAAAATAAGTCCGACATCTGCAATAATTTTAAAGAGGGTGTATGTTGTACAGGCCAGGTCTGGTCACAAAAGGTCTAACCATGTATCAGTTAATATCCTGGCCAATGTGGCACTAAGTGCATCCTGACATTCGGAAAAAGGGCTGTGTTCCACTGCACCTCTGGTGCTATGTTCACTGGCTTGGCCTTTTTCATCAAAGGGGAAAAGGACCCCGCATTTTCCTCAAGCTGGATGTTTAAAAAACACTGACAACTTCTTTCCACAGGCTGTAGAAGTTTCTGCAGTTCTGCCCTTCAGCAGAAGGCACAACACACGTGCTCTGGGCTCCTGCTGGCACAGGAGGACATGGGAAGGATTCAGACTCACACAAGCAGGTTGGTTCGGTCTCTGTTCAACACGGGTCTGTTCTTTTACTGCTCAAAACTTTCATTAAAATGAAAGATGTAGGGCAACAGCAGCCTCTACAAGTGGCAAGGTCCTGGTGAATAATGCTTTCTTTCCATCACCTGGTAGGTATTCTGCACATCTCTGGCCTCAGAAGTTGAGAAGAGGCCTGAAATTTTTGCATTCTGTCACTGTAGAGTATTGGCTAGTTAAAGACACCTGATGAAATACAGAGCTTCAATCCTTTCTTCTAGTCATACATCAACACAAAAACTGTTTCACTATATTTCATTTCCCTAATACAAAATTATGACCTCCATCAACAACACAAAATTTTAACACTGGGATTACAAAAAAAAAAATTTAAACGTGTGAGTATTAAAGGTTTTATTATAAACCTTAATTCATGATCTTTAACCATGAGTAAAATAGATAAGAAAATACTTGTAAGTGTAAGCTTTTTGGAGAGCTAGTATCTCCTAAATGGAATAACATTATAGAAAAAGCCGGTATTTTATTATATTTCATTCACGTTTACTTTTATATACAAAGTATTATATTAGCTAAATATTTCTTTATTGCTAACTGCCTTATTTAATTTCTTTTAGCAGTAGAATTTATCTATCTACAGATTTACTGCACCTAAAACATCAAAAACAATGCTGAAAAAGTGCACATATTAATCAATTTTGCTACCTGTATCTCTCACCTATTTTTGTGACAGGAAAAGTATCCACATAAAGTTTAAAAAAACCCTCAAACAAAGAAGTAACGAGCCATCTCAGCACCCAAAGAAGCTTGTTTTAATACGTGTATGCTCCTGCAGCTCTGATGTATCTTAGCACCATGACTTACACTCTCATTAAGACAAACTATAGGTTACTTTCTTACACACACATAAACACAAGCAATGCCCTTACCATCTACTTCCTTGAAAATGTCCTGAGAAGCAGGATAACAGTTGCTTTCTTTGGCTTTTAAGANTCTACTTCCTTGAAAGTTGCTTTCTTTGGCTTTTAAGACATTAACAAGTTTTTTTTTCTGAACCAGACAACTCTGAAGCTATAATTTCAAAAAGGAGAAAGAAAATAATTCAAGATCATGGTTGCCTGTTGAAAGAGTAGAACTTACAATTGCACTCAAGAGAATTAATGAATAAACCTGTCTCAAGCCTACTAGCAGATAAAGGCTGGCCCATGCCAGCTGAAATCCTTGGAAAGGCCCAAAAGTGGGGAATGAACTGGACTCTTCATAATACCCACTCACCTGGCATCGTGACATTGCAACACTGTGAATAAAAATCATGGAACAAGCAGAGGATTAAACACAGCTCCCAACAACACTTCACATTTGGAAAGTAAACAGCCTTGCCTATATTTTTCAGTTATAAAGAGTTATTTCACTTGTAACAAGCTATGATTATTATCATTAATCAACAGTTTCTGTTTCATAGCCAAATTTGGCAATAACTTCCTGAACATAAACTTTGTTCTTAGACTCATTTTCTCCAGAGTGTGAGAAATGTCATGGGAAGAAATTTAGAAAAGATGGACAAGAACAGCAGAATTCCTCACAGCTTAATAGCCCCTCATCACTAATTCCATTGTCCTCTAGTGTTTAACTCTGTTTTTCTTTGGTAATTTACGCACAGTCTGATTACTTTGGGAAACAACTGTAAACTATTTGCAAAAAAAATCATTTGGTGCCCCATTTTTCCAAGTGCATGGAGAAAGGCAATCCAAAAAGAAAATTCTCCTTGATCTTTACACTACTACCAGAAACCCCTTAATTGCTTATTTTTAAATAAAAGATTGTCTTTTCTTGCTTTCCAGAAGTTCAGCTCAGTTTGGGGGCCTGGATGAAGACCATGCAGAAGAGGTTCAGCAGAATCCCTACTCACGGTGTCACCAACCCAATGTGACCGTCATTGATCCGACTGCGTCTGGTAGTGTCCTGGAATCAGGACCTTGTCTGCAAAATATAAAACCAGCCCATGAATTTCAAAGCAAATACTGCCTGTGATAGTACAGAGCTCTTCAGCCCCCATTCCTATTTGCACTTCAAGGAAGAACGACACTGAAATTTGGATTCAGTTCTGACTAGAAGAAAATCGAAAGAAAAAAATCCTGAAGACAGAGCTAAAAAGACTGCTTATGAAAACACAGATCACATTTCAGATGCATTTACTTATCAGTACCATGCCCAACCACTCTCTCAGAAATTATTGGCTGCAGATCCTTTGAATGGTTCTTTGCAGTTATTCCAAAATTGAAAAATATACATTTTACCATTTAATTTTCCAATGTTACGTGGTAATTTGGGGGTTTTTTTAACAAACACTAAGAGTTAACATAAATATAAAATATTCAATTGATTTTATTTAATATATTTTTATTACACTTTCCCAGTGTTTACAAAAAGAGAAACTAATGATAAACAGCAAAGCATTTTAATAAAATATTAACAGAACATTCCGTTCACACTCTGTTTTTTTCCCATTCAGTCCTTTCATTAAAGCAAATTCATCAGTTCTGCCTCAGTTTTAGCTGAGTTTTCAGTACTTACACTATCCTGCCTGGCACACCAGCTTCACCCCCATGACATAGAGCAAGGAGCTGACCCTGACCTGGGCCTTCAGACCATTTGTCATTGACAGGATTATAAATCCTAATGTACCCAACAACTGATTATCAGTCCTCTCTGTACACAATCAGTCACAAACTGAAATCAAGACTTTGGTTTACTTAAAACTGGGAGTTCTCTGGAGCAGAGCTCTTATTATTGCTTTCTCTGCGGGTAACAGATGCACAGCCAAATGATTAGTGACACTCTCCTTTTGGATGCCATCCTTTGATATTAGTGCTAACGTCATCAAAAACAATAAGATGCCTTTCATGATGCGAGTTTAGTTCACATTAAACACTCAAGGCTACAGAGAAGTGAAATCTAAAGAAAACACATTTAAAAGGTAATTCAACAGAATAACCCTATTTTGTACACTGGAAGCATAGCTTCATCTGATTCCAAATTCTGATGGCCTTACAGACAGCTTAAGTCTTGCCTTTGAAGTTAATAAAACCAAAACATAAATTCCTGGAAATTCACGCTTTAATATGACAGAGCAATTAGAGTGTTTAAAATACACTAATTGTACCAAAAATACTTTAAACCACATTTCAATGCCAAACACCAATATTGACACATAACCTGTGAATTACAGAATTCATTCTTGCTATGAGCTCAGTTTTAGGGCCCTGTGCAGCTAAAGATGTGCTGCTACATCCATACTGTGTCCCATTGACTTCTCTCTGTGCCAGTCCTTTACAAACAAGAAACTGAAAAATAACACAAAAGGAAGCAATAAAGAAAATAGTGATGCAAGTCTGCTTTTGCACAAGTAGTTACAAACTCTTGGTGCAGTTTAGCTTGTTTTGACAGTGAAGACCTGAATAGCAGAAGATCAACTTCAGAATACACATAATTGAGTAATAATTGCAAAGCAACATGTAAGCAAGTGGGCAAAAATACACACTAGAGAAGCTAGGATTAGCACCATAGTGCTTCTGTTAAACTGTTTTAACCATCATCCCTCTCCCAAGGTCTACTTTTTAGGCCCTGATAGAGTAATAAAGAGTTTCTCCAGCACTCTGAAGCTCACACCCCACCCTAGCCCGCCCCTGAGTACCACCAGGGCCGCAGAGCTCAGCTCTCACAGCAACCCCTCCTCCCCTCCTAAAAGCCTCCCGAGGTCTGTCACGCTGCTCAGTTCCCTTCTCATCCCCGGGCAGGGCATGCCTTCCACTGCCTGTGTGCTCCCTGGAGGCTCACAAGGCAGACATTAATGTAACGAGTTCATTTGCGGCTTTATGAAGTAATTTATGCTCCCTTAACATAAGAAACTCCTTAAACTTCACAGATTTCATAAACGTGATAGGGTTTGGATTTGCTCCAGTATGGAAAAGAGGAGCAAGACTGTCATTTTGGGGGGTTATTTTTCTGGTTTTGAACACTGAAGCTAGGGTATGAGATGTCACTGGAGTTTAGAGACCAGATTTAAATACCAAAGCTATAAATGAAACTCCTTCTGTATACACTCATCAATCAGTAAATTCTTGTCAAAATAGCTAAACTTTCATTTCTCTTTCACTATCTCCTTTGCAAAAGGTTTTAAAATAGAATTTTTAAGCACCTGTGCTGACAACTGTTTTGTTGTTTTAGTTTGGGTTTAAGAACACAAACACATGGAAACTGAAAGTTATGAGATACTTAAGCTAAAAATTTTTGCAGGTGCTACTGCTGGGAAATTTTGTCTTCTCTTTGCAGAATATGCTAGTTAAGTAAACAGCCACAATAGTGCTAGAGATACCATGTGTGACAAACAAATCTTTATATATTTGTTTCCATAACACCAAACCATGGAAAAAAATAATCCCATTCTCATTTGAAGCAGAAACACCCAAGCCATCTGAATGCCTGTATCAGTTTTCACAAAAATCAGCTTCCTTAACAAACACAGATTTAGCAATGAACTGTGAACTTAGTTGTCAACTTCCTCTTCTCTTTATGCTAGTCATGATTTGCTTTCAGTCTTTTTCTCTTCCCTACTAATCTTTGAAAAAAACCTTGACCTTTCCAAGCTGCCCAACAGTGGATTTCAGATGCATTCAGGTTGCTGTGCTTGAAATCTTTCTGCTTTGAAGTTGATGGGAGTTTTGTCATGGGCTTCAATCAGGAAGAGATTTCTGTCTCGGCAGGGGAGTTGTGGTTCTGTCCCTGCCCCTATTCATAACCGCTGTCTCTCAAGATCAAACCGATGAGATAATGACCAGCCTGAAATGTGAATGCTGCTAACAAAGTACTAACAGACAAAAAGAACACTTTTCATCTTCCTGTTGTTGCCATTGATGTTTATACACAGCATCTGTAATACTGCAGCATAAAGAGCACACATTTTTTTCCCTCCTTGAAACATCATTTTTTTCATAAAAATGCAGGAGTAATAACTAAAAACTGTTCTTTGAAACCTGTTTGCCTGCATTGGTCTTGGATTTGAGTTTCCCCAAGTCTCAGCTATAGACATGAACCACTATATTCTTCTCCCTCAAACCAAAATTTGAACCTGCATCTGTAATTACAAAAAAGCCTTCTCAGAACTAGAGCATTTCCATTTTTAAAAATGTTATTTTGATAAACCAATGTTTCTCAACATTTTGGAATAAGAGTCCCAGATAGTCAAGGTCAGGACCACAGGCATGACTCGGGACCTGCAAAGAACAGTACAAAACCCTTAATCCATGATATTGCCTTTTTGTACTAAGTGTAAATCCACCATTGCTTTAAGGCAGAGTCTCAAAAGCAATTTTAAGGGAAATTTTATTGCAAAGATAGGAGTCTGGTCTGGTTTGCAGTCTCTCTTTTTTCTTTAAGGTGATCATATAGACTGAGTTACACTTGAAAATTAAATATTTCATGTTATTCCCAGAACTTTTACAAGACAAAAAATACTCCAAAAATTTTGTACTCATCCCTAATTCTTAGTTTCTACTACACATTTTTGTTAAAGCAAGAGGTTTCTAAGCAGCTTTATGACATGTACACTAAAAGAAGTTGCACATTTATGAACTTAACTATTTACGTTTTCTTCTTTAAGAAAATCTTATACAAGTAATTGTTTTATGGTTTAATCCTAATAACTCTTATACAACACATTTTGAATTCTTGTATACAAACCTCTCATGATTTACATTTCAGAAGCAGCACAATTTTAGGAAGACTGGTGCAAAATTAAATATTCCTTCTCTTATTACCTTCTTCTGAGCTTTCCTCCTTTACGAGCTGTAGAAGCCTTTAATCATGGAAGTTAATAGATTGGTTTTTTCATCATATAGTCATCAGAGAGCTGGTTTGGGGTGATGATTCCCTCTGTGCCCAACTGTTGGTGTGGCAGCTCCACGGCTGGTGGCGTTGCTCCCGAAGGAGAGGCCGTTAGTCATCACTGCCCACGAGGGAAGTGACTCATCCCTCATCTTTCACAGTGACATACACTGGACAAGAAGTACATCACCTTGCACTGTACTGAGGATGCCTCTGGAGACTTGAGCACAGTAAAGAATATATCTTTCATGCAGTAAACAATTCAGATGACAGCAGTCACATCCATTATACAAAAGGCAATAAAAAGAAAGCAAGAGTGACATGCTACACAGAAATAAGCCTCCAGCAACAAGCCTCTTCTGGTGATTATATAGAGAGTGGGATAGCTACTTTTTTAAAAGAGGCACTTTCTTAAGAGCTATTTTGCATAAGTTTTCTCTGGTGCCAGTTATAATATCATTCTCTTTTTCTTTTCTTCTTTTTTTCCCACTTTATTGCAAGTATTTAACTATGAAAATCCCTTCTATGAAGGCAACTGTATGCTGGAGCAGGGTTTGAGACAGCTCCCCAAACTGAAGGTCCTTTTTGTTGTTCTCCATTCCAAGGCATTCTGTGCTCTTCTTTCTGTAGAACCTCATGTGGCACCTGAATCAAGTGAGGTGCAGGTTACTGGTGTGACAATATAACTGTTGCATTACTGTTAAGACAACTGAAGATGAGGAGAGCCTCGGCTGCCCGTCAGAGCTCTCCAACAACTGATACATAATAGAAACTGAAATCTTAGCATGTTTTGTTTGGACAGAGTGGAGAAAATATGATATGTAAACAGGCAAGTTGCAAATCCAAAGAATGTCTCCCAGAACATCTATGCTACAAGAACATACATATATGTCTTGTTCTTCCTCCTAAACTTTTTTTTCCAGCTTCCCTGTGGATATTCAGTGACCTTTTCCAAGGTCCTGTGGGCTTGGAAATGTGATCATACACATCAGATTTTGAAAACCATCCCCAGGGACACCGCATCACCTTATGCCACATCTAGCAATTATACATAATTGCCTTTAGTCATCTCTGTTCTGCCTAAAATCCATATAGTCTTATCTTCCAGAGAGCCTGATTGTAGCTAACAAATATAGAAGCAGGATCACCCTTCCAGATACCATCAAGATTGCCTTTCAGACATGAGACAAGACTGTCAGAGACCTAACTCTGTTCAACTCTATATACATGACTCCTTAAGTTAGTGGGAACCAGAAGAATATTTCTGACAGCATAATTTCATTGCAAATTGTGTCTTCATGCCCAAAAATAAACTAACTCTTCAGAATCTTCTTTGCCAGGGCTCTGTATTTCATGACTTGGCAGCTCTGCAAGTTACTGTGAATTTCACTACTTGCTCAGAATTACAGAACTGTAATTTTCATTGAAGCAAAATACTTTTAGCCTACCTGAAAAAGTTAAAAGCCATCACTGAGTACAGGCTAAACTGGGTGCAATCTGGGACCATACAAACAAGAGACTGGTTCACTCTGTCACACCAAGAAGCACATACAGCATTAAGTGACTTCCATGATGAGGTTGTAGCCCACTGAATGGTATCAGGCAGAGGGTTAAGAGGGACAGAGGCAGCTCCTCAGCAGGGGAATAATCCCCTCAGGGAAGGTCAGCATGCTCCTTTGCATAGACCAGCAACTGGAGGTAAGAAATAGCAGGAATCCCAGACGCACCATAAGCATGACTCCATTGGTAGAAGGACAGGAGGGGAGAAGGGAAGATATGCTATGGACAGCTAAAGTTTTCACAGATTTTCCTGTTGGACACTAAACTCATGAAAACAACTCACTTGCCACAAAGCTTTTTAACCGGGACCAAGTTTTACAGAGCTCTCATATATCTAGTTCTCAACACAGATGTCACACAGCCAGTACAGCAGATGAGAAATCAATGGCCTTTGTCAAACTAAATGGCACAGAAGGTCTTCAAAATCACACACAGTCAAGGGAGGAGAGGTCAGAAAGAAGACTGACACTGTAAAGCATCAGCATTTCTACCTCTCGATTTCCATCAGAGTTAAACTATTCTTAAAATGCATCCAGCTTATTGAACAAGAGATACAAGTGGAGACCTGTGATGCAAAGAAAAAGTACACAAACAGTCAATTTTTGAGTCTGCTCTGTCAGTCAAAACAAGGTTGTGGAATTAGTTTATGCTTTTGTCCAACCCCCATCCCCTCAAAAAACCAAAACAAGCAACAACTTTTTTGTTTCAGGCTGATCCTAAATTTCATTGAGAGACGACATTCACACTGACTTGGCTGCTGCTCGCTCTTCAGGTTTTCAAAATAGCAAAACCCTCGGAACCGAAACAAAAATAAACACAAACCCGCCGCATTTTGCCTCCATCCGCCCCGGGAGAGGGGAAAGGAACACACTCCGAAATTCCCTGGGAAAAAGCCCCCATGGGCCGGCAGGAGGCAGCCGCGGCGGTCGCCGGTGTTTCCTGGCCGCTGGCTCCCGCGGGACCGGCCGCCGGGCAAAGGGGGCTCGGCGCCAGCCCCACTCACCCGCCGTGTCGGAGCCGCGCTGGGGGCACGGGACGCGGCTCCGCTCCCTCCGGCGCATTTGTCTCCGCCAGGCACACACCCCCCGCCGCCCCGTCCCGTTGTCCCGCTCACCGCGTCCCGTCTCCCTGGGGCTGGCTGTCCCCGGGCCCCTCCCGCTGCCGCCACCTGCGGCGCCGAGGCCGGAGCCGGGCGGACGGCGCTGCTCGCTCCGCCGGCCGAGCGGAGGCGGCCCGGTCGCTCCGCCTGGACGGCCCCGGGGGCGGGCGGCGCAGCCCCTGCGGGAGGGGCCGGGGGCGGAGGGCACGGCGGCGCGGTGGGATTTGAGGGAATTCGTGACCGTTTACGGCTCGAGTCCCTGTGGAGCAACACTGATGCAGCCTTCCCCGCGCCGCCAGGAACGTGCGAAATACGAATCCCTGTCTCCGCATCTCCCTCTGCAAATGTGTACAAAAGTGCCATAAATTAACTGTTTGTTGCCTGCCCATACTTGCTCCCCAGCGTGCCCTGGGAATGCCAGGACAGTGCGTCCGGTGGGAGCTGTTAGAACAAACCAGACCGCAAAAGTCCGGCTCCCACCTGGGGCTTCAGAGCAACAGCCCCACAGGGACAGGTTCCACCGGGCGGGGACACACAAGGACAGGGGCTCGGGAGGAAGCACTGCACCGACCGTGGTTTTATTTGGACAGCTCTTAGTTAAACTTCAGGCCGTGAGGAAAGCAACCGCCTCTTACACGGTGGTGTGAGGACAGCTGCTTTCTGAAGTTACGCTCACTGTACAACAAACATTTCCTACCGGGATTTAAAACTGCTCCTCGGCTTGCTTTTTGCAGAAAAAAAACCCCCCAAAAAACAACAGGCCACTAGTGTTTGCTTTCCCAACTTCACAGCTGTTAAATCTGCCTAATTGTATCTGATGAAGCATAGATATTTGCAGAATGTAATTTTTCAACACAGTGAAAGCAAAATACCCGCGTATATTTGAGAAAAACATCCATTATGTCAGCTGCAAGGAAAGCCAGCTTCATTTGGTGTGTGACAGGTTTCTCTCTGAGGTTTCTTCAGTTTCGTACTTACAGGCTGCTCATTTCTCTACCAGCCTATGGTGGTCAGCTAAGCTGTAGAGCATCTCTGTAGACAGCCACTCAGAAAAAGTTGGTTTCTGCCATGAGACTAATGCAAAAACACCCTGATAAAATATGTGCAAGCTCCTGGCAAAGGCATCTGAAGACCTCTGTGATCATGGAGTTGTTTTCAAGAAAAACTGCTTGCATCCAGGATGGATTTATGAGTTGAGTTCTCCTACCAACGTACCTTAGAAACCAATACCTCTGACCATGCAGAGCCCTGTGCTGCTGCGTGCACAGATCTCTCAGAAGTTGAACACAAATAGTGAGGCAGTACCCAGCAATCCTCTGTGCACCAGGCTGTTGCCCCACAGACCTTAGGAGCTGGTTTGCTTTCTTACTTGGTACAAAAAACTACAGTGCTCCCTCAAGAATTTCACTCACTATTTTGCAGCACAGGGTGTGTTTTATTTCTTCCCCTAGTTTCTTTTCTGTGAGCACCTTTGTTCTTGTATTCTGAGAGAAGGGGATTACTTTTCCCTCTGCAGGGTTCAGCCAGAATTCAGCAGGGTTGCTAGGGCTTGGAGTTTGGCTCTCTTGCGAGTGTGTTCCGTTTGCTTTTCATGCTTCATTCGGTCAACATTTAGCATGTAACCAACTTTCAGAGCACTTTCCAGCTTTTCCAAGTAAACAGCAAGAGAAATCTTTTCTTTCAACTTTTACTCTTTGGAGACATCAATCTGTGCAATATAGATCCTCACTGCCAAGCTTGAGCTACATCTCTTTTCTAGAATCACAGAGAAGCAGAGATTGTGTCTTGGTGTAAGTGCAGGGATTTTTCCAGGCTTCCCCGCAAATGAACCTGCCTCTTGGGTCACACCCAGGGGAGTCTATAACCTTAATTGGACAGTGATGAAAAAATTTCATCTATATCCATCTCTCTCTATCTATCCATTTACTGAAGGCAAGTAATTTCCCCATCTCCTTGTGGTGAAATCAAATACAACACGATTTAAAGAAAACTTTAAAAAAATCTATAATTAAATAAGGATGAAAAATCCTAAAGGTTGACTCAAAGTATCTTCCTGACTTCTGTAACCTCAGTGACTGACTTAACTTGTCCTCAAACTTTATTTGCCTTATTCTTTTCTGATAATCCTTTTGTTTCTTTAAATCTTATCTCAAATACTCAGCAGAAGGTCTCCTAGCCCTGCACTTCAGCAAGAGTCTGGGTGAAAGCTTCAATGTAAATTTTGCTGCAGCTGTAGCACAGCGAATAGACACATGCAACACAATATTTGGATATTGTGGATATTTGGAACTCTTAGTCGGCCAGTCAGAAGGACAATTAACAGATGATTAACAGACAAATTCAACAGTAATTTGAAATAATAATAATAGCTCTTGAGGGACATAAGGTGGCAGTTGACTAGATATACATGAAAAAGATATTGATCTCTGAGATCTCAGCAAAGTAGTGGAATAGAAGATTTTTTTCTCTGAAATGAAAAAGGTTGGCAACTTTTAAAAGTCTTTTTCTGATCCTCATTAAAAACTGCTTGTAGAATATTTGTGGAAAGCTTTGTCTAGTTAGTTCAGCTGAGGAATCACATAGTACATTCTGTCAAGTCATTCAAATGAAGGGATTCATACAGATTTGTGGTACATGAATTTTTATTTCTTCAATATGACTCCTTCAAATTCTTTCTCTGAACGTGTGACACATTTGAAATCTGTTATCATCTTCTACAATAATTTTCACTCTAGATTGTCCTCTGTGTATTATTGCTGTCCAACCTGTAGAGGTTTGTTGCAATTAATATTTCTCTCAGGCAACTTCTTCTCACTGCATGTGTTCCTGTGTATTTACTAGGTGTCTCCCCAAGACCAGAGATGATTTTTTTTTTTTCTGCTGGGCACGTGCAGAATTTGAAAGAATGGAAGAGATAAAATAAAGACAGGATAAAATTTAGCATTTTTGTGGGTAGTGCCTCTTCACATACTATCTTGTCACACATTCTATTGCTCTCCAGCTCTCTTCACACGCACATTACTAGGTGATCAGTCAGACACCACCAATTAATTAAATAACAATCTAATGCAGACTAGAATTCTTAAAAGACTGAGAAATTTTATTCTAACAGTGTGGTAACAGACTACTGTGCTAAAACAAGCAGAAGATAGAGGCTTTTGAACAGCCACAACTAAAGGAAGGATGGGGTGCAATCACTAATTATTACTGGCTAAAGAGCAATAATAAGTAAAATAGCAATATAAGCAATCATAGCGGTTTCTAGGTGATCCTCAATGGCAAACTAGTTTTGAAAACTGAAAGTGTAAAAACAGAAGGCTACCCAAAGGTTTCAATCTTAGTTTCAGAAGACACTTCAGGCATTTAGTTCAACAAAAGTGAAACATATAGATGTCAAAGTAGAAGTGCGGATTGTGTTTAATGTGAAAGTCATATGGACCATAATATATCTGAATTACACCATTTGAATGTTTTCAGTAAATTGATGTTGGATGACAGTGAAATCAGTTCTCATATTTAAGAGCAGGACCTTAAATGTTTTACTATTTTATGTCTTAAGCTCTTACCGTTTAAATCAGAGTACTTTTATTCCATCAAGGCTAACAACTTTATTTCTGCACAGTTTCATGCTACTCTAAAAGAGGAAGAGAAAAAAAAGCTGAGTGAAATTGAATTTTTTCTATGTAAGTAGAAAAATCTCTCTGGTTTATGACAATCTGTAAAAATTGATTGCTTGTCTTAATGCAAACAGATGGCAACAGATCCAGGGTGATTGACATTTAATATGTCCATGCACAGCTCCCAGGGGAACCTACTTTTAACCATATTCTACTCTGTCTCCAAGTCCAGCAGTTGAGAAAAACACTAGCAAGGATTTCCACTTTCAAAGACCTTTTAGGAGTGAGTCTGCCGAGTATTCTGTGACTTCTGCTCAAGATAGAAAGAATCTGCCTGCACCATGTGCAAGATCATTGTTGTTTCAAAAGTGAAAAGCATAAAAAATGTGTGTTTGCAAAGGGACAATCCTACCTATTCTCCACCTTCTTCTAGCTCAACCTGGTAACTACTAATGGTAAATACAATTTTGCCTGTTCCTCTAGTATCATTTTAGAACTCATTCAGGTTTCATTTTATTCCTTAGTTTCCTGTTCTGTAATGTACTCTTTTTTAAAACTAATTTTATCACCTCTCGCATCCCTGTCTCAGGTAATTCTTGCCTCCTTCAGTTATCTTGACTTCTTTTCTCTTTATGAGCAGCAGTAAGCTTTAGTGACAGCTGTCAATAAAACCCTAAGACTTTAGGGGGAAAAGGTACACCAACCAGAATCCTGCTTATGCTCCAGCTACCTTTTTTTTCTCCTTTAAATAAACACTTCTTCCGCACCTAGTTATGAAAATTCTCTGTTAGGAACTGACAGAGGATGATGAAAATTTCTTGGCTTTTTTCCATTAACCTGTGTAATTTTGCATATTAATTCCTTAGATTTTTAAAACTATAAGCAGAGAATATGTATTTGTAAGACTGAAGTAGAAGTGACTAAAAGGAGTTAGCAAGAGGATAGAATTTTATGTACTTGTTGATGTACAAACTCAAGAACCTTTAACTCCTGAAAGATGTATATGCATCACTTAGCAGACACACATATTATCTATCAGCAGTAGTTTGTTAGTAAACTGAGCTATGAAAGTAAGTCAACACCTCATTAATTATATTTTAAAAAATCTGAATGTGTCTAGGTCTATGCAGAGCATACTTCTCTTACTGCTTGCTTTTCAAAATCCTTCGAAACTTTGATAAATGTGTCAACACCAAAAGGTCAGCCAGCTTTGAGATTGGGTTCTTCCTGGAATCTGTCCCAAGACTTTCCTTTAAAATACATAAAAGTGACACAAAGCTATGTATTGAACATTATTATGCATTGAACATTAAAACAGTGTAAAAATTCATGCTTAACAGAATTTCAGTTCAGCGGTACAAACATTTTTTGAGAAACACTTCCTGCCCTGCAAACTTTTGTTTTCAACTCTACCGTGTATTATGCTTCTGTAATATATGGGGATGGAACGAGATCTCATTCAACTGAAATACTTTCCAAAAGAGTTTTCCAATATAAATATTTGTGAGAGAGTACTTCTTTTGTCTGGTCTATGTGTTTCTGTAATGGTTTTAGCAGGAAGCAAGAGATTATTCAAATAAAAAGCTATAGTATTTGAAAATGCAGTGAGAGAGATCTTAATGGCAACCTAGGCTATGATACAGGACAGATTCAAGAGGGGACAGATGCAAGAGAGAAAGTGAAAAATTCTAGAAAAGCTGTAAAATTTGCATCTGGTAAAGAATATTCATGGTCTCCAATACAATTCAGTTTAGAACAGTTTCTCCTTCCTACGACAAACTATAAAGGTTGAAACATTTTTTTAATTTTTAAAAGGTTGTGCTAAAATACTATTACAAGAAATTATTAAATGCTCAAGGTTAGGCATTTTCCATATATAAAAGTAGAAATGGTAGATATAGATTTGAATTTGTAGATGATGAATCTTACATTGCGCACTGCTGTTCATGTGAGTCAAAGAAATGCCTATGTTCCTTGACCTGGCAATTTAGGAGTAGGTAATTTTTGATACTTGCTACGGAAAGCACCCAACAAACCAAAATAAACTGAACAGAAAAGTACCTCAGTAAGGACAGCGGAATGATACGAAGAAACATTTTACTTGAACAATTCACAAATATTGGAGACTATTAAAAACCTTTTGCAAGCTATAACTCTAACCCAAGTGCTTCTGGAGAAATGACAGACAATTCCATGCCAAAATGAGGGACCTTTTAACATTTCTATTAATGGAAAATAACTCGTGTGGGCATCTAGAGCCAGATACCCCACTCACAGTGGTTACTGTCTACCTTAGGTGAAGAAAGTCTCTATTGCAACACCCACATCAGCTGGTCACAGCACCAACCCACCCACCCGTGAAAATATCTGGTCATTTTTAGAGCAGAAGCTGTTCTGCTGGAAAAGATAATCTTGCTGTGCCCTCTCCACGGAAGTTATTCCAGCAAGCAAAGGTAGTATATGCTAGCTCTAGGTCCCCACAGCGTTTCCATTTGCATTGACAAATCCTCATGGTATCTCAGGATATCAGGAAATGATTCAAGTAGCTTTGGGGAAAGGAAAAGGAATGGGAAACAGGGGCATGGAAGGCATAAGGAAGGTGACAGCAGGAAGTTAAATATTAGATGTTAATATTACATATAAATAAAACCCCATCCTGGTATTTGCTACCTAGCTGGACATAAAATTAAGCTAATGGAATAAATATAAAATGTAATTTTAGATAATTCTAGCAATGGTAGTGAATCTACTGTCACAGACAGAAATACTCAATTTGGTATTGCACTTCTACTTCACAGAGTAGAAGGGTCACATTGAAGGACTAAAAGGGTAAAATGTAACATGCACATTCCTCCGTACTGTCCTTATGTAAGAATTTGTTACATCTTCTGATACTGTGTATTTGTAATGTATTTGTAATGGACATGGTTTAGGACTAGTCTCTTACCAATAATGTAGAATTTGCTTCAAAATACACCAGTGGCACAAAACTAAAAAATGGGCCAATAAAGACATAGTAGTTGGTCAGATGCATTTACTTTGAATTATGACATAGTTTGACTTCAGTTAGTAAGTTTGTCTGACATTCAAATAGAGGTTACTGAGACTTTAACAGGTATTTCATCAAACATACAATAATGTATTTTATATCTCAGTTAGGAAAGGTGATTCTGTCTTGCAGTACAAGGCTACAAGTCCCAAATTTTAAATTCCGTTGTCTTTTGAAAGATGGAATGTTCCATCTTTCTTATGTGTAGATGTGGTGCTTAGAGACATGGTTTAGTGGTGGGATTTGCAGTGTTAGCTTTTCAGTTGGGCTCAACAATCTTAAAGGTCTTGTCCAACCTAAATGATTCCGTGCTTCTGCATGTATTTCTTCCTTTGTGAAATACTACTACTTACTCACTGCAAAAGTATGGTAAAGTCTACCATAATCACTCTTTTAGTATTTAAAAAAAATAATTAGTATAACATTATAATGAGCTATTTGGCATACTATGACAGTTATTTTAGTATAACACAAAGCAGGAATCTGTTGACATTTCCCTAAGAAAAGCTCAATATATTTTCTATGAGCTGAAGTCAGTTCTTTATGTTTCCGTTTATATGTTTATTCACTCCCTATGTGCAATACAATGAAACTTCTAATATTTATCTCTTTCAAACTGAATTATCTTCAGTTTTTAAAATTTTTATTTTGTCTGTGTGTGTGTGTGTGTGTGTGTGTGTATTCCTTACCTTAGAAAATGTTTCCCTTTGGTTATTCCCTTGGTATATTCAGGAATAACCGCAGCTTCCAGTCGCAAACAAACCCCACAGAATTCATGCTGAGCTAGAATCTGCTGGTTTAATTCCCTGCTGGGAGTTTGCCAGTTGGGAAACGCTGACCAGCAAGTACAGGTCTTAATTACACAAATCCAGAAGCTGCTGCCAACCTTTCCCCATTGAGAAGCATTTGTTTTCTAGTGTTCTTCTTGATGAACAGATTATCACACAAACATAATTTATTGCTGCTTTATATTGTAAGCAATTAAATGAAGAAACCTTTTAAACGCAAGGGAATTTTAATAGGTTACTTGCAAAATGTTATTGCAGGCAACAACTTGTACATGATTTTAGTTCCAAACCCACCAAAAAATTATACAAATCAGCATTGTAAAAGTGTCAGATTAATGCCTTACAGGCTTTGCTGGCAGAATTGATTTCTAAATTCTAGATGTGGGGAAATGTTACTCTCATTTTTTTCCTTTTCCATTTTTTTTAGAAAAATTTACAAGTGAAATATTACTACAAAACTTTTTTTATAAGGAATTTTTGCAAAACATTTACATTTTTACCATCAACTATTTTTCTGTTTCAAAATCATTATGTAGATTTAATACCCTATGCTGCACATCAATTCTTGCGGGATGACAATTCAGTGACATGCATAAAAAAACACCACAAGGCATTAAAATGAAGACTTAAATACAAATATTGTTGCAATAAAACAGTTATAAAATTGAAAAATAGGACCTAAACATCATGCTTACTTAACTTTGACAAATTAACTTTTTCTCCTAGATTACACACTTTTATTACTGCTCTCGTGAAAGAATGTGATAAATAATGACTTAACACCAATTGCTAATGTAATCGGCAACACATACACAAACCTAACCAAAGAAAGTATATTGTAAGAAAAAAGCTATTCTAACACTGGAGTTCTACCATGGTAAATACACTTTGCACTGATAATTACAATAAAGCAAAATTTTTAACGGTGGCAAAGGGAATGAACAGTGAAATGCCATTAAACAAGATACTACTGCACATCTGTGCCCTATTACTTACAACAGCTATATCCCACTGAGTCAAATAAAGGACATTGAAATTTACGATCCTTTTAAGACAGAAAAGTGGATTCAGAATGGTATGCAGAACAGACTGGCAGAATGTTTCTAATTCCAGCGGTAAAATGTGCACCTGCTAACACAAGTTAATGTACTTGAGATGCTATGAAGCCAACCAGATTTAGATTTGGATACATCTATAATAGGGATTCATTGCAGATTAAAAATTGCTTCAGTTTCCTATCTGCATACATAAGTATGCATGAAAAAATTACATATGAAATGGTTGTGCAGAATGCTTGTAACTTCAGTTTACAAAACTGTTCACTTTTAGGAAATATGATATTAACATTAGGAAAGTTCTTCTTCGCATAAAGTAATGTAGAGCACTGATTGTGAAGCATAATGATAAAATATATCTTTGACGTTTCATTTCCTATATAATAAAATTAACAGTTAATACTACCTAATGTTCATCTGTACTAAATGTAACACCTAATTGATTCTGATGTTTTAAATCCAGGTACATCAGTTAAGAGTACTTTAAATAAAATATACAAAATAATGTACAAAACCCAACTAAAATTTAAAGACTCTGTTACAAGTCTAAAAAAGCTTTAAGAAACTTGAAATTTATAACCACAGTGTAAAATTGTTTCTCTTTAATCTCAAAGCTTTTTATGTAAACTGAAAGTATAAAATACCCTCAGCTTAGTATTTTGCTACAAAGGGCTGGCCTAGAGTGTACACAGTGTAAACAATGGTATTTCTTTTGCTTCAAAAATACAGAAAACACCACAAGATTGATAAATTGTTCAGATGAGAAGTATAAGTTCTTGAGGGAATGCACAGAATATCTGTTAAGTCTTGCAAACCAACAGCTACCATAATTTGCAGGGGGAAAAAAAAAAGTCTTATTCTTCTTGCACTGTACTTCCTTTAGTTACATCAAAAATATTTTGGCGCATAAATCTCCTTAAAAATTGGTCATGTGAATTTATTAACAAATGACTGTAGATGTAAAAGGTTACATGTATGCCTATGGGAAGTAATTAAAAATCCTGAGTGTGAAATATTTGGCCATCTTTCCTCCTTGTACCTACTGGAATTTTCACACAGAAAATGCAGATTTTGTTGTTGTTTCTTGGGGTTTTTTTACATTTCCTCTATATTCACTGTCATGTTTGAAAATGTAACCAAACTTTTGAAACCAAAAGTCATGTCCCAAAAACATAACAATATTTCTCTTTTCCCAGTTTTTGTGGTTGGAGGCTCAATATAAGACTTGATAGGTAAATTTATTACCAGCCCACATATTATCCTTGAAGAGAAAATAGAAACAGTAATATTTAGGGAAAAAAAGAGAAAATGTTTACTTACTTCTTTTTTATTAGAATGTGATAATTAATTATTTTCTTTGGCTATTAAGTCAAAGCACAAAGAACTCAGCACATTAACCACAACATAATAAACTAGTATTTACAGAGAGGAGATACTGGAGAATGAGCTACAACACTCAATTGTCTGATTAATTTCCATGAATTCTAACAAAATTAAAACATTCAAACACCTAAAGTTGAGTTTTTAAGATTCAAGTTACCTATGAGTTAGAAGTGGGCCACAGATGTTTAAAAATACAGAATCATAGAATCACAGAATGGTTTGGGTTGGAAGGGATCTTAAAGATCATCTAGTTCCAACCACCTTGCCATGGGCAGGGACATATATAATGAAATGAATTACCAAAAATTGACACAATTTTTCTTCATTCTACATAAAGATACCATTACTTTTGTAAATCTTAAGTTAATATCTTTCTATGGTTTTGTCTCTCCTACTGTTTACACTAATTCTACATAACCCTAGCTCTCCACACAAAGAGAGGAATTAGAACTCACTGATTGTCATTTATACACACTACTATAATGTAGTGGTCAAAATAAATCTGAGGGCCACCTCAGAACCACTGTGCAGCATGCATCACCCAGCTGCTATTTGAATAATTCCCAAACTTGAGAAAAGATGGCCAAAATTAACTGATGTGTTGTATGGACTGATCAAAAACCTAAAATATATCAACTGTTGTTCTTCCTGTATTCTGTTTTGCTGTGCCTTATGGGAAAAGGATGCTCTCATGAAAATATTACAAATTTATGTTAAAAACAAAGTACCTTCATCAAATGGTATTAATCCTAGTCAAGGTCCACCCTGTTTTACATTGATACTATCTGATTTTATAAACACATTAACATACAGTGCTAAAATAGGGGAGGTAAAGTTCACTTAAAATCATTACAGAATATACAGATATATAACTAAAAAAGTACAGTATGGAAATATTTGTCCATCTGTTTGTCCAGTCATCAATTTGCGCTGTTTGTATTTTTGAATTTTTTGTCTTGTTGCACCGGTGTACACTTCCCATGCTGACCCTCCAACCTGGAACATTTACAGAAGTCATGACTGAAAAAATGATTTCCTGTTCTGTAATCCACTTTACCAGCCCACTTCCATATCCTGAAAGGTATGTAAACTTAAGTGCAGCACTAGGTGTCCATATAAACGATCCTTTCAGAATTCTTCCATGTTTGTTGAAACGTTAGGGGTTGCTGGGTTTGAATCTTGAGAAATGGCAGCAACAGCGACAATTCTTGGAGAACCAAGAACCTCAGTAACTGAAGAGTCCAGTTCTCCTGAGGTAACAATAGCAAGGGCTGTTCCTCCACCCTTCTTGTTCTGATGAGTTTTGACATGTTTTGAGAGATGGTCACTTCGCATAAACCTTTTAGAACATTCTGGGCACTCAAATCTCTTTTCACCTTTTTTAAAAGAAGAACAAACCAAAATGAGAGAGCACTGAACACCGTTCCATTATTTGAATCTCACCCTATTCTACTCAACATTCAAAGTATCTTTAAAAGGATATAACGTTTTCTTTTCTACCTGACTCATTTCCAGGTGTGCTCTGTTCAGTCACAGGGTTTTGGCAATCTATTCTTCACTACTACAATGTTCTCAACAAATATTTGCTATGCTGTGATTATCTGGTGAGAAGTTTGAATTTCAGGTCACCAGAGAATTTTCATAAACTTCCATAAACCTACCAGAGTGAGGGAGGTAAAAGCTCTCAAAGAACAACTTTGCAGCATTTTTTAAAGAATACTTTTGTTATTTAGATTGCAGTGATGGGAAGGGAATTTGGAAGCAAGAATCCCAATGCTCCTTGAGGATGTATGAAACCTACATCAAGAGAGACAAATTAAATATACTAAAAGGGCCTGTCTCTGTTAAATGCAATTAGTGCTTAGGCATCAGGAGCTGTAAGTTGGGAGAGGAGGGACAAGGAGGTGGAGACACACTCATGAGGCTAGGAGTATGAACGCTGATAAAATTTTCAGCTTCTAAAAGGTCAACTTTTCCAATTTGAACTGTGAAGAGAACTTGCTTTATCATTCCCACTTGAGACTTCAGGAAGTTTCCCCAAAAGACCACATCTAATGTATGGACTAGGTTAATAAATTTCTTAAGGCCTGAGCTAGTCCAAGTGATGAAACAATGACTCTGGTCCATGGCCAATCCTACATGCCTGACCTAAATTTGTTACATTTAGATCAGGCACTAACTAACGTACATCAGCTATCTGTGATGAAATGGTCATCTTCTTCTAGCCTAGGTACAGAAGAACAGTTGGAACAGACCCATTTTATTTATATGATTTCACAGTCAGCTTGAATTGATGAAAACTGAAATCTACCACCTTTTGTTTTTAGGTTACCTTATTTATATTCAAGGGTAATTTTCAGATAACCTAATAAATGAGAACCTTGACACCATGTTTAACTACGGCCACTATGATTCAGACTTGCCGTACTATGCCTACAGAGAGGGATGACCAACCTGTGTGGGTTCTTCTGTGTCTTTGTAACTCATCACTCCTTGTAAATCGCTTGCCACAAAAAATCCAATTGCATACAAATGGTCTTTCACCGGTATGCCAGCGCAGATGTGCTCGAAGATGAGATGTCTTGCCATAAACTTTTCCACATCCTTCAATATGGCAAATATGTTGTTTCTTTTTTCCTGGCTCATTGCTGCCTCTAAAAAGATCATATTTAAACAGCTAAGCGGTTATATTTTAATATATTACCAGCTATCAGGGAAAACATTTCATGCTAATAGAGACAATTTTTCAAAACCTCACATAAATATACTTTCTAATAAAAAGCATTAAAAATCTAGGCAATATAAGACAATCTCATTCCCAAATGAGGCAAGCTGTGAAAAGATCCTTAAATACATACTGATAAAAGTTACATCTACCTTCCTTCTCCCTCTCTGCAATTAGGACATGAGCAGGCCACTCTTCTCAGTCTCTTGCCAGGTTGCACTTCCTGGTCAGAAGCTTGTTGAGCTTGTTGCAGCTGCACTTGTGTTATCTGATCAGGACTAACAGCACCAATTGCTGCATTAGCAATGCCACCTACTGCTACGGTTACAGGAGCTATTGTGGCTTGCTGTACTTTTACTCCATCTTGTCCTTGCTGTTGACCTGTAAAATAAAAATTGTTTATACCTTTTATTAGTCATTTCAGTAAGTGAAATGCACAAATAAACTTTACATATTTTATGGAACAAAAATCCACCTAATATTAAGGGAAGCCACAAACAAAATATTAAATCCAGTCCTGAAGCATTTTCCTGAAGCATTGCCTATCTGCTAGCCCTATTTAATGTAATTTACTATTAAAACAGCACAAGACTGCAAATTACAGACTGATACTAAGAAATATTAACTAGTTTAAACAAGTGTTTTCTTTTTCTCAAAAGTTGAGATAAGCAAGATCTTACACAGAAATATTGTTCAACCAATTGCCAATTAATGTCTCTCTAATAATCTTTGAAAACATATCTGCACTCAGAAAACTACAATTAGCTAATTAAAAAAATTGCTTTATGGCACTTACAGAATTGTCACTTCTCTTACAATCTGTCCTCAATCAACATTGAGACATAAAGGAACTTTCGCGAAGAAAAAGAAGCATGGACTTGAACAAGCTAACACACCAAAGCTTTCTTGGGATTTCTGTTTTGCAGGATTCTCTACCTGGGATGGGGTAATCCTGGTTATACGTACAAATTGGTGGATGAGTGGCTGGAGAGCAACCCCACAGAAAGAGATCTGGTGTTTGGGTTGATGGCAAGTGGAGTATGAGTCAACAGTGTGTCCTGGCAGCTGAAAGGGCCAGCTGTATCCTGGGGTGCATCCAGCACAGTGCAGAGAGCCAAGCGAGCAGTGACTGTCCTGCTCTGCTCTGCACTGGTGCAGCCCCACCTCCAGCACCCTGTGCTGCTTTGGGTGCCTTCATCTAAGGACGTCAAACTATTGGAGTGTGTCCAGAGGACGGTCACCAAGATGG
>WBMZ01014717.1:167419-188363 GCA_013400975.1 Atrichornis clamosus
CTTCCTCGAGCAGTGGAGGGAGAGGTGCTGATCTCCTCTCTCCTCTTTCTGGTGACCAGTGATAGGACACAAGGGAATGGCATGAATCTGCACCAGGGAAGTTCAGGTTGGACATTAAGGAAAGGTTCTTGAGCAAGCGGTTGGTCACTGTAACAGCCTCCCCAGTGAAGAGATCAAATGAAATTCTAAGACTGACTTGATGAATGGAGAATTCAACTTCATTGCATGAGTCCATTGATCTCATTGGCTTTCTTGATCAAAGGAAATCAGGATTACTTTCTTGATACTAAAGCAAGATAGACTATTCCAATATAGGTAAGAAGTGCAGTTTCTTGAGCAGCAGAGTAGTATTATGTTTATTTTAAAAGTTAGTACTATACAGTCTAAGAAAATAACATAATAAACTAAATCTGACACAGAGCTATGACTTCCAGCCACAACATGACAACACTGAATTCCAGTCCTGCCAGTAATAGGAACGGGGCAAAATATAATTAGATGCTGTCATTTTCAAAAATTCAGTGCCTTCATACAAATGTTAAATTAAAGGAAATACTATCTCCTTATTGAGAGAGTGTAACAGGCAACCAGAATTCCTTAGAGCAGCCTACAATATTTTAAGACTTCAAAGTCTTCAGAACTGAGGCATTCATTTAAAACTTAGAATTCCTCAGAGATAACATGATTCAGAGAGATTTTAATGGGTACTCAGACTTCCGAAGCATCCATAACAGAGACTTAATGGGGATAAGACTGGGAAGAACACTCTCTCTGAAGCCTAAATTGCCCAGCTACTGAGGTGACATACAACCCAGCATGGGACAATGACTACTGTGATCACATATTTGCTGAGGAGCAATAGGTGCTTGGATAGGCTATCTTGTGCAACACCATGCTAACAGCCACAAAGAAAACCTAACACACACCACCTAACACCACTGCACACATGCAGGTAGGTTAGGACTGAAGAATATGATATGCAGAGAACCTCCCAAAGTGACTTGATTTGTCATCTAACAGGCCAGTGTTGGCTACAGGAAATAGAATAAATCTGTTTTCTGCCTAGGTCAGTACCAGGTTATTTTCACCAGAAGTACTGACCAAATTTCCCCAGTTATCTCCCTTGGTTTACATCTGGAAGTTGCATCTGATCGGACTAGGTATGAATAAACATGATAAATTCCTTGTCTTCTTAAGAAGGCTGTAAATATTGACAGATACTGAGTGTGTTCAATTCTCTGAAAAGAACAAGGGCCAACCCATATGAGATAATGTTTCAACTCCACTTGCTGTTGGACAGATAGATAGCAAAACAAACAAAAAAAATTCTAAAAGAAGTCTGGTATTTGCAGCAGAGGAAAAATAATTACAGGCTTAATCTGGAGTGCAGAGTTCCCATATGTTTAGGATAGAACCAAGTCTTTGTTTTCAGAATAGCAATGTACTGGAAATATATTTATTTCCCATACTTTAATGGGAAAGAAAAGTACTTATGATAATACTGGAGAGAGAATATGAAAAGGTAAAGAGAACATCATGATATAAATGCAAATAGTAATATCTAGAATTTTAATCTAACAGTGGCTGAAGAAGATACTAGAGCTTTCAAAGAAAGTGCTAGTCCAGGTGCAACTCCTTATCAGGCTGTTAAGCTGTTGAAATGCTGACCAAGTGCTATAAATAGCCAGAGTTAAAAAAAGGCCAATCATTTTTTTTTTAATATCTAATGCTGATCTTAATATGATAATGTGATTGCTTGTGTTGAAAACCAGTTGCATTTTTTGGTGAGTCAAAGGTAAATAAGGAAGAACCTGCTCAACATGTAGTTTTTCACAGAGCACAATCCACTCTCCATCTGTTAAATATACCCAAGATACAAACTCCTTCAATTCACAGAGCAGCACTATAAATGATGAGCCTGTGAATGGTTAACTACAAAAGTCAAAGATATAACAGACATTATGGCCACACCTACTGCAGCCTCTCACTCTATTTTCACTGTCAATCACATTTTCCAGTACATTATTAAGAATTATACTTTTTTTATTACAGTCTGTTAGAAGGATGACTCCATCTATGTCACAAAGTCCTACTGGAACAAAGGTCCTGAGTCCTCATCAGTCTGTGGTCAGAGCTCAGCTGAAGAGGTTAATTTTCTCTTAATTTTCCCGAGTTGCTATTAAAGTTTCAATGCAACCTCTCCCTGGGCTGCCAAACCAAGACTTTTCAAGTGAGATGTGAATTGAGGCACTTGAACCCTAAGGAGGATGGCTCCTTTTCTCTCCCCATGACTAGTGGTTACTATCCAGGATATAACTCTTCTCGGATCTGACCAATCCACATTTATAGAGAAGCCTGTTCAGCATTTCTAAAAATCCAATATATTTTTCTGATTCAATATGAACCAACTTTCATTGTCCAAGTCATGAGATGACCAATCACACAAGGGTCTTCTGATACCTTCAGAGTATCAAGTACCACTGCTGACACACACTTTATCTGTTCTGAACTTTCCTTCCCCCTTGGGAGGACCAGGCATATTTTGCAACACAGGATACACACTACTGAGCTACAAACTTAATATATTTATTAAAAATAATACAGTGATAAATTTGAGTAGAAATTCTTCATAATAATCATAAAAATGACAATAAAAATACAAAGGAGATAATGCCAAGTAAGGTCGCTCAGGCAATTTCATCACCCACATGGTTTCAGTTAAACAGTAATTAAATGACTGCTCTTTAGATAGCATTAACTAGCTATAACTTTTCTAGTGTGAATGTTGATTTTTCTTCTTTAAATTAATCTCACCGAGTCACTATTTTAAACTTCCTTCCCTTGAATGTCACTTACTAAATTCAGGACAGAAGGTTCTGAAACTCTCAAAATATCATACAAATTGCTTTATTTAAAGAGCCAGGCCACAATATTCAATAACCAAATCTAATTTTTTGAGGAGAAGTTTGAAGAGTAACTGAAGAAAGCACACATATACGATAAACATTCTTTGTTAGCAATTAACATAGCTATCAGAAAACACTGGAAAGTTCAGTAAGGTAATTCCTGGACTTAATTTTTGTTTTACACTCCTGAGAGAGCATTCCAACAAGCTAGCACACTAGTCATACACAGGACAGAAATTCATCTATTCTCATTTGAAAGCTGTTAACCATAAAATTCTTTGTTCTTTTAGAATTAAAGGAATGTATTTTAGACCGGTTGAAAAATCTTTTCTCCTGAAGAAAAATCAGGAAATTCTCACAAAACTGACAGAAGATGCCCTAAATCTCAAAGTGAGTCTGCTACAGTCTTAAATTGTATGGGATTTTTATTTTTTAAAACTATATACTAGAATTCTATGGATCACTACAGGCTTTAACTTTTACATCACTTGTACTTATTAAAGAAGAAGAAAAATAAAGGGAATATAAAAGGAAGATAAAAGAATTTCATTATTTCTTAAATCACACCTACCAAAGAAAAGATACTGGGAAAACTTAACTGTTGATATGAGTTTGTCTGCAGCCTTCTAAATTAAATTAGGACAACTTCCAAAAGTTTAAAACAATGAGGATTTTTCATTTGAGAGGATCTAGGTCTTAACTGCCTTCTTATTTGAAAAAAAAAAACCCAAAAACCCAACAAACAAACCTGCTTATTCTAAAAACAGGTGGTTGAGGTAACGTTATCCATACAGGAATAGAATGATCTCCTGACACTTTCTAGATGGAGAAAAAAAGGCCTATTAAAATAATCCTTTTAATGTCTTACTAGAGGCATTAAAATACCCTTTAAAGCTTTCCAGAAATGCTGCTACAATCATGAGATCACTTGACATCGCTTCTGCCTGACATACTCCAAACCACAAGACTTGATATCACCCCACTTCACCATTCATAATCAAACCTTTCAGTAACAAGAGCTCTCATGTTTCAGCACAGGTTTCAGAAAGAGGTCTAAACAAATCACTATATGACAGAACAAAGTCACACTTCACTTCATCTATGTTATTCTCTATGAGTTGTGAAAGCAGTCACTGCACATTGACAGCTGCTTTTGGAAGACAAAGTTTTTCTCAAGTTTCCATGATTTCTTTCATAATAACTCCTGAAATTCTGAAATATCTTGATTAACAAAATAATCACTGAACTTGTGTATGACTGAGTTTTATTGTACATACTGTCAGGATATAAAGTTAAGTTACAATCAAATGTTACAAAATAGCATTGATACAAAATAACACTGATACCAACTACTCAATTGCATTCCGTTTCCTCTCAGGTCTAACTTCTCTCTTGCTTTTGGATAGCAACCATTTATTTGACTACAGGACAAAATGCAAACAGCAAGGAAACCTGATATGGTATTTACTTTGCATATCAGATGCAATAGGAGTCTCACTTTTTGCAATACTACAAATATCATTATGATGGAATAGAATTTTTTCAAGCTTCTCAAATAGAAGAACTTGCATGATTTTAGTCACTAATCTTTCTCATTTAAGCCAGTAACACAGTACTTATTAAGATACAGGATTATCAAGATAAATGATTGCACATCCTTTATTCTTCAGCATCGCTTGCTCAGCTTTCCAATTTTGCAGTAAAATTGCATCTTAGCAGTTAAAACTTACATGTACTTTCCCATATACAAGTTTGTAACACATTCATGCAAGTAAATTCAATCACTTTAAGTAATTACTATGAAGCCAAATAATATATATACCCCCACACATATATATAATCACATTTTGTGTTAAAAACTAATTTGCAAAACAGTAACTCCCATAACAGCACCTGAATGATTAAGGAAAGCTAATGCATGGTACCTAAGAAGTACTTTTCTACAGAGTGATTGACCACTGGTTATTAGGCTTGGTCCTCCATCGTAAGTCAAACCAAGTTTCCTTTTATTACACACTACACCTGCATTCCTATTCTTGTTCACCCGAAGTAGCAAGCATGAAAGAACTACTCTCTGAGGCAAATAGGGCAGAAGGGAAAGAAAAGGACTTAACTTTAATGATCTACAGAAATCATGAGAGCAAAGCATTACAAAAGTGGATCTTGGAAAGAAGAGAAATTTAAGACTAAGAAAAGGACTAAGTTCTGGTACATAGTTCCTCAGAACAATTTGATGTATTTCCTGTTGCTATTGTGCAATCAGCATTCATCAGTCCAAAAGATGACAGCATAAATGACAGAGTTACTTCAGGAGGGTGCACCTTACTGCAAAACCTGAGAAACATCTCGCAAAATGTACCTAGAGTCATAATGGCTAATGCTGCAAAAAAGAAAATGTACTTGACTGTGTATTCGAAAAAGCAAAGAGAAGGCTGTAGTTAGCATTCATAACTCACTGCATAGTACTACAAGACAACTAACTAAAGCTAATGATGGTCTGCAGAGTTCCAAAGCTCACAGGCATCAGAGCTGATGTGGCAATCCACCCTTTAACAACTTACTGATGCAAAGCGATGGGGAAAAGCAAGTTTCTCATCTCCCCTTGCCCTGCATACACCAGGTACAGTAAGCTTGAAAACATCCTTTAATTTTTTTTTTCCACAAAGACATACAGATAATTTATAATAAGATAATATCTATATATTTTATATGCTTATTTATAACACAATATATTAATTATACAATATATTATCGATAATATATGCCTATATAATATAATGAAATATAATGCCTTTATTAAGATATAGCCAAGATGTAAACATTTTTTAAGTCTGTGGCAATAGTTGATAGTTAGAGATCAATTTTATTAAAAAAAAAATCTACTAAGAAGGAGGCTTCATGCTGAAGAAAGAAGTGCTAATCATATTTTAAAATTAAATATATGTAAAAAAACACTGAGTTTCAGTATGTACACACAAGATGATGCAGTATGAAGACAATTCTGCTCTCTCTTCTAAGCAGTGGTTAATAAAGATTTATGAAGAAACAATATGTGACAACAGAAGAACTGCCCAGAACAGAAATTGGTCCCTTGCATTGATGCAAGGGACCCACACATTCTGTAGAGAAGATGAGTTTGGAGTAGAGAGAGGAACTGGATTCACCCAGCTACTACAGGACATTTGGGTCATTACCAATCACAGCATTGTGTTCAGATGCTACTACAAGCAGAAAGCCTCCAGTGCAAACAGCAGACATCTGTCTTTTCTACCTCCTACAGGGCACTGCAGCAAGTTTCTATATTTTGTCCATGGCTAATTTTGTCAAGATTTGTAAGAACTTGTTATACTCTTCTTTCAAAAGCTTCCTATGTCTCACTGTGTTAAAAAATACTGAACTAAAAAATAACTAAGCCTAACTTCTCTTAAAAGAACCATTTAAAAGAGTGACATTTAAGGCAATAAAGTCTGAAGGGTTTCAGCATCTTCTTTAGTGCAAGAATTTTATTGGTAACACAAAGCCAATCCAATGCCCAGACAGTTTCACCAAGCTACTCTAAGGACTTCTCAAAAATGTAAGGCTTTACGCAAGTACTTTAGGACAACCTGAGGTAACTTCAGTACTGTGAACCAGAAAAGTTTTCTGACCTGGTAGTACCTTTCATTAAACTGAAAACAAATTTCCTTTTTATTGCTTTATTAAATGCAGGAAAGATCTACTACAAATACAACACAGAAAGACCTATACAATTCCAACACAAAAATCAACCACAGAGCTACAGTTTCACAAAATTTAGTCTTGAACAACCAAGTACTGGTTTCAGTTAAAGAAAGGCAATGCCTCTGGTTGTTTTGGATACTGTGACTTCAAATGAAATTTATTAGGTATTCTAAAGCAGGAGATGGAATCAGAAAAATAACTTGTTATACTGAAGACAAGAGACCCTTCCAAAAAACCTTTGATTTTCATCATAATTGAATAAGTAGTCAAAAAGAATAGCATATTTAGGGTGAGTATCCAAGAACACTGCAGATGAACTCAAGTAATTTCCTGCACACTGAACCTTAGAGCAACTACTGAAAACCCAAGCACCAACCATGCTGCAAAGTATCAGACACACTGCATGGAAACTAGTGGCAGATCTAAGAAATTGAGGTTCTTAGATTTACTTTATGGAACATCTCCTGCTACTCCATCCCCTTGTCCCAACTCTCAGATTATTCTTCAGTTTATAGCCACAACAGAATGTGGCCAAATTTTTACTTCAATTCTTCCCCCTAATTCTTAAAAAGAGATAGGACAAAAACTTGTTGACTGTCACTCTCCACAGTCCAACTAGAGGATCTCAATACCTGACAAACTGAAACGAAACAAAACAGAAGTTCAAACAAAAAAAAAATTAAAATGCCTATCTTACACATTTCTGCCGTATGGAAACAAAAACATTGGGCTCAGAAAGTGTAGTTTTTTGCATCTCCATTCAATTTCTGCGTATTACCATGAAATAGCAGCAACAGTCTTGAAAGGACAGAAGTAGGCTGACATGAGAAAATATAAGCTAAGGTTCCAGTACTCTATTTGGGTTTTGGGAGGTAAGGTTGGGGGCTTTTTTGGTTGGTCTTATGGGATTTTGACTATGGTTTAACTGACTTACATATTTTACACTTGACTACAAGGTTCATGAATGCCCTTGAAGTAAACATTTTGGCTACATGAAATGTTATGTTCATCAAGATAAAAGTAAATATGCCTCTATGTACAGGAGGGATTAGCTAACAGGTGCGTACATGGAAAACAGAAAAGTCAACAGAAAGAATGACTGCTGACTTTAAAACTCATTCAAATTGTACAGCAGTTGATAATTTATTCATAACAAAAAAGGCAAGGTGATTAAAAGTTATTATAATGAAAAAACCAAGATTCATAAAACATCTTCAAAGATCTTCCACAGTAAAACTAAATATGAGCCACAGGCTTTGGTTTTATTAACAGCCCATGGGTAGATAGGCTAATCAATATTAGGACTAATTTGTTTATTAAAGATGCAAAAAACTGAAACTTTGTTAGAGCCTTCATCAGGCAAGGACCAACAAAACTACATATTATAGTATCACAAAAGAAGGGACACATAAATCTCTAAGATCCAAACCCACAGAAGGTCTGACATCTTCTGTAACACTGTTAACCCTATAAAACTGTACACCTACTCTTGTTCTTTGGATCAGAACAAACTGAAAAGCTTCATGCTTTTGTCAGTCACTTCCCTACAAGACAATCAAGGCCCATATTTTTTAAACTTCAGTACTTTTCTCAAGGGAAAAGTGGTGACATCATCATTTGAAACTATAGTTTAGGAAACTCAAGCTTGTACTTAACATGTATCCCAAGGGATTTTTTGGCAGGAGGATATCAACCAATAATACTCTCTTTACAACAAAATAATACTAGTCTGATATATAATCTCTAAAGATTAAATATGCATGTTGGGGTGATAGGGTTTTCCCAATAGCCAGCTGATCAAGGTATATAACTATCAACTCTCAGTAGTGTTAAAAATCAGTGGAAACTTCATTGTTAAGAACACATTCATAAAGACATCAATGTAACTATAGAACCATACTCCAAACTAACCTTACCGTGTGCTCAGATGCTACATTTCTCAAGAGACTACAGATGTCCAGAGCTACTGTTTTGGTGAAAGTGTCATGACCAGAGCAAAATATTCATTATAAAAATTATACTTCGTTATGCAATCCTGACTATTTCCAAAGCTACTATGCTATGGCATATAAATTAAACAACTTTTATTAACAAAATTATCCATTAAAAATCACTGACCATTGAAAAACATAGCTGTTTTTCAATAATCATAGAACATCCAGAGTTGGAAGGGACCCACAAGCATAACTGAGTCCAACTCCCAGCTCTGCACAGGGCAACCCCCAATAATAATACTGTTTTACTTGAAATTAATATTCCTCTTAGAACACAACATCCCATTATATATATAGTTAGCCTTTTCACCATTGCCATTAAAAGGTTTTTAATATATTAAACCAGCAAGAATTAATTTATTTCATCTACTAGCTCCGAAATCCTATGAAGCCCAGTACTCCAAAATTTAAGTTACAGTGAGGAAGCTATTGAAATTAGATTTTTCTTGTCTTTCCCTCATGCCAGGTGGTAATGAAAGAACAAGAAGGTTGGCTTGGAGCAGATCTAAGTACGCTTTAAAAAAGACAAAAAATATAAATACTAACTTGTTGAAGATGTTCCATATCACTCAGTTCACTTGCTTGGCATTTTATGAACAAGAAAGCTCAGTCACTTCATTTCCTGCTCTACATGCTCTGATTTCTGACAACAGGGAGTGAAAGAAGGGATGGCAAAACCCACTATTCTCCGAGAGAGTGCATCTGTATTGACGAAACACATAATCTAATATGGAAATACAGCTTTAGTCACAATCTTCTTTGAAGACTTTAAAGCTTACATTTTCTTCTTGAAGTTTATAGCATAAAAATAGTTCATTATAAACCTATTTTACCTGGCAATTATGTGAAAGTTGGTAACTGAAATGCTTCCCCTTCCCACTTTATTTTAGAAGTAATGATGAAGTCATGCCTTGCTACTCACAGGTCAGGCAGAAAAGACTTGTTTTACTGAGGCATTTTTACCAGGTTATTCTCCACTGGCAATTTAGCTGAACAGGTAGATTGCACATTCCTTAGGCATCAAGTTCAGGAACAGTAAATTGACACTTATTTTTATGCTACCATCACCAAGGCAAATGTTTGTTTTCACCAGCACAGTTTGTTGTTTAACTGTTTCCGCCACTATATTGAATTTCAGTTTAAGAAAATCCTATAACCAAAGCAATTTTGTCATTAGAAGACAAAATGCTTCTCCAGTAATTACTTTGAAACATTTGAAAAGGATGCTAGTACCATAATATTTAGAACATTGTGGTTCTGCAACAATTCTCAGCTCAAGCCAACCTGAGAACAGTTGTGACCTTTCATGACTGGAAAAGTGCTACATTTCTATACTCCTCCCATCTACACTCTCAGAATGCCAAGTCACACATTATGAAGTAAAAAACTAAGAAAGGTTCCTTTTTTTTTGCTTGTTTGGGGTTTTTTAATACAGCTCAGTACTTTGTAACTATCTTTTTACTGTAGATTCCATAGCTTGCAGCTTGTTTTTTTCAAGATGTTTGCTGCATCTTGCTTGTCAATGAACACCCAGGGAAACATTGGATGTTATTAAAAAAAAAAAAAAAAAAATCACGTCACCCCTATCCTTCAGCTCCTTTGACTTTCACCTTTGGTGTTTATATTTGCCAGTTTGCTTGTATATAATATGGCAGTTTTGTTTTATTTTGTTTTATTTTCTCCTCCTTACTACCTACAGGCACCCCTTCTTCCTTAGCTACACCACTCATTGAGCTCTAGGCATACTATTACATTAACATGAGAAAGGAGACCCACAGGACACATATTGTCACAAAAAAAGGACTTTCCTTCGTTCAACAAGGTAAGCGTAAGTGCAACATTCCAGGATTTAAGACTAAACATCTCCCCTTCTTCAAAATCTAGCACATATAATAGAGAATAACAGAAGACTGTGAGTAGTATGATGATCAGGCAGATATTTTAAGTCTGCATAATACAGGAGCTTGAGAACATTAAATAAAAATGCATCTTACACAACAACTAAAACACAATATATTGCAGACAAGCACTGAATGCGTAAAAAAAAAAAAAATCAGGCAGACTCAAAAAGGACAAATTCAGAGAAAATAAATCCATCAAGGACTATTAAACATATTAAGGAAAACAATCCCAGTTCTAGCTCAGGAAGACCTGAACTGCAGATGACTGGTGGGAAGAGTATCTGAGCACAGTTCTTGTATGCATCACCTGCAGTCAGAAACACCTTTGATTCATACAGTCCTAGAATCATAGAATGGTTTGGGTCACAAGGGACCTTTAAAGATCATTTAGTTCCAAACCCCCTGCCATGGGCAGGGACATCTTCAACTAGCTCAAGTTGCTCAAAGACCTACCCAACCACACCTTCAACACTTCCAGGGATAGGGCATCCACAAAATCTCTGGGAAACCTGTTGCAGTCTCACCACCCTCAGAGTAAAGAATTTCTTCCTTAAGTCCAAATTAACTTACCCTTTTACAGCTTAAAACTGCTGTCCCTTGTGCTGTTACTACAGGCAGGCCTTGGTCAAAAGTCTGTCTTTCTTACAAGCTCCCTTCATATAATGAAGGACTGCATTAATGTCTCCCAGAGCTTTCTCTTCACCAGTTTGAACAACCCCAACTCTCTTGGCCCATCTTCATATGAGATGTGTTTCAGCTCTCTGATAATTTTTATGGTCCCCTCCGGACCTGCTCTAACAGATCCGTTTCTGTCTTCTAGCAGGGATCCCAGCACTAGGTACAGTGCTACAGATGGGGCCTCACAAGAGAGGCAAAGAGGGACAGAATCACATCCCTCGAACTGCTGGCCTTATTCCTTTTTATGTAGCCCAGGATACAATAGGCTTTCCAGGCTGCAAGTGCACATTGCCAGCACATAACCAATTTTTCATCTACCAATATTCCCAAGTTTTTCTCTCCAGAACTGCTCTCAATCCATTACTTTATCATGCAACCTATACTGGTATCAAGGATTGCCCTGTCACAGGTGCAGGACCTTTCAGTTGGCCTTGCTGAAGTACAGTGAGGTTCACACCGACCCACTTCTCAAGCCTGTCAAGATCCCTCTGGATGGCATCCTTTCCCTCAAGCACATCAACTGCATGACTCATTTTGGTGCCATCTGCAAATTTGTGGAGGGTGTGCTCAATCCCACAATGTTATTAATAAAGATATTGACAGTACTGGTCCACTACAGACCCCTGAGGGACATCACTGATTACTGATCTGCATTTGGAGATTGAACCATTGATGGCAACTCTTCGAATGTGGCCATCCAGCCACTTCCTTATTATCCAGAAAATCTGTATCTTTCCAAGGCTACTGTGAGGGATCCTTACATAAGTCATGGCAGATGAAGTAGACAATTATCAGCTGCTCTTCCTTGATCTACCAATACAGTCACTCCATCACAGAAGGCCACTGGATTAGTCAGGCATGATTTGCCCTTTGTGAGGCCACGTTTGATGCACATTTGGGATAATGTGTTGGCTGTCTCTAATCACCTCTGTCACTCCTATGCCTTGACACAACTTGCAGGAGGTGTGTTCCACGATCTCACCAGACACAGGGATGAGGCTGAGTGGTTCGTTGTTCTCAGGGGCTTACTTTTTACCTTTTCAAAAATGGGTGAGATGTTTCTGTTTTTCCAGTCCTGAGTGACCTAATCCATTCTTTTCCTGTTTAAAGAATTTGGTAGAACGTTTCAAACTACTCATCAAACTTTGACAGAGAATGACAGTAATATCTAAACAATGTATTCAGTCTTTGAACAGCAAGTCCTAAAACTACTGACTGTCATACAAGAAGAGCTAATAAAGAGGGAAAGGGAAGAGAAAACCTTGAAAACAGGCTGAAGCTGGATGCAGGCAAGTGGGGAAATGCACAAGAAATCAGGAGACCTCAAGGTATTGACAAATTGCAATACTATTAATCACAGTGACATGAAAGTATCTGGTGAAAGAGAGAAATGCCTTAGTAGCTCACATTACTACAGTGTATGAAACAGAAGGGCAAGGCTCGTTATATTTTTAAAGTACCCCAATAAGAACATGTGGCACTGGATTTCATTCTCGTCAGTAACTGTTCTGGAGCCCACAGCACACCCCTGAAAAAAACTTAAAACTCTCCAGTTGTAGTATTGCCAGGCAACAGACTGTTCCACTGAACAGAAGTCATTGCTCCAGGTTATTTTGGGTGGATGGATGCCAAATTTCCCATAATTCAGGCCATGTCACCGCTCATCTTCAAGAAAATGACTTGAACTTGTGTTGCAAGGTGATGGAAACTGATGACTTTTGCCTAAAGTAAGTGAAAATGCTAGGAACAAGTATACAAAAAATACAAATAATATTTTTCACTATTTTAAGACAAAAGTGTCTCATTCACTTTTGTATGGGACAAACACCTCCATCATTATGTAACAGAATTACTCTAAGATGTATAATTAAGGTAGATATGAGTTTCAGCTAGTACTATTTTCCCCTCATGAGGAAGAGGAAATTATTCTGAGGGAAAACCACCAAATCCAACCAACCAGACAAAATAACTTAGCCTACCAAAAGGAAACAATTTTATGAACTGTATGCTTTTCTTAGAATCAACTTGTACTAAAGTAAGTTCCTTTAACATAGTCACTTATATTGTCAATTAACACATCTGGACAAATCAAACGGCCTGAATATCAGCTTTAAAAAAGCAACAGATACCTTATTTTAAAAAGAGGGGCCAGGGACAGGAGTCCTTTGAATGTGCACCTGCAACTCCCACAGGAGAAGCCTTGAAAAAAGGCAAGGGTACTGCGTGGTACCTGCTTGTCCCCAAGCACATAGAAGCTAAATTCAGGAAGTCGACACCTGTAACATTCCAGGCTACACCGTTCCACAGGGAACCACGTGTAAAGCAACAATCGACAGAGCACAGAAGAAATACTTTGTACAGAACTAACTTGGGAAAAGGCTATGACAGGTACTGATCTCATATCAAGGCAGATACTTGTAGACCCCTGAATGTTCAAGTAAGCACAATTGGTTTTATGTAGCCTTTTGCTTCATTATCTTTGAATCAAACAATTGTTTAAAGATCTGGTTTTAAGGCTCAGAACCTTAGTTTTTATCTTCTCATCCAGCTTTCTTCTGTAAATTTAATTACGCCTTTGACTGACGCTTTGTTCCTCTTAATAGAATTTCACAGAATCACAGAATGGTGTAGACTTTAAGGCACCTCTGGAGGGCATCTGGCCCCATCACCCTGCTCAAGCAGGGCCACCTACACAAAGTTGTCCAGGACCACATCCAGACAGTTTAAATATCTCCAAAGATGGAAACTCCACGACTTCTCAGGGCAACCCAGGTCAGTGCTCAGTTGCTCTCACGATAAAAAAATAATTTTCATCATTGATATTGAAGGAGTTCCCCTTCAGGCTAGAAAGTGAAAGAATGTGAGAACTTCTCTGCTTTGCCCTGCTTTTTGATCACATTCAACATATAACCCAAAGTATGGCACTTACCAAGATCAGTGTTGAATTTTTAACTGAAAAACATACCAAAAACCCCCAAATACACTTATACACTTTGCTGGGTTTACAGTAGACTTTGAGTAACAAAGGTTATAAAAAGCAGACCAAAAAAAAAAAAAATTTACTAGAAGATTTTAATGTTTTTCTTCTCAATGTGAAATTTTTCTCTTTTGGAATTTAGCAACCATTTGATAAAACAAAAAACCAAACAACAACAAAACCCAAAAAACCCCACAACACCCCCCACATTTCTCAATATTTTCTATAAATTAACAATTTTGTTATAATTTTAAATTAAGAAACTTTTTGTTTTACTATTTCATTTACTACTGAAAAACTAAAGAAGAAAAAATGCCTAAACACCTCACTGTGGAAATAACTAGGAAAACCACTGTTCATGGAACAGAAATAAGACACAAATACAAGAACAGTTATTTATTGTAATTTTTTTAATTGTTATTTTTAAGGTTTTTTTCCTAGAAACTCAGCTGGCTTGATCAAAGGGTTTTGATTGAAGGACAAAGTAACTTCTTTCCCTAACAAAATTAGAGCACCTGAATCAACGCATGGGCTGAATTCTTCACTCAGCCTTCTCCCTAATATTTTCTGGACAGCCTCCATAAGGCTCATTTCTAACACCTACTTCTACTGCTCATTTGTGGTGAATGATCTACTTGTGGACAGTTCAACATACTTTCAAGACACTGGCCAGCTCAGGTACTGCAGAAAAGAATGGAAATACCAGTCTGCAGATATTGAGGAAACTGAGCTGTTTATTTTTTCAAAAGGTTTCCTGTAACAGTAATAACAAAAAAACCATTTCAAATATAACCCTGCAAATCTGAGGAAGTTAATAGCCCTGATCAAGTCAGCTTACTCTTTTTAAGTGGCAAGTAAAGTTTAGATCTTAGCATTTTTGTAATTTTCTATTTCATAACCATTCTTTCCTTGGTATCTTAATATAGCATTAAGGACTGCACATAATGCTCTTCACCTTCCTTCCCATGCTACTACGTCTCCCAGTTCCTGAGCATAGCATCAGGAAGTTTCACAGGACAGAAGCAGAGACAAAGAAGAAAATTACAACTAGTCTCTCACATTTGCAAAGCTTGTTCTTTTGCCATAAACTCAGGTCTTGGGGGAGAAATAGTACCTTATTGACTAAGGAAAGGAGAAAGTATCATAATGATTATAGGGGTGGAGCATCTCTCCTGTGAGGAAAGGCTGATAGAAATGGAGTTGTTCAGTCTGAAGAAAAGAAGGCTCTGGGAAGACCTTACAGCACCTTATAATACCAAAAGGGGCTACAAGAGAGTTGGAGAGAAATTTTCTACAAGGGCATGTAGTGACAGGACAACAGGGAATGGCATTAAGATGACAGAGGGTAGGTTTAGATTAGATCCATGAAAGAGGATTTTTTACAATGAAGGTGGTAAAATACTGGAGCAGATTGCCCAGAAAGTGGATACCCCATCCCTGGAAACATTCAAGGCCAGGTTGGATGGGGCTCTAAGCAAACTGATCTAGTAGATGTCCCTGATCACCACAGAGGGGTTGAACTGGATGGCCTTTAAAAGTCCCTTTTTAAAAATCCAAACTATTCTATGTTTCTATGATTCACTGCTGCCAAAAAATTATGGAAACAGTCATAAGGTCTACCAGGAACAGGGCAGGGGAGAGTGGGCACAGTGGAGAGAGTCACAAAGCTTAAGCCTAGTTAACATACAAACATTGTATGACTAAAGCTTGGCTTGTCCAGGACCATACTTGTGACTCACACCCCTTCTTTTATCCTCAAATTACAAATCTCAATCCCTTTGTTTTCCATAAGGCATCATATGCAAGCACAGGTAAGGTCAATATAACTGGGAAGGATGATATTCAGAATCTCTTGCTCTAATACCTGCTAGTGTGTAGAACAGTTGTACAACATAAGTAAGCAGGGAAAAAACCTGCAGGCAGGTTCTTCCTGCACCTCCAAATCTAAGCTGTTCCCAATGCAGGCTTCCTGTGAAGAGTCCCTTAGCAAAGTAGAGACTTCTGTCTAAGAACAGTGGTCAACCAGCACCTTCCCATTAAAGAAGTGTACCCAGGCAAATAGGTCTGCAAGATGTAGCAGCTGGTCAGTTCCAGCTAACCAAAACTTCTCTTTGAACCATTACAGCTAAATACAAGGTCAAGATTTTAATTCTGATTACCCAGATTAACATTTGTGTGACATTCCTTAAACAAGTCAGGTTTAGTGCATCTAACTCAGCTCTTAGTATTTTAACATGACATTCAGTGCTGAAAAGTCCCATAGCAGATGAAATTCTCAGAACAGCAAATTTCTTGGTATCAAACTATGGTTAGTCTCCTCAAAAATATTTCAAATAAAGAAAACAATCTTTTTACCAGTTAGAGATTTCTCATCTTAGCATATGATTCTAAAAACCTGAACAGAGTCAATATGATACTAACATTTGCTTATGCAGACTGGACAATAGTTTAACACGACAGGTTTTTTCTTACAGTTTTATACTAAGAAATTGTGCCTGTAGTCAGCCTGTTGTTAAGAAGAGGTCATTGTAAGTACTACAATAGAAGACTTTTACTTGTGCAACATAAACCCAAGCTTATATAAGCAGTTGTCAAGCTGGCAAAGAGAACTCCTACCTAAATCAAGTTTTATCTGAAACATTAAAAGTTGGCAAATTTTACATATAGAGTTGCTCTTGTGGGACATTGCAGAGACATTGCACAGAATTTACCACAGAACTAAGCTCAGTTATCCAGCCTAGAGCCTTTTAATACCTCCTTTCCCAACTATTAGACCAGCATAACCAAACAGGCATTTCATAATACATATCAAAAGTTCAGCAGCAAGTACTGAGGTACAGTTATCAATTGGTTTTATTTTTTTATTTTAAGGCAAGTCACAGAAATTATGTTGTGTGCAAGCACACCTTATTCCACTCGATCTCTTTGCAGAACTCAAACTTTTAAGGGAACAACTTCATGAGCTAGTGTAAAAGGCAATGAGTAGTTCCATACAAATGCACGCCAGGACACAAGATATCCCAGTTCATATATTGTCACTTCTCATTCTACATCCCCCATAAAGAGATTAGGAATACTGACTGGTTGGAAAAAGTTTTTTCTTGTTGTTTTTCAATCTTATCAAAGCTCTAACAGTTAAGTCTCATGTTCACTTCTGAAGCCTACATGTCTTCAGTAAGATGGAGGACAGAATCATTTACGTATAGTTTATCAAAGTTCCATTTCAACTGACGCAACTGGTAATATTAACTCAATGTTTAGCAAAAATGTCAGCTATTTTAAAATCTGAATTTTAGTGATAAGTGTAAGATATTTCCTCATAGCTAACAGCTTAATGTTTATTACAGAAAATTCTGAAAAAAAAAAGTGTTAATTTAAAACCATCTGGTATTCTTGCAATAGTAAAAAAAACCCCCAAACCCACAAAAAACCACCACAAACAAAACAAAACAAAAAAACCCACAAACAAGCAAAAACCCAAAACCAACCCAAAACTTTGCCAAACCACTCACCCGCAACGCTGGTAATGGTAACAGGAACTCCTTGAACTTGAACACCTGCAGCACTCAGGTTGGCAACACTTACTGTTTGAAGATTAGGTACTGAAGCTAGCTGGGCAGCATTCAGAGTGATGGGGGTACCAGCAACCGCCACCGGAGCAATCTGGGCAATGGTTGTGCCACCACTTGAAGACACAGGGGTAATGGTTAATTGCTGGGGTAACCCAGCATTTTGAACTTGAAGATTTGAAAGGCTTTGCAGATTCTGAACCTGCACAGTCTGCCAGCTGATCTGTCCTGATGGTGTAAAAGTTGGAGCCCTGATGAGCACCTGAGTCGGGCTCACTGCCTGCAGCTGAACATTCTGCAAAGGCTGCTGCTGGATGGTTTGTATAGTCTGCCCTGACTGGAGCTGAAATGACTGGGGAGGAATGGCCTGAATAATCTGCTGTTGAGGCTGCTGGATCTGTATCTGCTGCAGAATAGGCTGACCTACGATTTGGACCTGCTGAAGAGAACCTGACTGATCCTGGACGTTCTGTAGTCCATTGGACTGAAGCTGACTGGAGCTCTGTGCTTCAGAGTCCGTAGCAGTTGTTTGAGGTTCTTCGGTCGCCTGCTCTGAACTGCTGCCTGCTGTGCTCGTGTATTGGCCTGTTTCTGCAGAGCTTACCAGCGTGTCACTGCTAGTCAGAGACGTTGAGGCAGTGGTCGTAGCGGTGGAAGATGAGGAAGGAGACTCTGGCATGCTACTACCAGAGGCAGAAGTGACAGGTGTAGACGCCAGCTGATTTCCATTGGAAACTCCGCTCTCAGTAGACTGGCCAACTTGCCCTGAACTTCCTCCAGCGGCAACATTGTTGATCACTGGCAATGCCAGGGTTACCCCACCAATGTTTATAGGTAGGGTTGTTACAACTTGAGCCTGAGTACCAGGAATAGTTTGCAGTTGCAGTGGTATGGAAACACCAGGCCTAATTTGGACTGGAACAGTCTGATTTGCTAGGTTTTGAGCAATAACATTCCCCGAAGCTGTCCTGTTTGCAGTTGTGAGGATAGCTTGATTATTCCCTGCAGGAATAAGCTGAATTTGACCCTGTATGTCTTGTAGACCAGTAGCGTTAGATGGATTGATTTGACCTTCTGTTGTCTGAATCTGTGGGATCACTTGGTATTGGACACTACCGCCTGGATTTTGTACTTGAATGACCTGGAATTGTCCAGGGGTCGTTGTAGAAGAATTGCCCGATTTGGTTTTTGAAGGAGATGTGCTTCCATTGTTACTGCTGGAGGGACTTGCTGCACTGGAGGCAACAGAAGATCCTTGTTGAGCAACATTATTTTCTTTTGAAGCAGAAGGAGCAGCGGCAACGAGCTGCCAAGCATTTCCAGCAAGCTGAGTTGTTACCAATTCCAACTGCTGTGGCTGATTCTGAAGTTGCACCAAACCTTGATTTGGGTCTATAATAATCTGCTGCTGTCCAGTTCCTTGATTCTCACCAGGGGTTCCTATTTTGCTGCAAGTGGCTGCTAGCAAAGCAAGAGGCGAAGGCTGAGAATCCTATTCATAAAGAGAGAAAACAGAAAGGATTCAGGACAAGAGCACAAGTATGAACCATCACAACTGAGCATTAAGGTTTGCACAGGAAGCAAAAAAAAAAAAAGTGCTTCTAAATAGAGACCAATGATACAGGTCTGAATAAGGAACTATGAATTGCTGTAAATAATCTTTAAACATAATGCCTTTAGAAGTCTCTAATTATGAATGAAAATGTGACACCCAGGACCTCAACTGCATGTCAATTCAGTTCATCCTCAATTCTTTTCTTCCCCACTAAAATAAAGAAAAAATTAAAAAATGCTTTCTATTACATGGAAAGCAGCTGATCACTGCAAAATGCAATCAAACAAACATGTCCAGGCAGTAAAAACATTGCACTCAACCAACTGTGTTTCATCCAACCCAAATAAAGATGCCCTGAGCAGGAAATGCTGTTAGCTGAACATTTCATTTTAAATGCTAATAGTTTGGGCACTTCCCGATTCGGGTGTGTGTTCTTTACCTGTGAGCCTCCAGTTTTCCCTTTTTTATTATTATTGTTGTTATTTTCTGCCTCGGGAGATTTCTCTCCCTCTGTGGGCATAGTTTCCTCCTTCTTTTGATCTGCAAAAATATCAAGTGTAACAGGTTAATTATTCACCTTCATTTATACAATAACAAAACCTACGAGTATATCCTTTTCGGTTCCCAGCTTGTCGCCTTTGCCTCTTCATAAAAACAACAGTACAAATCATTATTACAAAAGAAGAGTCCTAAGAAACGTGGTTTGAAACCCAACCCATGGGGGCTGGAGAGTTAACACCCAGAAAGGGGAGGTTTGGTTTCCTCTCCCAGAGACAGCAGGAAAAAACCACCCACAACCCTCCTCCTCCTCCTGCCCCCTAAAGCATCGACGGCCACTGCGTGGCCGCCGATGCTTTAGGGGGCCGGAGGAGGGTTGTGCATGGGAGGGAAAGAGGGAGGAAAAGAGGAATGAAGGAGGGAGGGATGTGCACAGGAGGGAGGGTTAGCGAAGAAAGGGGGAATGGAGGAGGGAGGTACGGAGGAGGCAAGCCGGAGGGGCGGGCAGGAGAGGAAGAGAAGAAAGGGGGCATAAGAGGAAGCAGCACGGATGGGCGGAGGGGCAGCGAAAGAAGAGCGGGGTAAGAAGGGGGAGAAACACAGGGAAGAAAAGGGGGAACCCGGGAGGGCGGGATAGAGGGGCGATGAAGGGTGGAGGGAGGAGCGGAGGGAGGGAGGGGTGTGCACAGGAGGGAGAGAGGGAGGGGGTTACATACCGCTCATCCCGCATTAATGCCCCGCTGAGGCGCCGCTCTAGGGGGGAGGAGAAGGAGGAGGAGGAGGCGGAGGGTGGGGTGGGGGTAGCGGGGAGAAGGCCGGTCGCAGCCGGAGCTGGGAGGAGCGGGACGGCCTATTTTTCCACGAATGGCCGCCGCTGGGCTGTGGCGTAGCTGCCTCTCTCTCCGCCCGCCGCTGCCGCCGGCCTCAGCCCGCCGCCTTGAGTGACAGCCGCGGGCCGGGGTGGGCGGCGCGGGGGCGGGGCCCGCCGAGGCCCCAACGACGCCCACTGAGCAGGAAACCGAGCCCAGCCGCCGGCCCCTCGGTCGCCCCGCTCCGCCTCAGCCCGGCTCCCCACGCCGCAGGCACAGGGGGCGGGCCGGGGGCGGGCCGCGGCCCAAGGCCCTGGGCCTCCTCCTCCTCCTCCTC
>WBMZ01014718.1:0-13899 GCA_013400975.1 Atrichornis clamosus
GCGGGGGCGGGGCGGGGCGGGGCCACCTCCCCCGGTGACCTGTCGTGTGTCACCCCCGCCCCCCCGGGCTCAGATCGGGCTCTGCTGGGCCAGTGGAGACATCCCCGTGTCCCCCAGCCGTGTGCCCCTGTGCCCTAGCCCTGTCCCCGTGTCCCCCCGCCGTGTCCCCGTGTGCCCGTGCTCCCCAACCACCTCCCCCAGCTGTGTTCCCATGTCCCCGTGTCCCCCCGCCGTGTCCCCGTGTGCCCGTGCTCCCCAACCACCTCCCCCAGCTGTGTTCCCATGTCCCCGTGTCCCCCCGCCGTGTCCCCCTGTCCCCCAGCCGTGTCCCCGTGTGCCCGTGCTCCCCAACCACATCCCCCAGCTGTGTTCCCATGTCCCCGTGTCCCTCAGCCATGTCCCTGTGTCCCCAGCCCTCTGTTGTCACGCTCCCGTGTCCTCAGTCCCCCACATTCCCCCTCATCAGTGCCCCCATCTCCTGTCCTGGATCCTCCTGTCCCCGTGTCCACCCCCTCCATGTCCCTCTGTCCCCTCCGTGCTTGTGTCCCCACGTCCCTGTGCACCCCTGTCCCAGTGTCCCCATCCGCAGGCAGAAACGATGGGGGGACCCAAGGGTGCTCTGGGGGGGACAGCCAGGGGTGCTGCCACACGGTGTCCCCCCCGCAGCGCTGGCAGCCGCCTCCCCCGGCGGGGACGAGTGTCTGGAGGAGGATGAGGACGAGCTGGAGCCGGGGCTGGACGAGGTGGAGGCCGAACCAGAGGTCGGGAGCGGGGTGAAGGCACCAGGGGGGTCCCGGGGGGCCGTTCTCACCCGCAGAGGCATCACCCTGCGGGTCCTGCTCCGCGACGGGCTCCTGGAGCCGGGCAGAGGGGTCCTCTCCATCTACTACCTGGTGAGCCCGGGGACACGGGGTGGGGACAGGGGACATGGGATGGGGACAGGGAGGTGGGATGGGGGCAGGGAACAGGGACAGGTGATGGACGTAACAGGGGACATGGGATGAGGGCATGGAGCACTGATGGAGGTCAGGGGACAGGGATGGGGATGAAGGAGACGTGATGGGGACAGGGGGACATGACTCCCGCCATCGTCCTCAGGGCAAGAAGTTCGTGGGGGACCTGGGCTCGGACGGGACCATCACGTGGCAGGAGACGGGGCAGGTGTTCAACTCCCCCAGTGCCTGGGCCACGCACTGCAAGCGCCTGGTGAACCCCGCCAAGAAGTCCGGCTGCGGCTGGGCCTCCGTGCGCTACAAGGGCCAGAAGCTGGACCAGTACAAGGCGGCCTGGCTGCGCAAGCACCAGCCCAACGTGCCGCCCCCCGAGGAGGTGGGGCGGGGGTCACCTCCCCTCCCACACCCCAGGTGCCCCCAGGGTGGGGGGCGAGGTGGGTGCCACCCTGTGTGCCTGCAGAGCTTGGCCAGCGAGGGCGAGGAGGAGGAGCTGCCCGAGGATGAGGAGGAGGAGGCGCCGAGGGAGGGTCGGGTGCCGGTGCCGGAGCCGGCGGCTCCCAAAAAACCTGAGGAGAGGAGCAAGAAGCAGCAGGGCAAGAGCCTGATGGAGCCAGCAGGGACGGGTAAGGTGACAAGGAGGTCCCAGGGGGCCCGGCCGCGGTGACGGGACCTTGTCCTTGGCACGTTGGTCTTGGCACGTTGTCCTTGGCACGTTGTCCTTGGCAGATGTGGGCGCTGCAGGGAAAAGGCTGGAGGTCAAACCCCGGGTGCCCGTCCGCTACTGCACCCTGGGCACCCGCGACTCGGCCAGGTAGGGGCACACAGGGACCCCGGGGCGTGGGGCGGGGGACAGCGGTGGCAGCGGGGCTGTGGCTGTTCCAGAAACCCCCAGACCCTGGTGGAGGTGACGTCCTTCGCCGCCATCAACAAATTCCAGCCCTTCAACGTGGCCATCTCCAGCAACGTCCTCCTGCTCCTGGTGAGTCCCCTCCGCAGGCTGGCACATCGCTGATGGCACTGGGGACACCTGCAGCGCAGGGGCTGTCCCTCGTGTCGTCGTTTTGGGGCTAAACTGTTGCTTTTCACCTCTTCCTTTAGGATTTCCACAGCCACCTGACGCGGAGCGAAGTGGTGGGGTACCTGGGGGGGCGGTGGGACACCAACACTCAGTGTAGGTGGGGTGTGGGGGGTGGGGGTGGCTCTGCAGGGGCTGGGGGCTCACCCAGCCCTGTGTCCCCGCAGTGCTGACGGTGCTCCGAGCCTTCCCGTGCCGGACCCGCCTGGGCGACGCCGAAGCCGCGGGCGCGGTGGAGGAGGAGGTAGGGAGGCGACCCAGCCTTGGGAGCGGGCGGGGGGCTCCAGAGGGCCCGGACGCACGGTCTGTGCCCCCCGCAGATCTGCCAGAGCCTGTTCCTGCGGGGGCTGTCGCTGGTGGGGTGGTACCACAGCCACCCCTTCGGGCCGGCGCTGCCGTCGCTGCACGACATCGACGCGCAGATGGATTATCAGCTCAAGCTGCAGGGCAGCGGCAACGGCTTCCAGCCCTGCCTGGGGCTCATCTGCGGTACGTGCCTGGGGCCCGCGGGGCTGGGGCTGCTGTCACCCCCCCGTGCCAGCCCCCCCTGTCCCCACAGGGCCCTTCTACCACGGCAACCCCGGCGTGGAGTCCAAAATCGCGCCCTTCTGGGTGATGCCGCCGCCGGAGGTAAGAGAGGGGGAATGTGGGGTGGGGTCCCCCCGCCCAGCACCCTCGGGTGCCCCCTGGGGCAGTGGTGAGCCCCGTGGTCCCAGAGCTGTGGAGTGACGCCCCCTCCCCGGGCTCCCCCATCCTCCAGCAACGGCCCAACGACTACGGCATCCCCATGGACGTGGAGGTGACCTACATCCAGGACGGGTTCCTCACCAACGACGTCGTGCAGGAGATGGTGAGCGTGGGCTGGGGGCCCCAAACCCCCCCTGAGCCCTTTGGGGGCAGGCTGGGCCCCCACCACTGGTCCCCCTGCTGCCCTTAGCCCCGGTGATGGTGACAGCCCCTTCCCCAGCCCCCCGGGGCTGCCGAGGTCTCGGTGCCGCAGGTTTGGGGGGGCCACCTGCCCAGCCTCGGGGCACCCCCAGGGCCTGCAGCCCCTCTGTCCCCCCGCAGACGCTGCTGGTGGAGTTTTATAAGGGGGCCCCCGACCTGGTGAAGTTCCAGGAGCTGTGGAGCCAGGATCAGACCTACCTGGACAAGCTGAAGGTGGGGAAGGGCTGGGTGGGGCAGGGGCTTTGGCAGGGCACCAGTTCCATGTGCTGGAATTAACTGGGGTGCCCCCCGCACCCCCAGGGCTCCCTGGCCTCCCGCACCCCCAAAGACCAGAGCTTCACCCACGTCCTGGAGCAGATCTTCAGCCTCCTCAGGCTCAGCGGGTGAGGGGCCGGGACCCCCTGGACTCGGAGCAGGTCAGGCCGGGCGGGGCTCGGCAGCCCCGGCCCCGGGGGCTCGTCCAGCCCCGGCCCCGGCTTGGGGCAGCCCCCGGAGCTCCCGAGGGCCCCGCCCGGGCCCGGGGTGGCGGCGGCGCTGCGGGGGCGGCCCGAGGGTCGGTGCTCGTGGAGCGGTGGCCGATTAAAGAGCAGTTCCTGAGAGGCGGCTCCAGGGGCTGGGGACTCGCTGGCTCGGGGACATCCTGCCACGGCCCCCAGAGCTCGGCCCGGGGGCCTGTGGGGGGAATGCCTGGCTGGGGGGGGCTGAGGCCCTGGCACAGGGTGCCCGGAGAAGCTGTGGCTGCCCCTGGATCCCTGGAAGTGTCCAAGGCCAGGCTGGATGGGGCTTGGAGCACCCTGGGACAGTGGGAGGTGGCCCTGCCCGTGACCTTCCAGGTCCCATCCAACCCAAACAATTCCACAGTTCCATGACACAGCCATTAGAAAGAAGAAAACATTGAATACTTTCATTCAGAGATACAAGTCAAGAATTGCGGGTCATCATTTTTTCCCCTAAAAACCAGGAGAAACCATTACAAAAAAAAAAACCCAAAAAAAAGATCTAGCAAGTTGTCCCAGCTGACAGAACGCGTTTCAATCCACCTGAGCGGGAGCCGGTGTTCCCGGGATGTGACCCTGGGCCCTTGGGCTCCCTGCCCTGCTGGGAGCCGGGGGGGCTGCCCTGTGCCCCCCCTGGGGCCGGGGTCACTGCTCGGGGTCGGACAGACACGGACATGCACGGACCAAATCCTTACAGAGGGGCTGTGGATCGGGATCGGGAGCAGCAGGGACAGGGATGCTGCAGCACAGCCCCGTGCGGAGCTGGGGCTCAGGGAGTGGGGCTGGAGCCCACCCGAGGCCCAGGAGGGGAAGAACCCACTTTTGTAGTGAGGAAAACCACGGAGTCGAGCGAGAGTCGGGGCGAGCGCTGCCACTGCGGCCCCATCCCAAGCCCCTGGCCAGGAAAAGGAGAGCTGAGGGACAAAGGGTGGCAGAAGTGACTCCGAGATGAACCATCCCTTTTCCCACGAGCCCAGGGGCAGAGGGGTGCACTGCCCCCCCCAGGGGGTGGCTGTGGGCAGGGCGGGGGCGCTGGGAAGGCACGTGAGGACCAGGAGAGCTCCAGCCACGAGCCCCGAGGGATTCCTGGGAAGGGGGGACGTGCAGAGCCTTGGGCAGAGGAGCCACAACCTCTGCCCCACTGCAGGGACACCCCGGGCTGTGGCCCAAGTCCTCCCCTCCAGATCCTCCAGGTACGACCCACTTGGGAGAGTTTGTAGCAGGAAAAGCCTGAGGTCCAGAAAAAAACCATGGGCAGAAGGAGCAGCCTCCCCCCTTTGGGGTTGGGCTCTGTGGGGAGGGGGCCAAGGGCGGGCAGGGGACATCCCTACTGTCCCTCCAGGATGGGCAGGGATGGCTCCGAGCCCCAGGGGTGGCTCAGCACCCCGGGGATGGCTCCGAGCCCCGGGCAGGGCTCAGCACCTGCCCTGCAGGGCTGCCTTAGTGTTTGGTGGGTGTGGTAGTGTTGCTGTGCCACAGCTTCCCTCCCCCGACCCCGCCGGGACCCCGCCGGGACGCCGGGGATCCATGGGGACAGGGGCAGTGTCCACTGGGGCGGGACGTTGGGGGTCCTGCCCCTCGGGGGGGCCGCGGCTGCTCTGCCGCTGCCACGGGGCCGTGCATCCCAGGACACATCCCAGGACTCATCCCGGCTCTCCTGCCTGGCTCATCCGGGCGCTGGACCCAAAGGAAAGACAAAACCTGGAGAGGGGCAGGGCTGTGCCACGGCACAGCCGGGGGCTGGCGGGGCTGGCGGGGCGCGGGCAGTACCGAAGTTCAAGCACCAGAAGGACAAAAAAAAACCAAAACAAAAACCAAAAAGAACCAAATTCCCGGGGGGAAGGGCCCGCGGGACCCTTCGGGCTTGTTCCCTGGCGGCGCCTCGGGAGGGCGGGGCTGGAGCTGGAATGGAGGCTCGGGACAGTCGGGGCGGGCGCGGCGCCGATTCACTGAGGTAGCGGGACCAGCACTTCCACGTAGTTGAGCGGGAAGAAGCCGGACTGGCCGTGGATCATCCCCTCGTACCAGTTCTCGTCGATCTGGTTGGTCAGGGTGATGATGTCGCCCTCCTTGAAGCCCAGCTCGCCGTCGTTCTCGGGCTCGAAGTCGTACAGGGCTTTGCAGCAGGGCTGGTCCAGGGGGGCTGCGGGGACAGTGGGGACGCGTCAGCAGCACCCCCACACTCCCCGGCCAGCTCCAGGCATTCCTGCCCTGGCTCGGAGCCGGGCATCCCGCTTGGATTGGCAGGGCTGGCTCCACTGGCCCTTCAGCTTGCCCCTCCAGTTCTTGTGCGATCCCGCTCCAGGCACTCCCTCACACCTTTTCCCAGCGCACATCCTGCCTCCAACACCCCATCCTGCTGTTCCTGCCTGGATTTCCCCTGCTTTAAGCCAAATTCCAACCTCAGTGTGACCACTGAAAAGCCACGTTATCCCTCTGGAATTGGGAGAAGCTGCCCTGTAGCTCAGTGGTGGGGTTGGACGTGGAGGAGGCCCTGGAGGGGTCCCCCCAAGCCTGCGGGTGACAGGAGGGACAGGACAGCACCTGCCCCCTGGGCACGGGGCTCCAAGTCCATGAGCAGCCCCCCAAAACCTGGGAGAAACCCAAAGTCTCATTCCCCCAGCTCAGCTCCAGGGTTGAAGCATCACCCTGTGGCTGCACAGGGATCTTCTGGGGCATTTCCTGCTGCTCACTCTGTGCACTCACTGATTTTGGGACTCGGCTTTGGAGCTGGGAGGATCCCAGTGGAAAGGGACTGAGCTGACAGACACCACCAGGGCCTGCAGGACCCCCCAGCCCTCCCCGCTGTGCTGGAGCTCTCCCAGCCAGGGCAAGGGAATGGAACCAACAGCAGCCAGCCCATCCAGCTCTGAAATCCCTGGAAGTGTCCAAGGCCAGGCTGGATGAGACTTGGAGCAACCTGGGATAGTGGAATGTGTCCCTGCACCTGGTAGGGGTGGGACTGGATGGTCTTGAGGGTCCCTCCCAACCCAAACCATTCCACGATTCCACGATCCACAGCAGGGGAGGGCCCAGCACGAGAAGAGCACTCAGAAATCACCGAAAGCAGCAGCCAAACGTCAATGGTTGTGAGACAACTCCCAAATCACCAGGCCGGTCCCAGCACCACATCCCTGCTCCAGGCTCCTTCCCAGCGTGACAGCCCCAGCCCCAGCCCAGCCCAGCCCTGGGATCCCAAGGTGCTGCAGCAGGAACCACGGATCCCACAGACCCCACAGCCCCTCAGAGGCTCCTGGAGCCCAGGTGGGACCACACCCCACAAACTTCCTGCGCTGAGGCTCTGCCTCCTCCCTCCTGCCTTCCACAGGGAACACGGGGGCAGGAGAGGGAGAGATCCAGAGGCTGGGTGCTTGCCAGGACAGGGAAATCCTTGAGATGTCTGATCCCTCGTGGGAAAGCACCTGATCCCTGCGGATCAGGACATGCCTGGGTGACGGGAGCTGCTGCAGCTCCTCCGGGTGAGCCTGGCCCCGGTTTTGGGGTGGAAAATCCCAAGGGAGCGTGGCTGGGTTAACTCAGGGCTCCGCTCAGGCTCAGCACGGAGGGATGAGCAGCTCCAAGGAGCAGCAGCAGCAGGGAGGAGCAGCGAGCAGGGATGGGGAGAGGAGGCCACACGTGGTGCAGTGCAGAGGGAGGAAACTCACGGATACTCCTGACGGAGGCCCGGGACGGCTTGTCGGATCGGAAAGAGGCGGAAGCTGCTTCCAAACAAAAGAGAGACATGCTTAAACCGATGGGAACGGGAGACAGGGACAGGCAGGGCCCACGGGGAGTCTGTTAGGAGAAACGTGAGGGCCCGCATGCTGTTAGAACCCGCCTGCCTCGCCAGGATCCGGGAGGGACGGAGGGATGCAGCGGGATGGAAGACAAGGAGGGAGGGAGAGAGGCTGCAGTTTCCCTGTCTGGCACTGACAGTGAGTGGTCCAGGCTGGAGACCCCTCTGGGACACCCCCAAAGCCAACACAACAAAGGCTTCTGGGTCCCAGGAGGAAACAGCCCGATCCAGAGGCCATTCCTGACGTTTTCCAGAGCCACCGGCTCGTGCAGGAACATCCAGCACAGCAGAAACGCCCTGTCCAGGCAGAGCAGCTCCCCTCCATCCCCGGGAGGCTGCTCCAGAGGCACCAGCAAAGCCCTGGGACAACGTTACCTGAGACTTTGGGGGTGGGATTGCAAGAGAAGCCCCCGTTGGACTGGTCGGTGTCTCCGAAGTCGTAGCTCTCCCTGGGCTTGGGTTTGTATTCCCGCTTGGGACGTGAGGAGGCCTCCCTCATCCTGGGAGAGGGAGAAGAGACGTGGATTCATTGAAATAAGGAATGGAACAGGATGAGGTCAGCGTGGTATTTGTCCTCCTGGGTGGTCACACAAGGGAGGGGGCAGTTTGTAGGCAAGGACCTGCACAACTCCCTGTGCTGGAGCCCCTGGAAGGCGGGTGTTCCCCAGGGTTTGGGATCTGCCTTTCCAGAGGGCCACACGTCCCGGGTTTTGCTATGGAGTGCTCGGGAATTCAGGCCAGCAGAGGACACTCGTGCTGTAGTTTGAAAGCTCAGACTTGGCAGGATCCTCCCAGCCCCTCCTAATTCCAAGCAGGCTCGGGATCTGCTCCGCAGTTTCTCCCAGGAGGGAGGAGCAGCAGGGCAGCATTGCCACATCCTCCCGAGGCTGGGGAGGCTGCACCAGGCTCAGGAGGGCTCCTCTCACCTCTCCTTCCTCAGCCAGGACAACCAACTCCTTTCAAATCCCACCTGGAACAGCCAAAGGAATTGGCTTTTCCAAGGCCAGGCTGGATGGGGCGTGGAGCAGCCTGGGAGAGCGGGAGGTGTCCCTGCCCCTGACCTCCAAGGTCCCTTCCAACCCAACCCAGTCCGTGACTCTGACTCCAGGGAAGACTCCAGTGTTTCCAGCAGGTACCACAGGGAGAACTCATGGCTGGGAACGCCGGGAATGCCTCTGGCATCCTGGGACTCACCTGCGCTTGAGCTTCTCGGCGAGCTCGTCCAGGATCTGCACGGCCTGCCTGTGGTAATCCAGCTGGGCATCCACCAGCGCCGACAGCTGGCTCACCTGCTCGATCTGTGGGAAGCACACCCAGTGGGATGAGCGGCTGTTCCCAGCTGGAGACTCCTGCACTGCCCCTGGGGCTGCACTGGGAACGGGAGCAGTGGGGAGACCAGGAGCAGGTTTGGGATTTCACACAGCAGAGGCCAGGGGCTGCTGAGACCGGGCAGGACAGAGGCACCTCCTGCCACCCCGGGCTTTGCCAGCTGTGAATCCCTTCCCAAACGCTGCCCAGCTGTGTCACCCCCCAGACTCATCCCAGCACACCCCGAGAGGAGCCTGTCAGGTGGAGCCACAGCCTCTCCTCTGGCCAACAGCTGGACCAGGAACAGGGCCTAAGGAAAGGCCTGTCAGGTCCAGCTGGGCACTCAGGTCGGGGTTTTCCCAGAGCAACGCTCGGGAGAACAGGAGTGGGAATCAGTGCCTGATCAGTGCATCCCTCGGGAGATGCCAGCCCCAGGGACAGGAACCCCCCACTCCCACACTCACGTCAGTCTCCAGGAGGTTGTGCATGCTGGTCTCTGCCACTTCCTTGGATTCCTCAAACTTCTCCATGGCCTGCCGGAGCTCCTCGTCCGGGATCTTGCCCTGCCGCTTCTTCTTGTAGTCGAAGTCCAGGCGCCTCCCCTCCAGCTTCTTGAGGTGGTGCTGGGGCAGGATGGAGACAGGGAAGAAGGAAGAGCCGGAGGCTGGGAGCGGCCCAGCTCTCCTCTGGGAGCGCAGCTCCATTTCCAGGCTCAGTTCACTGTCAGAAACCCGAGCTCCCGTGGCTCCCACCTTTGCTCCAGGTGGGAGAGAGGCTCCAGGGTGTGGTGGGGGAATGACTGAGGAAAACACTGCAGGGCAGCCCAGGTCTGTTCCCCACAGAAGCTTTTTGGGAAGGTGAAGAGTTGTGCTGCTGCTTTCAGCTCCCGAGCAGCTACGGGAATGAGGGGTCTGGGCACTGCATTCCCAGATCTTAGGGCAGGGCTGTTTAAAGCAGCTCTATGGGATTGGGATACAGACAGGCACTGGAGCAGTTGGTGGTTATTTCACCCAGGACACCACTGACAGTGGAAATTCCCTCAGGAGAGCTGCCCTGGGAATTAGAGGTTGGGCTGGATCGTATTCCAAAGCCTGGACTGGTCTGTGGGAGCTGCTGAGCCCTGTGTTTTCCCAATGGGATCCCACAGGCCTCCTTGGGATGCTGAGCAGAGACCTGAGGAGAGGCCTGGAGCCCAGACTGATCCCATCTGGGAGCTCAGAGCACAAAGAACGGAATTCAGCAAGCCCAGAAGGTGTGTTGGGATGTACTCCCATGGCATCCTCCATCAAACATGGCAAATGGAGAACCATTCCAACCTGCATCCAGCCTTTTGGGCTGCTCAGGAGCAGCAGGAGCAGGAAGGAAATACCAGAGAGTGTGGAGGGAGAAAACACCCGGAGTGCAGGGGAGCTCCTGCCTGTCCTCGGCTCCCACCATGCCAGAGCCCAGAAACCAGGGAGAGGAGGAGCAGGGAACGCCATGGAGGTGTTTACCTGGATCTCTTTCAGGTCCTTGTCACACAGGTTCTGCAGGGGATCAATAAAGTTTTGTTTGACTTCAATGTCCAGGGAGTCCTTGACCTCAGCCAGGCGTTTCATGGATTCGCCGGCGTCCAGGAGCGCGTCCCCTGCAGGGAGAGGGGCAGGGAATTACCCAGGGCCCGAGCCCCAGGGCTGCCCTGCGTGCCACCACCGTGGAAGGGTTTGGGCTGCAAGGACCTGAAATCCCACCCAGTCCCACCCCCTGCCATGGGCAGGGGCACCTCCCACTATCCCAGGTTGCTCCAAGGCCTGTCCAGCCTGGCCTGGGACACTCCCAGAGCTCAGAGGCACTCATCCAAACCTATTTCCATCCTTTCCAAGGCTCCTCTAACACCTGAGCCAGTCACACTTGCAGCAGAGCGTTTTCAGTCCTGGCTTTTTATTGCAGAGGAAACCACTTCCAGATTAAATCATTCCCGTGCAGCTTTGGCCTCAGCAGTGCAGGAGCACAGGAAACCCACCAGGGAAACAGAGGGCCAAGGGAAAACATCTCCCTGCTGCCCAGCTGGGAAAAGAAATACCCCGGAGTGTCATTTCAATTGTGATAACTCTGGGCGACCTGAGAGGGAGGGATGGAGTCCTCAGTGCTGCTCTGAGGAGGTTATTAAGGAAATCAGGTTTGCTGTGTGCTCCTAAAAGCTTCCTTCCCTCGCTCTCCGTAGCAACCCTGCTCCCTGTGATTGATGCAGGGCTCTGAGCTGGCCAGGGAGGCTCTCCAGAATCCTCTGGCAGTCCCAAAAGTAGCCAGAGGTTTTTAATTTTCCTGAGGCAGCTCCTCCCTGCCCTGGCAGCAGCAGCCAGCTGTGCTGTCACGTGCGCTGGCCGAGGTTCCAGGGGATTAAAGCTGATGTCACCCAGGGGCTTCACCCCCTCCTCCCTGCAAGTCACACGTGGCCACGAGGAACAGCCACGCCAGAAGATTCCTTGGCTTCAGGTTCCCCATGGAATCACACAAAGGTTTGGGTTGGAAGGGGTCCTTAAGAGCTGCTTAAAACTCCTGATCTTGCTCCGCTGTTCAGTTTAGAAGGAAGTTGGGGTTTGTTAGGGGCAAATTTATCCCAGTGTTTGGTATGAAAGAGGGTTTGCCGTGGATTGGGATCCAGGATACCTGGGATTGTACAATAATAGAATGGATTGGGTCAGAAAGGACCTTAAAACTCATGGAATTCTAACCCCTGCCATGGGCAGGGGCACCTCCCGCTATCCCAGGTTGCTCCAAGCCCCGTCCAGCCTGGCCTTGGACACTTCCAGGGATGGGGCAGCCAGAGCTGCTCTGGGCACCTGTGCCAGGGCCTCCCCACCCTCACAGGCAGGAATTTTTTCCAATATCCCATCTAAACCTCCTCTCCTTCACTTTGGAAGTCTCTGAACCTCTCTAAGAGCCCTCCTGTTGTCCAGTGCCACAAAAGGCCACCCAAACCCTTCCAGGATTTAGAGTGACACCTTGGAAGTGCGTCAGGAGCCCCCAGCGGCTCCTGGGGCCACTCACCGAAGTTGGAATCCTCTCCCAGCTCCTTTCCGTACCGGATCATGCTCTCCCCCAGCAGCCCCTCGGACTGGGGGTACCCGGGGTTCTTCACCTGCCCTCGGATCTTGGACATCGTGTTGAGCATGGTGAGCTTGGCTCTGGAAGCTGGCACAGAAACAGCCTCAGCCGAGATTCCAGCTGGATCCCTCGGCAGCTGCCGGCTGCTGCCAACAGGGATTTTTTTTTCCCTGCTACACCCAAAGCCAAGGAGCTGCATTGTCTCCATCCACCAGAAATATCCCTCGCTACGAAAAGAGGTTCTTTTCCAAGACACAAAGCAAAAATAGCTTCCCCCAGCTGGCCAGGGAAGGCCAAAGGAGTTTCCCCAGCCCCCCCGGAGTCCCTGGAGCGCTCTCCGGCCCAGCTGGCTGGAAGGACGCAGGGCTGACAGAGCCAGCCCCCGCTTCCCAGCCCACAGACACCACTTTTCCTGGACATTCCAAGAAAAACGGGTCCCCTTAGGGCCTTTCTAGGTCTGAGGCAAAAGATGCATCTGTTCTTTCCCTGGATTCATGGCACAGGGCAGGAGGGTCCCTGGATCTCCACCCGACCCGAACAGGATCTCTGCGATGTCCCTCTCCCCACGTCCCCCTTTCCCTGGGAAGCTGGGGCGGAGGGAGGGGCCAGGAGGGGCCCAGGCCCTCACCTGGGTTGGGCTGGAGGTACTCTATGGTTCTGGTCAGGACTTCTGTGACAGCCTTGCTGGTCAGGTCCACTTTCTGTGGGGGAGACAAGAGCCAGCTCAGGGTCAGCTCAGGATCCAGCCAGATCCCGCAGGAGTTCTGGGCTGATCTGGGAGATTCCTCTGCTTCCCCACTCACCTTTTCCATCTCCTTGAAGTCATCGTCTAGCTTGGTCCCTTCGGCCCCTCCGACCTTCTCGCTGACCAGCTGTGCAAGAAAAGGGGGAAAAAGGAGGAGGATCAGGCACTGATTAACTCCTTCCACCTCATGGAGTAATTCCCTGGGAGAGGAGGGGAACAGGGATGGTCCAGACAGCACCTGGAGGGGAAGGGAGGTGGCAGGAACAGCCCAAAGCACATCAAGAAGACCCCACCAAACCCCCAAACATCTCCTGCCACCCGAAGCACGGCTCAGTCAGGGTGTTCCTCACCCACCAGAAGCCACTGAGCTCCTGAAATCCCAGCCCACGGCTCCAACTCCAACGCCTGCTGGAAAAAACAAGCAGCACAAGTGTCTCTCAGCTCCACTTGGAGCCAAGGACTCGGTTTCACACACGGCAAAATCCAAGTAAACAGGGAATGAACACACGGAGCTCCAGCAGCCAGCACAGGAACAGCCTGCGGAGAGCAGGGACAGAGCAGAGCCAGCATTCCCAGGGGAATGGCTGGAGGAGCTCGGGATCTGGGACACGGGGCTGGAAGTCTTTGTCAGAGGAGGATAAAGCCTGTGAAGTTTCCAGATCCATTGATCAGAGTGTGAAAGGGGAGATTTTGGGGAGCTGGGGGGTCAGGGCTCATTTGGGCCGTTTGTGGGGAGGCCTCAGCAGCTTCCTGCGGAATCCAAGGAAAGCCCCCACTTCCTAATGCACACTATCACCTGTCCCAGGACAACACATGCCTCCACGAATGCACTCCAAAGTGTCCTTCCCAGCAGCCCAAACAGAGGAATGTTCCCTTCCCAGCCCCAGGCCGGGATGCCGAGGGAAGCGGCAGCGTCAGGGGATGCAGGACACAGGAATTGGCCAAAGCTGGAATCATGGAATTGCTGAGATTGGAAAAGACATCCAAGATCATCGATCCGCACCATCTTCACCACTGAATGACATCCCCAGGTGCCACATCCCTGTGTTTTTTGGACACTTCCAGGGATGGAGACTCCACCACTGCCAGAGCCAATTAGTGATTCTTTTGCCCCAAACACGAGCAAATTCCCCATCCAGACATCCCAAGTGGTCTGGGAAACCTGGCACTGGCTCCCAGGGCTCCATTCCTGCCCCGGGGCATTGCCAGGATTCCTCCTGTTTGTACTGAAAACTCCAGAGCTGAAGGAACAATCGGGTTTGTTTACTTCAACAGCAAATATTTGATTTTATCGAGGCTCTCTTCCTCTGGAACACTCCTGCTCCCGTGGGGATACAAAATGGGGCTGGATGCCTTCTGAGGAAGAGGGGGAGGGATCCCTGTAGGGAATTATCCAGGTTCAAAAGCACCTGGAAACACCATGGGAAGGGAAGGGAAGGGAAGGGAAGGGAAGGGAAGGGAAGGGAAGGGAAGGGAAGGGAAGGGAAGGG
>WBMZ01014719.1:0-59558 GCA_013400975.1 Atrichornis clamosus
CAGGCTCAAACCATAACAAGGGGTCTCCTCCATCACTTCAGAAGAAATGGTGCTCAACCATCTCAGATATTGCTGGTATCTCTGAGACCTTACCAGTTGCTCCTGGGAAGTGTAGAAAAGGAGGTTGGGCTACCTACATTTTCCTACCTCAATGGCAGATTGAAGAAAAAACCCACCAAGATATGTTTGATAAAAACAACAGGTTTTGCCTGAGATCTTGTAAAGTATGTGGCTGCCCTACTCTGACTTTCAGTACCAACCCAGCTTAATAAACTATTATGTTGGTTTTGGTTGGGTTAGAGTTCGTTTTCTTCACAGTGGCTGGTATGGGACTGTGTTTTGGATTTGTGCTGAAAACACAGTTGATAATGTAGAGATGGTTTTGGTTTTGATCCTCAGGGATCCCATACACGAAAAATTTTGTTCCCTTTGTTAAGAAGAGAAAAGGTGGATCAGTTTTCTTTTTCTGGAAACTATGGAAATTTCAGTGTTCTCAGGAAGGTCACTGTAGTTATACCAATTAAGGATTTATTAAAGACTGCTGAGTAGTGGGAGAAGAAAAATCTACTTGATAGGATTCTATGTCATAGACTTTTAAAAGCATAATTTATTTTGTTTTTATTTCTGGCTCTGCATATATGTATGGCACTTGGAAAGTGATTTAGCTTTCATGTTTACCTATTTATAAAATACCTGAGATCTTAATTTTTCATGTTATATTGACACCTCTAAAGGAAGAGTTTGTGAATATTTGCAGAGCAGTTGAGACATTTGGCTGTGTGGTGCTCTGGCAGCATAGTCAGAGCCCCACTGTCCCACATCGTGACTCAGACTGTGGCCGTGGAGGAGAAAGAAGAAAAACATCCTCCATGAAAAAAGACCCCCACAGAGGGGTGCCTGGTGGTCAGCACAATGCATTCAGGAATCTGAACTGAGACTGTTCTTGGAGGGCAACTTACAGGTTCAAATGAGACGTTAGACCAGAGGAGAATGGAACACAACCATTCAGAAATAAAAACATCTGTAAGAAATATCAGGTCTTCATGTGTCTTCATATTGTTCTACAATGAAGATGGAGATAGTAAGGTCAGGACAAACAAAATATGAGCTGCATTAGAAAACTGAGTTGAATTTGCTGAAAAAATGACCTTTGATGACTGTGTGCTCTAAAACATGAAATGATTTGTTACACAATTCAATAATTATAGTCTCATTGCTTTTAAAATTACTTTTCAAAATGAGATGGCTTGGAAATTGATTTTTAATTTTCTTCATTAGAGAAAGTGGACTATTTCTTCTTTATACTATATTGATAGAGATAAAACAGTAATTAAATATTACCTTAAAGATTAATGAAAGGCACAGATAATTTTTTAATATTATGCACAAAAAATGAAGTTTGAGAGAACCACAGACATATTTAGCTACTTGTAGACAAAGGCTGAAATAGTAGCAAAAACTGAGTGCTAATTGGAGGATGGTTTGGCATATTAAATTTCTGATTGCTATTTGTGTATCATTAATTATTAGTATAATGTCACAGCTTTACAACTGGGTAGGTCTGGAAAAAGGCCTGGGGCTGTAAAAAGTTTCTTGCATTCAGGCTCCTGCTGTGGAGACAACTGTGCAAACCCTGCAGAGCAGCACCTGAGTAAAACAGCTGTCCCTGCAGGAGTTGGCCACTGCTGTCTGGCTGCCAGGCTCTGCTGCAGGACGGTGGTTGGCAGCAGGAACACGTGGATGTCACCTGTCACAGAGCAGTCACCAGGTCAGGATCCTTTCTTGTATTGTTTCACCAGCACACAGAGAAGGTGCTTTAGTCAGTGCTCCCATCAGTCTTCCTTTTGCTCTTTGGTGCCATCTTTCAGTGATGACAACCTTTAAGTGGTGTCAGGTGCAGTCAGTGGAGCTCACATGGCCTGAGTTACCTGTCCCACCAACAGCCAAGGTTGCGCTATCTTCCATGGCTGCCTTTGTGCCTCGCCTCAAGTGCATGAATGTGTCTGACACTGAAAGTCTCACCCTGCTGGTGGGAGCTCTCCTGCCTCTTCTCCACCAAAGATGTTTGCCTTTGTATGCTTCTCATCCTTCTTTGGTCCCACTTCTATTACTGCAGAATTTTGTGATGCAGCACCACAGGAACCAAGAAAGAAGCATGCTTGGATGACAACTCTGTTATACCAAGATGCTACTGATATTCCTTGAGGAATATTGCTCCAGATTGGCCTGATTTTTTTTCTTTTTTCAAAATCATTCCATAAACTTAAAAATAACAACTTTATCTTCCAATTCAGCCCTTCTATTTGATAACAGTGACAATAGGATGAAGCAATAAGATAATCTCCCAGATTCGGAGCATAAACTCACCACAAATAGACATATCATTTGTAATGAGAAGACAGTTTCTGCTTGTGGAAAAATGCACTGGGGATGCTGCTTATTTTCTGGAGACAAGCTTTTGTTCTCAGATGGTCCTGACATATTCTGAAGTTGACTGCCTTTCTCTTCAATATCATTTGAAATGTTTACGCTGCCTTCATCATTCAGTATCCAAAAGCAAAAGCTTCTTCCCTGTGGTCTGGCTCTTTGAAAGAAAGATGGATGTATTTTGAGTTGGAAGTACTTTTAAATCTTTGCCTGGTTTTGTTTATCCTTTCTTTCTCTTTAATTATTTTCTCAAAACTGGTCTTTTAATGCCCTTGAGATCCAAACCAGATGATGATCTCATATTTTTTTCAGTTACCATATTTCTGAAATCTGGGCTGCTTTGGATAAGAAATCAGTTAGGTAGTGTAGTTCTCCTGGCTTTGCTGCTTCAGTCACATTCATTGTACAATTTTTTAAAAATGCTTTTTAAAAAAAAGTGTGGTTTCCTGCCTTTTCCAAACATCTTTCTAGAGTGCTGTCTCAGGTGACATAGTCTGCAGGGTTCTCTGGTGGTCACATCATGTAACACAGACATATCTACACCATAGGTTATAAACCAGACAGATTAGCACAGAGTTTACCTCAGAGCTCAAACACTGATCAATGTCTTGGACTCTTTTTTCTCAGGCCACAAATACGCAGTTTACATCACTCCTGTTCTCATGGGGTCAGGTCACTACTCAGTACAGACGCTCAGGATGGCTCTGACAGAACTCTTGGGAGGTGCTGGATATTGCTGCTTGTATTGCACGGACCAGGGATGGACGCATGGACCATTGTAGCACCTTACTAAGGGGATATTCAAATCCTGCTGTTGGAATGGTAATTTCTGGAACTGCTCTTACGCAATAGCCTGTAACCATCTCAGTTTTTCCTCTGTGTCAATTGAATACTCACTTGGCTACAATATTCTCATTTTTCATTTTCTATTTACTTCTCTGTCTTTTTCCAGCAGAGATGCAGTTGGGGGAATGATTTTTCAGAGGTTCTACCACATGAGCTTCATGTGCACACACTTGTATCGTATAGAGTAAATATCTTTGCCAGGCCTTTCAGTTCTTCTCCTTGAGGAAACTGATATTCATCTAGATCTGCATTAGTTCTCAGGCAGTGTTCTCAGCTGGTAGCCTGGTAGTTGAATGACTTACTGTTGAACAGAATAGTATCAATAAACTATGAAGTTGGGGTTTTTTTCTCCAGGACAATGTTTTAGCATTAAATGCTAGCAATGTGTCTTTTTCTGCCATGAAAACAACATAGCTCCAAGTGAAAGGTTTGGGGCCTGGGCTCTTTTTAATAATTGTTTGGAATGCTTGAGTGTATGTGAATACACATTTCACTTTATTTCTTGGTAGCTCTTTGTTAAAGCTGTGAGCTCCAATTTTTTGGCAGAAAAGTCTAGCTTTTGATTCACTTTACTGATCTTTTAAATTTTTTTCTCTTAACATATCAGACACTCTGCAAAGCATGTGATGTTCTAGACATCATATTTACTTCCTTGGGTAAAATTCATGGTAGCTATTCCACAGATGCAAAACCACCATGGCAATATAACAGCATTAATGTTGTGATGCTGTGAAACACTTAGGTCTGGATAAAATTGTGGTTTAACTTGTTCATGTTTCTGACTGTATAAACTATCTTTCCTGTTTTGTGGGTTTGGTTTGTTTGTTTTTGTGGATTTTTTCACTAAGATCATAAATTCACATTCTTTAGCTGAAATCACTGGCTTCTATGGATTATCTAAAGTTTTAGTTGGAATGCTTTTTGTGGGTCTTATACTTAAAAATTAAAATCTCTTAGTGACAGTATTACGATGCAGTTTAAAAATTTCTTTAGTTTATGGCCATTCTGCTTTCTTATTTTGCTAATTTTCCTAGTGCATTCAATCATCTTGTTTCCTGATCTGACATTCCATTTCTCATCTTGCCTTTGCATCTGGTACAAATACATTTAATTTTGCTGTTCTGCCTGGCATGAACATCATGTGCATGCAAAACCTCATCTCATGGATTGACACTCCCCTATTGAACATGGTGCTTTTCTTTTCCTTGCAGTTCTGCAATTTTCCCTTTTGTGATTTAAAGAATATGTAATTGCTAAATAAGTTGTCTTTCATGTCCATATGCTTCAGAACAGGAGTTTAGTATGTCACTCTGATTATTGTTTTCTTTGTTCCCACTCTGTTGTTGAAATATGCATTCTAATTTTTGTGTTGTAGGAACTGACTCATTTCTGATGTCTCTGACAGCACGCTCTGCTTTTCTCCATGGTCAGGTGGAGTATCATATCCACTGAATTCATCCTCAGCTGCAAGTAATTCCAAAATAAATTCCTATCAGTTAATCATGCCCTAAGTTCAGAAAAGCCACTATTTCTGGTATAATCAGCTGCTGTGGAGATCCTGTATGTGTTTCTCTTTCTATAGATTACATTATCTCACAGATTCAAGTGTTCAGGCAGAATTGTAATGTTTTATCTAATTTGGTCTGCCATATTTTCAAGAATGAGAGGAACTGTTCCATAGCCTGGGCACTGAAGGGTGCATTGTGTGGGAGAAACTGAGTTTTGTTCTGGTTGCTTGCTTTGCAACAGAGCACAGCTTGCTTTTCTCCTGAGGAATCAAATCTTCCCATTGAGCTGGGCTCAGTATCCAACAAGTTGGTGGAAATTTTAACAATGACACAAGATCAGATCTTTTACAGTTTGGGGAGTGCCAGACTATCTGTTTGATTCTTGATTATCTGTTTGATTCTAGGTCCTATCTCTGTTGCTTTTAGGAGAGAGGAATCCCAGCTATAGGCCTAGCTTTGGCCTTCTGGTGTAGCTTCCTGAGATTGTTTCTGTCACACCTTGGAATTCCTCAGCTCCCTCCATGCCATTGGTCTCATCTACTGCAACCCAGCAAAAGCTGCTCAAATATCCTCTCTTTAAACATTTTCTCCTAGGTCTGCATAGTAGTCCCCAGTAACTATTTCTGTGGGTCCTTAGCAAAACTTGTGAAGGCCGGCTACACTTCTGCCTTATGGGAATTGGAAACAAACCAAATATAGACAGGTATGTCCACCTACATGGCCAGTCCCCTCCTGTACTGTCCAGGTGATAATTATTGCAGCTTTCTTTGTCAGTATTACGGCCGACATTCTCTTTTCTCGTTCAATGTCCATCTATCACATTAGTGCACTTTTAAGCTATCTCTTTCTCAAGACTGGCTTGAAAAAATCTACCTTCTTATAAGTTTTGCCTGTCTTTGCTATTGTATCTCCCCCAGGACAAGGAGTTCAACTGAGTTTTTCAGGCTTCTGAGTTGTCTGACACCTACAACACTCTCATGGGTGGGAATTCACCCCCACATTTTCTTTCCTCTACCAAAGGCCTGTGCATGCTCCCTGTGTTTTCTCCTGATTCTACCTGCGCTAGCCACTTTGAAGACCTTGTTTCACTATCAGCATGGATTTATATTAGGACACCTGCAACTCCATTAATGTAATTCAATGGTGTAAGATAACACCTCATTCTCTAAAAATCCAGTGGACTCTACTGCAGCTAAGGTCCTCACGTTAACAGATTTATTTCCCAGAAGTGGTGACAGCAGCATTGTTCCCCATTTCACGTTCCTTGCCTCACTTTCTTTCTCCACTCACACTCACCTATCCCCCAGCTCTCTGGAGAGTGCACAGTACAGTGTCTACAGTACCTACAGCTTTTCCAAGTTGGTTTTAGGTATAGTATAATAGGCAGCAAAACTAGCAGCCTAGGATACCTGGTTTGTTTTTTAGCTCTGAGGTTGACCCCCACCTCTTGCCTTCATTGAGTCATATTTGCACAATTACTGACTACCTTTTCTGGCACTTCTGCAACCTGAGCCCCAGCTCACCAAAAGTTGGATGTATGCCTCTAGAAAGCAAGGTAGCTGGTTAGGTACTGGAAGCTGTGCAGCTGCATTACCAGGTTGCTCTGACAAAGTTGCTTAGCTCTGCTGGCTGTAGTTTTTCTGTATGGCACTACATCATGACAGGAGAATTTCTTTCTGTCTTTCTGCTCAGTTGGACGAATGTCAGACCAGCCTTGCTATAAAAATCCATCCATATGAGTGGCAGGGTACTGCAGGTTGTTCTGAGTTTGCTCCAAACCAACGACTGCCCTCTCAGAAGATGGACTCTGCATTTGTAACTAGACACAGTACGGTTTTCAGCATCTCTAATAACACGGTGCAGCAATGTTTGGGTAATCCGATGACACTCTCCAGTAATTGCCTATGTATCTGCTGTCGTGCTGTGACACAACTGCAGCAGGGCTTTGAGAAGTACCACTGGGTTTCCTTACACCTCATGTTCCTCTCAGCACAGAAGGACAAGCCTGTCTTTCGTTTTGTCTGCATTTTGCTTGTCCAGTTGTCCTTCATGAAGATGAAGCCCAGCAGGTTTTTCTGCACAGGCTGTTACTGAATGAAAGCCTCTGGACTTGTATCTGTGACAGCAGCGAGGGAGGGCACTGTGCAGTGTGGTCCTGGTCCCACAGACCAGGGACCTTGCTACCATCGACGTGGAAAAGCAGAGACCAAGGACAGAAGGTACAGCATGGTGTGCATTGACCAAAAGCAAGTGGCCATTGACTGTCCTGAAAACCCAGACCTCGGCACCAGTTCTCCTTTGTGGGGCCGCCAGGAGTGGGAAGGCAACAAGTGAGAGGTGGCAGCAGAGAGGGAACCTGTGTGTTTGGACACCCACAGCCTGGGTACTGCAGGAACTCCTACTGATTATGTGGTGTTATTTATATATCTTAACCTAAGGGAAACAATGAACACATGGTGCTGTACAGCTCATTTCAAAGCACTGAGACCAAAACAATTTTACTGCTGTTTTCTGAGTTACCTTTTTTCTAGCTGCCATTTAGCTAGTTGCTTCTCTAGGGGTAATCTAATTTTGTGGCAAAAATGCTTTTTTTATTGTTGTTGATACACAAGTGAAAATTGCTTTTCAGACCCTTCCCCCTTCCCAACTACCTTCAAAGCTGCTAAGCAGAAATTCTTGCAAAGTGAGAAAGACAAAGAAAGTCAGGATGTTCATGTCCAATCCTTCCACAGTATGTGCATGACTCCAATTCACCTTGACAAAGGCAGGAAAATGATCTGGAAAGGTCCATAAGAGGAATTACAAGTTCCTGTGCTGCTAAAATAGTGGTGACTTAGTGCTCTAACTGGCAGCAGTTTTCATACCTTCTTCAAAAGCTAATTTCCTGCACACTGGTCAGAAATAAATTCCCACTACTCCCTCTTCACCTGGTGAGCCCTCTCTCCTTCCTTCATGGATTGACTATGGTTTAGTCCTCTGGTTTTTCAAATGATGATTTCCATTCTTAGCTGCTGTTCACCTACTTAATTTTGCTGATCCTCCCCCTCATTTAAAATGTCAAATACTCAAAATATCTAAGTTTTAAGTAGGTACAAGCAAGAAATGCTCTTATAAATTACCTTGGACATAAAAATGGTGTAGCAATACTGGCTACTGGCATTAAGACTTGGTCATGCAGCTTCTCTGAGGCACATGTGGAAAGTGAGGATAGGGATTGGGTATCACTTTAGTGAATAACCATCCCGGAGGTGGAGACTGCTGCTGTCAGCAACAGCTGAGCTTACCAAGGCTTTTTTTTTAAGCCATAAAACTCACTTATCTATGTATGAAGAACTTGGGCAGAGGGACTTTTCAGCCATGATTATAGCACCACTACAGCATCTATCAGTCACATAACAGCAGAAAAAAACCCAAACCAATGTAGGAACATGAAACTACTTGGAATGCAAAGTTTAAGCAGCCTCTTTCACTCCCATTCAGCAAATTCTTCAAAAGAAAAAAAAAGTTTAATCAGTCATCTCATTCAGAACAAGTAACTTCTTAGGGAAAATAATAAAATAAATAGCTGGATTTGGGATAAACATCTACTGTTAATATCATACACACCATGTTATGAAACACAGAGCAGAAACAGGACAAGATGGAAAAGGGCTTTGTACTGGTACAGTATGCACCACAAGCCCTTACACATTGCTCCAGTCCATTTTCTGTCCCTGTCTTTGACAAATTATGGAGACAGTTCACAAGGTAAAATGACTTCCAGCCACCTTCGAACCCTTCCTTGATTAAACAGCCCCAGTAAGTGTCTCCAGCTAAAATGCTGTGGGGCAGTCAGCTGCCAGTGTCAGTTTTCCTGTGTTTGTTTCTTGATACCAGCTCTTTGTTAGTATGAAACCAGAGCTTTGCTGTGGTGTACAGACAGCAGAAGACTTGGTCTGGCTTACAGGATATTGAGAAATCAGCAGTTTCCGCAGAGATGGCACGGAGAACCATGACCTCAATGCTGCAGGTGCCTCAGCATAACTTCAGGAATCACCACATCATCTGAGCTGCGCAGAGGGCAAATTCCCATTTGAATCATGTGGGAACTGGAAGCAATAATTCCTTAGCACAAGTTGTAAAGGGGCATTTATGAGCTTCTCAAATTGTTCTGTGGACAGACACTGTCTGCATGTTCTGGATGTTTCATGTGCTGTACCTTCATATTTAGAACAGCTGCATGAAAATTAAAAATGTTCCAGAACTGTAAAGTTGGGAGTAACAAACTTTGAAAGTCACATAAACCCACTGCTTGTCTGCATTACCTCTTTCTGCTCCAAGCAGTTTGTGCCCAAATACACAGTATTTTTCCAGTTTTGCTTTAGGGTGGATTTTTATTTTTGTTTAGAGGAAAGTGCTCTGTAGTGACCTTAATAAATAAGAAATGGATACCTGTGTTACAAAAGGTCTCAAAAATCACATTGGAAAGTAAACACTACACAGCTAAAATATGCTTTATACTCTTCTGTGGTAATTGAGTACCAGCCCTAAAATTATTGGAAAATTTCAAGAACAACTTGCCAACTATTTTCAGAGCACTGAAACGAGCTGTGCATGCTAAGATCATTAACAAGACCAAGAAAAAATGTGTTCAGTGCAGTTTCTCATCTATTAGATTACTTTGCCCCTCCAGAAGTCTCCAGAGAAAGCCTCTGGCTGCTTCTTAAGGTCACTGAATCATTTCACTGCAACAAATGATCTCGCTAGCTGGAAATGTTGGAGAGGCTCTCCGTGCCTCAGCATTGTTGTATCAGTGACTCACTTCAAGCCCCGGGCTCATGGGTGAACATGCACCGCACCCAGCCTGCCCCCTGCCCTGGCCTTTTTCTTTTCTTTGTCCTCCTTCATGTGCTTTTACTTTCCTAACAGTATTAAACTGATAGAGATCTGTGTATTTTACAGTCTGTGGACAGAATGAGAACAGAGACAAAAAAAAAAAGCAGCAAAACCCCACCAATTCCAGCTCCCTGATCTTGGGAGTCTTGGACTTTGCCACTTGTAGGCAATTACAGGAAAGAGTCAGCAATGTTCCCGCAGGGCTCTGACAGAGCAGGAGGACAAAGTGTCCCAGGGCAGGAACAAAGCTGTCTTCTGCACCACTTGAAGCCTGGAGAGAGCAAGTATTGACAGTCAGAATGTCAAAGGTGTGCCAGTGTAAGAGTAGTTGACATGCATGGCTTAGCACACCTTGTAATCAGTAACAGAAGGAACTGTAGGTCCCATCAGCCATGATTCTGTCACAAAGAGCAGCAGCATCTCCCAGCTGCAATCCAACAGAGCACTGATGAAGAAGAGCAACACATCTTTGATAAATGCCTTTATTTCCCTCAATAGGAGATAGCAGGCTGTTCCCTTGGTGAAACAAATTCCAAAAACATCATCTGCAAGCCCTTGGCAACATTTTCTCTCCTTACTCCTTTGTGACACCTTTCCCTTCCAGCTTTGTTCTCTATTTCATCTTTATAACTTGCCTTTCTTCAAGGCTAGGTCCTCTATTTGCTTGAATCCTTGTAGGAGATAGGAACAAATAAGCACCACTAGGTTACTAACGGGGTGGTTCAGTAGTGTTGGTTACAAACCAGGTTCTCTCTTAGTCACTCTCAGAGTTCATCTATGCAAAGTTCATATGCTATAAAGCTGTCACTGGCCTTCTACTGCAGCAACTCCCATCCACGCATGCTTGGCTTGGGCTGAGTCCAAGGCACTTCATTCCACTTTTTCAGAGTACCAAAGTTATCACAGTTGTTTCCTCCCTGTAAACTAGATCTCAGATGCCTGTCTCCTCTGGCTCTCTGCACTGCCACAATCACAGAATTATTTGGGATACAGGGTCCCTCTGGAGATTACCTTCCTCAGAGCATGGCCAGTTTCAAAGTTACAGTAGGATGCTCAGAGCATGACCAGTTGAACATCTTCGGAGATGGAGATCCCACAGCCTCTCTGAAAAGCCTGTGTCAGTCTTTGACTGCTCTCATTGTGAAGGACTTTTTTCCATACATTTAATCTGTATTTCCCTTGCTGCAACTTATGCATTTTTCCTTTCATTGCACCTGTTGATCTTCTGCCATGCCCTGCCATGAAGACTCTGGTCATCCTCCTCCTTACCACCCTCAGGCAGCTGAGGACAGCAGTGAGGTGTCCCCATCTTTACTCTGCAACTCCCTGAATCTCAATGCTCCCTGGTAGACAGAGGACCCAGAAACACAGGTGCTTTGCCAATAGGCATCCTCAAAAAGTGAGGACAATTGAAAGGTTTCAGACAGCTTAAGTAGTGACAAGGCACTTCCAAGTATCTCAAATTGCCCAAAAGCCCGGTGGAGTCAGGGAGAAAGGTCACCCCTGCTGAGCATTAGTGGGCTGGGTATCCAGCCTCACTCAATTAAAAGTTAAACATGGGATGCTGCATTTACATATTCAGTTCTTATACTCCTAAAGACCCAGTCAGGATTTGATCTGGGATCTTCAGTTTCAAAGGACAAAAGAGTCAAGTCAGAGTGTCCTTTAATTTTGCATCTTGCAGACTTCTGCATTTCTCCACCAGATTACATTATTTTTAGAACATGTTCAGTCTCCTTATGACCTGGTTTCTTCACATTATACCATGAATGATTAACGTACCACCCTTCCCTTGAGAGGATCCTGCATCTCAACAGTCAGCAAAGTTATTACAATTCTGCAACAAAAGTGCACTTCTGATCCAATCATAAATATGTTTCTGATCATTATTTTGAGAAAAAGTTGCTTCTCTGAAGTGGTTTGTTCTTTCAGCAGCTGACAGGACTAGGTTTGCTTTTCCAGATGGCTGCTTTAGTATGACAAATATCAAGCAGGCTTCTGGACACTTAAGGCTGTATGTTCTCTTTCAAGTTATGTTTTAGTACTGCTTGTAGGAGAGTATTTTTGTGCTGTATTTCTTATAAATCACTTTGACAGAAATAGAGACGTATTTTTTCCACAGGGAAAAATCCCATGGTATTTTCAACAAAATAACTGGAAAATATCAGCTAAAATAAATAGCAAGGAAGTGTTACCTTAGGGCCTCAGTGACACCTTGTGTTCAGGTAATGGATATGATATTCCCTGGAGAGGGTTCCCAGGCAACTTGTCAGACCAATGCAGTAAGAGCATCTGAAGGGACAGTATGTTACTGCAGGAGCATCTCTGTGGAGAGAGACTGAAAACTCACTCCCAGACACTGGCAACCTTTGCAACCCCAGGGGATAATCCAGCAGAGCACACAGTGCTGAGGATGGGCCCAGGAAGATCAGCGGGTCTGAGGGGAGGAAGAAGCCCTACAACCATTTTCCTTCCTCTTTCATTGCCCCCATAGTGCACTGTATTTTGACTTGCCTTCAGAATTAGTCTCAGCTTGTGCTGAGCTCCCATTGCCCAGGACAGAGGCCAGGTGCCAGGAGAGAGGTGTTCCCAGACAATCCACAGGTGGCCAAACTGCACCATCTGAAAGGCATTAAGGGTTAACATGGCCACGAAGATCTGTGGCACTTGTTTCAACATCTGCATTGGTATGATATTCATGCTTCTCTGACATCAATCTATTTCTTCCTCTATAGATATTTTAAATGATTCTGCTCAACAAGAGCCATCAAGACTGGAGGCAAGGGTTATAAAATGCAGAAGAGCTCTCAGTAAATAAAACATTACCAGGTAGCCTAGTCCAGGAGGTGCTCGTAGCAAACAGCAACAGCAGTATATATAGAAGTGCAGCACCAGGTTTCTGTTCAGAGAAGAGGAGGACACACAGCATGATGGCCAGCAGACCTGGCAATCATTTGACCCAGAGAAACCATGAGAAGCAAAACCAGGCCTAGGTGGGGAGCGTGGCCTTCTGACGTAAGGCCAAAGGAAGAAAGTATAGACAGGGAACGCATTTCTTAATGCTGCTTGAAGGAACCCTACCCTTGCAACAGGCCTGAGCTGTGGCTGCTCTGTAGAGAGCAGGGATGGATTTGGGTGTTTGTTCATCAAACACCTACTGCTGAGAGAGACAGTAACTGCAGCCAATCAGAAAACTGATCTGGTGTCGTCTCTCATCTGTGCACAATCTCCCTTGCCTAGCTGAAAATGAGAGCAATTCAGCTCATATTCTCCAGTTTCTCTTCCTGTCCCTATTCTCAAAACTGCCAGGAGGGCATCCTTCTTTCTTGCCTGCTAGAGTCTCTCTCCTCATTAGCTTTTTTCTCTGGCATTTTGTGTGTTTTCTGCTTCCTGTATATGTTTTCCTCTGAACTGTGTTTCCTCATTTTTTTCCAAACTAGCCTCCTGTTATTGAGGTGTCAGAGCAAGGAGGATTGTTTCTTCTGTAACACAGAGGAGCAGCTGTCCTAGCGCCACCCTTCATGGTCCTCTTCTAAGGCCAGATATTTTGGGGTTTGCTCACGTAAATTTTTCTAATATAAAGAATTATAAATACTGATGCTATTAAGTAATTACCAATCACTTGTATGTGCTAGACAGCTAGTGATATGTTAATAACCATTACAAGCTAAGCTTTAATGTGAAAGTACACTTGATTTGAGATTTGCGCTGAGTTTAATGACTTTTTCGTTTACTTCCCTGCTTGAGTACATAAATTCACCTCTACCTATAAAATGCTCTGAAATACTCCTGAATGTCAGGATGCACAGATCTGCGTTCTGATAATTTAAAACAAAACAGCTCCTGCTTTTCCCCGAAAGCTAACGTTCCCAAGGTTATTTGTGCAATCAAGGTCAGGTGCATCATAAAAGCCATTACGTAGGATATGCTTGCTTTTAGTCTCCTCTTTCTTTGTGACCCATTTCCACACTAGGAAATACTCTTGATTATAAAGACTTTGCAACACAGAAATAAAAGACCACATGCTGGTTTATTCTTCTTTGTGCTGTTCAAAATGAATTATATTCTCTTCATCTGTACTACTACCAGGAACCACTGTGCAGATGTTTCCAATATGGCTCAGGAGCTCAGTTTACCTAATACTTACCTTTCTGCCCAGTCCTCCTCTTTTAAGAAGGGGCTAAACATGGTCTTTGAAAAACATACTACAGTGCAATTGCAAGGAAAAAGTATCTGAAATCTGTATCACGATATAAATATTGATCTGCCATCCTCACCTGTACTAAATGCTGGCATATTTGTCACTGGTGTCAGCTCCAGCTTTCTATGAAATCCTCCTGGTTCCAGGGTGCAGGAGCAGCAGTGTGTCCCCTCACAGGTGCCGCCAGGAGAGGGCATCGGCTCACAGTGCAACCCCTCGGGTGCGCAGCCCCTTCCCTCCCATTATTCCTCACACCCGGCTTCTGGTCCTGGATGCTCCTGTACTTCCCAGGCCCCACAGCCACCTCCTCCGCTTCTCCCTCTCAGCCAGCCAGGCTGACATCAATCCTGGGTTTAATCAGACCTGACTGTTGGGGGACTTAGTTTTAAACCCCAGTGCTTTCTTACACCATTCTTAAACCTCCTTATAATCATCTGTGTAAGAGGCCAAACATCTCTGCAAATGCTGCTTAGACCTGCTCTCTCCAATTTTGAGGTCAGAAAACAAAACTGAACGTAGTTGTTTGGTTTTTTTGTTTGTTTTGTGTTAATATGCTGTCAGGACGTGATGGATGGGCTTTGATTGTGAGAGGCTGGGGCTGGGTATTTGTTCAGTTGGTTTTGGGACTTTTTAACTTCTACTTCCTCATATTGACTACCATTTTTTTCTAAATGCTTTGGGCAGATGGAGCCAGTAGTTGGCCCCATACTTTTGGAGGTTTCTGAAACCTTGTATGTTGCTCCTTTCTGACAAAAAGAGAGTTAGTTGTTAATTATTCCTATTTTCCTGTGTTGCAAGGATACTTTAGGCAAATATTGCATATTGCAAACATGCTGAGAAACCAAGCAGGGCATCCATCACCAAATTGCCTGGTCTGGTTTCAGGAGTTCCCACTTATTTCAAAATCTACTTGTACAGCTTTATAACTGCTTCACATCTGCTTAGCATGGAAAGCAGAGTCAGATGTAAAGACAACTTCTTAGCTTTTTATTTAAACTTCTGAGAAGAGAAGGGTCTTTTTCAGGATGATTTGCAAAAATCTGTGCAAACAATCTTGAAAGGAAACACAGCTGATGATAGTTAACCAATGATAGCTATGCCATCTGTATGCATGGGAGGTAGTTCCTGGTCTTTTTGGCAAACTCATCACTATTGTATTGAGCAAAAGTGCATTTGCATCAAAGATGTCTCAAGTCCCTAATAGCTCAGCACACCAAGAGCTGCTCCTACACTCTCTTCCAACCCCACATGCTGTGAGAAGCAAAGCAAATTGATAAACTAATAGATCTTTCAGAGAGGTGATCCTTTATAAATATTCCTTTCGAAAGGTGTTACAGAGGCCCTGAAGCACCGAGATGCCATTGATTTTAGAGAAAGCAAGGCACTGAGATAACTACATAGGCTACAGACTTTTTTCTTTTTTTCCTTTTTATTTTACTTTCATAAAACTCTTATTTCTGCTAGGTGAGTTGAGATTCTGATTTCCTACAACAGTTGGTAAAATTGAATTAGTAGCATTTAGTAAACATTTGGCTTCCAGTGACAGACAGAACAGCTGATAAAGACATGCTTCCCACTTGCTAAATGGGATGAGACACCATATGTCTAATCAATTACACAAGTACCACAATACCTTGCTTCAGTATGTGTGGAAAAAATTTCACTTCATTTTAAATACTTTTACCAGGTAATTTATCACCACATAAAATTACCTCTGGTGCTGGCTAATCCTAGTGGAAATGCTCTGAATATCCACTTAGATAAATCTAAGGCAGTAAAAGTGCAATTGTGCCACAGGGGTTGTGCATTCCCCATTACACCAGTGCGGGAGCAGCAAATGCACAGGTGTAGACAACTCATATGGGATTGCATTTTTACGTCAACAGATTCAGTTCACTTGAAGTTTCACCTGCTTCCAAATGAAATGCAACAAGTATGATTTTGCATTTCTTTTTATCACATGGCTGGACCATCCCTGTCTAAAAAGCTGGAGCTCCAGCTGCCTCTGAAGGGTGTGAGGCAATTCCTCTCATGAGGAAATTCAGCACATTTCTGCTCAACACAGGCTTCCTTCACACGTCGTGCCACTGTGGTACCTTCCGTCAGCAAACAGGAGCTTCCTCCATTGCCTTTAAAAACTTTCCAAGAATTACATGTATTAATTTGGAAAAAACAAGATAAATTTAAAAAAACCCCAATTGTTTCACTCCAGGAAGCATGTCTTCCCAGACTACAGGAGCTGTATCGTGATGGTCTTTAGGCTTTCTGGAGCCATGGTACCTCATGCCTTTGGGAAGTCTTCTTTATGATCAAGGAAGCTGCCTTCTGCCCAGAGTGCTGATTTGTAAGAAGACAAAGCATCCATGTGGAATGGGGTGACCTTGGCCACCTGCCAGACAACCATCCAGCTGCTCTCTCCCTGCCTCCTCAATAAGATTGGGGTGGAAATAAGACAATAAGCTTGAGGTTTGAGATAAAGACAGGAAGGTCACTCAGCAATAATCGTCATAGCCAGAACAGATTCTGGGAAAAATAATTTAATTTTTTTCCAATTGAAATAGAGTTGAATGGTGAGACACGAAGACAAAAACTAAAATACCTGCTCCCTACCCCTTTCTTCCAACACTGCTTCACTCCTTCATTCCCAACCCTTCTACCTCCTCCCTGCACCAAGTGGTGTGAGGGTGGTTGTGGTCAGTCCATAGCAGCTCCTCCGTGCTCCTTCCTACTCATGTTCCAGTGTGGGTGCTTCCCATGGGCTGAAGTCCCCCAGGATAAACTTGCTCTGGTATGAGTTCTCCACAGGCCGCAGTTCCTTCAGGGCATGTCCACTTGCTCCACCACATGGTCCCCCACGGGCTGCAGTGTGGATATCTGCTTTGCTGTGGGCTTCTCCACAGGCTGTAGGGGAATCTGCTCCAACACCTGGATTGCCTCCTCCCCCTTCTTGCCCTCCCACCTTGGGGTCTGCAGGGCTGTTTCTCACACTTTTGTCCTCACTCCTCTCTCTGTTGGGCAGTGTTTTGTCCCTTCTTAGATATACCTTCACAGAGGCACCAACAACTGCTTTTTGCCTGAAGGCAGAGCAGGACACCAGGAGTCCCATCCCCTGCTCTTACAAGCTTTAGAAGTGGCCAATGCCCCATCTTCAAGCAATCCCCCAGACCTTCACACCACTCTTATGGGAAAAGTGCTCCACAGCCATATTCCACTAACAAAGGCCCTCTCCCTATTTCTAGCCTAGGATGACTCTTGGGTAGCTTATACCCGCTTTAAAAGCTCATTTTCCTTCATGAATATTTAATTCTACTGTTGTGATGTTTGTGTTGGCTGTGGTTACATTCCTTCTCAACTCTAGTCTTGCTAAACATCCATTTTGCAGGACTTCTCCATTTCTCTGACCATCCCAGTAACTCCTCTGTGCCGCGGATCTTTTAGAATCAGTTTTCTTGAGAGCTGATGTATTCATCAAAACGAGGTCCCTCCGGAGCCTCATCCTCATCCTCCCACTCTAGCACATTCCTCCTTCCACCAAAAATGGACCAATTAGCAAATTAGACTTTCCACCTCCTTTTTTTCATAGTAGCAGCTCTAAGTTGCTGAAGAGATGATTCTCAAATATCTTTCCTCCTCTCCTCTTCAGTCATGTCCAACTAAAACTCCCATGGAAACTGCTGAAATTCTGTTGGCTCTGGTGCCTAAAGGGGATTTACAGTAATCCCATTTCTTACTCCAGCTATCAAGGTAATCTGGTGGTTGCTGTAGGATATGTAAACTTCCCTGGCACTGACAGTGCTTCCTAATGTTGTCATCTCCAAACATCGTTGCAAAATCCTACTTTTTATACCAGAGTCTCTACTAAAACAAAATTAATGGGCTCCGTTCCAGCTGAAAGTGTTGAGACAAACTATATGCTCATCAGTTTGACCTTGCTTATCCATGGATCCTGTTGCTGGTCACTACACCCTCTGGTTTAGATAACAATTTCCAAGATTAAAAATACTACCTATTCCAGAGGGATGGAAGACATACTTCCTTTGTCTATGCAGTATTTTTTAAATTAAAAGCCAATATGGGTCAATCAGGTGTGATTACTTCCAGAAAAGCTGTGTCACATTTTTTCCCATTTTCTTTTTACTTCCTTATTCTCAACCATTCTTCCCATTTATTCTGAAACCTTTTATTATACTGAAATCAGATTATCAAGTCTACCATCTACCAGGGACTTTTTACATTCTTCTATAGAAAATATAGTGTCTACATTATATGAAACACAAGACATGTCAACTCTCTTTCCTCCTTCTCCACATCCCAGTTTGACTGATTTAAACATAATACACCTTTTTCTTTTTTTTTTGCAAACTGGACCTTTGTTGCTCTTTTTCCTCCTTTCTGTTTGAGATGATTTTAATACCTTTGACTTAAAAAGTAATGCCTCTGCTACTGTCATGTCACGGGAGCCCCTGGGGACTCCAGCTTCCCCTGCTCATACAGTGTGCTCTACAGAAACTGGAAAACATATGGACCTTCTTTGGTATACCCATTTATTTAAAAGAAATGGATTAAAAGTTGAAAATTGAATTCAAGTTTGCTTTAAAAGCCAGTTTGTGAAACATCCTGATGATCACAACTAATCACCTTTGTTGGTTCAGTAATTCTTGGAGAGAGGATGACAGTGACAATAAAAGTTAATCTGTACCAATACAACTCTGAGCAGCATTTCACCAACATATCTCTGTATCTTAACACTCCCTGCACTGCCTCAAGGGGACTCCCAGCAGAACCCACACAGCCCAAGTAATTTGGCCTCCAGTTTTATTTATACTTTTCTTCAGCATCCAGCTTACTTTTACATCTTTTTTTTTAATAATGCATACCTTTTAACAATATACATTCCAGTCTCATACAAGAAATACACATTTTATCAACTTACAACTCAAGACAGCTACCAAATATCACAGGCAGAGGCAACTCCCAGAACAGCTCTATACTAAGTCTGGGGCTTTAGGGGGTTTTGTTGCCCCAGTTTTGGAGATTTAAGTCCTATCAGAAGCTCCAACACTTACTTAGTATCTGACTTACATTAAGGAAAATACACAATCAACCACAAAGATTTCCAGAATTGTTCTCCACTTTTCCTCTCCCTGCCAACTCAGGAATCTCAGTTCCTGAGTGATCCCAGTCCCAGGGGGTAGCTTGCACATCCACAATGCAGCACTTGGGTTCTTTACACCAGGACTGCCCAAAAGAAAGCTGCTTTCAGGCATTTGAGCTTACCTATCCCGTTCACAGCTTAACAAAAGCTTAGTATTTCTCTCCATCACTTGGGCTGTAGAGCCTGAGTGCAGAGAGGGATTTGGTCAGCTCATGAGCTGCACAAGGTCTTAATCTAATGGTTTGTAACTTGGTCATTCACTCTGCAAACAGGTACTGAACTGTCTCATTCTCCTCAGGCAGCTTTACAGGAAATCTCTTCACCTCGTTGGCAGCAGTTGGTCTTTTTTCATCTTCTCCAGCCTTTACAACACTAGAAGTCCTTTCTGAGGACTCTCTCATAGTCCCAAGCACCAATCACAGCTAAATCAATTAGGAAAACTACATGTGATCAGGGAATTGAGGCAATCCAAAGGCTGTTACTTGCCCCAGGTCAGGTAACACTCTGGAAGCTGAGCCAGGTGGGCAGATCCAAGGCTGCTGCCTCGGTCCATCAGTTAAGGTGACATGATGTCTGATCTAACCCCTCCAGCTCTCAGACACTTTTCAGTTGCTGCTGAGACTGCAGAAGAGTACCCAGGAGACAAAAGCTTCTCCACACAGGTGTGGACACCACTGAGGCTATACATGTTCCCAAGGTCACAGCTCCTGTCAGTTTTGGACAAAGTCACTGGGTTTTGTCACCATGTGCCACTGACCTTGAAGGCAAGATTCGCAGTGCAGCAGCTGCATCTCTGCTGGCTCACAGTGGGAGGCCAGGTTGGTGCTGTGGCTTTTGCCTTCTGGGTACTTCCTGTAGATTTGGCTTATCATCCAAAGAACTGCACCTTACTGAGCCTTGCTTAGAAAAACTCCGTTTCAAAGTTAAATTGGAACATGAAGGAGAGGAAACTGTCTTAGTAACCATCTCAGGCATTCAGAGCACCCTCTGAGGAGACCAGCACAGCACAAAACCTCCGAGCCTTTCACACAAAGTGTAAAACCCATTTCCCTGGCCTAGGTTTCTTGTGTTGAATGTCTGCAAGTGGGAAGACAGACAGCTACGTAAGTAGCTCTGTTTTACCAAGTCCATCATGAGTCTATTGGGGGTTGTTGCAATGTACTGATTAAACACTCAAATTGGAGAGGGCTCCAAAACTATCACCTAAGGGCAAGGGGAGCTATAAGGAAATTGCAAAAATGCTCCCATTTTGGAGAGAGGTATTATCCCCATTTAATAGACAGGACAGCTGAGGCAGGAAGTCCCTCTGAGACACATTAAGCTTTGCTCCTGGCACTCATCATGTTATGCTATTTGGGCTGCTCTGCATTCAAGGACTCAATAATCCCAGCAGGAGTTTAACCCATCAGACGGATCACTACTGGTACAGCCAGGCAAGGGAAGAGTGCTTAGTAACAGCCAAAGGTTTCTGTAAAGAATTTGTTGCCAAATCCCTGGTACACTAAATGTCTCTGAGTATCTGCAGCTGTTCTTCCATCATGGTGGCTCCTCCTTGGCCTGACACAGGATGGGGCAATGCATTAAATTTATACAAACCCACAGAATTCAGGCAGAGATCATCAAAAGTGTTTTAATGATTAAACCATGTCAAACATTAACAATGAAGTATATTCAGAGGAGCCAAGGGTTTATTTCTAGCACATTTAGACAGCTTATTTTGAACATTACAGCTGCTGTACTGAGCTATGTAAAGACTCTGCAAACCAGTACCTAGAAATGAAGACACACGCACAAGCTTTGATAATGTAAACATAACAGACACTGTCTCCTTCAAAACAAGGAATGAAAACCCACAAGGCTAGTAGGAGAACTTATTAATTCCTTAAGAGATGTGCAAAAATTTTAAAAAAGATTTTTAAAAAATTAAACGTGTTAAAACTGGCATTTATATAAATATCAAAAAACCAAATAGTTAAATTTGAGCAATGACTAGCAGAATGTCTTGCACAATTCAATTTTTCAGAGGTTAATGAACTCCACCACAGCAGGTACCAGAATACCAGCAACGGATACTGGCTTTGCAACTTGTACGTGCAAGACAGGATTTTACAAGAAGGAGTAACTTTAACCAGCACTCAAACCAAATCCTTAGATAACAAGCCAAAACATTACCAGTGATATACACAACTCACATTACAGAAACAGACATTTCCAGCACATTTCAGTAACATTTAAAAAACATTAGGTATGACTTAAACTGCTTAAACTTGCTTGTTTGGGATAAAGAAACACCTTTGTGTTAGGCACATTTTAAAAGTGAACGTATGCTACATGAAGAACAGTTCAGATACCAACTTAAATACAGACAATTCCATCAGAAAAGCATCCTTCTGGCTCCACGTTTAAATACGCTTTTGGATGTGTCACAGACTTAAACAGTAGCTCCTAAAATGTGGATATGGCTATGGTAATAACACTTGAAACTCTGCCAGTTTCGTATTAAAAACCACTCTTCATTTAGCATTTAAGAATTCTCGGAAATAAGAAAGAAAAAAAAAAGAAAAAAGTGAAAAGAACAGATGGGTCCACCCTGTATATGCTCTAAACCTTAGAGACAATATTTAAATCTTACTGGACTGTGTAAGCGCCAATTACTTTTACATTAGTGACATACTTCAAATAAAAAAATAAGATCTATTAAAAAGGTAAAATAACTTTTCCATCTGTTTTGTGACTGTTTAGTCAATTAAAGCCAAATATACAAAACTAAATGAGCCATTTCCAATTTCACTGTATCAAGTAAGAGATACGTAGCATCGTGTATCACATACAGAACAGTAAAATGATCGATGGATTCTTCTAAATGACTTTTTAATAAAAAGTCAGTCAACTGAAAAGTTGAAACATACCCTAATTTTTAAACCAGTAATAAGCTTTGGGCCCTGCTTTTTAATTTAAGGCATGTGTGTTTATCTACTGAAACCAGCATCATACAAATTACCTCTACAATCACATGCATGATCTATAGTTAAAAAAATGGAGGTTTAGATTACAGTGTTTTCAAATTGTGAATCATAATTCAGCACCTATCATATTGACTAGTAAGGCAACAGCAGTGTTGGATAATACGATAATACTCCCTTCCACAGTCTATAGCAGGGTCAGTGACAGCCCAGAATTATTTTTAAACTTTAACCTACTTTTATGTTCTGTATACAGTTTCTAGGGTGTTTGCACTGGTTAAGTCCTACATAAATCACACTATTCTAGGCAGGAATAGTTACAGTAGCCATTAGAGTATTAGTGCACAACTGTCATTGTGCTTACAATCAGATGATTTTGTTGTTGGGGTTATCAAAATGGTTTTTCAGTTTGGTCTTCAATCCTTCCTTTGTTTCCTTTGTTTCACATTGTTCTCAAGGGAAGAAAAGCTGTTTGTGTACCCGTTCACAGTGGCCGTAGAGCCGTTCTGATACTCTTTCCTCCTCGAGGATGCCTTCTTGTTGTAAGTCTAGAATACACGGAAAGACACATGGTTTTGCTTAATTAGATATAAATAACCACTTCCTCACAGTAACTCTCGAAACACAAAAGTAAACTTGCATTCATCATTTTTAAAGACCTTGTGCCAGTGGTAAGAGTCTAACAGGCTCTACCACTTTCTGTGTATGAGACTATACCATGCCTTTCATTCATCACAGCAAGAGGAGTAGTTCACTTAAAAAGAAAAAGGCTTGGCAGTATGATGGTAGTGTTATGTTAATAGTAAATTAGAAACAAGGGAAGGGATTCTATGAGCAGACTGTGGCATAAGAATATACTCAAAACGACATGTGAGGAAGGAGGTTTGAGGCACTGCAGGTGACAGTACCTTGAACAAAGCCAGAACAAGAGGTAGGTAAACAAGAACAGTGAGGGAAGTCCAGAGACAGAAATGTCAAGGGAATTTTCACTGGCCAACATGAGAATCAAAAACTAAGAGGAGCAGGGAGACTCTGTCTTAAAAAAAAAAAAATAAAAAAAAAAAAAATCAGACAGTGAAAAAATATACATGGTTTTTCAAGGGGCTCAGTTGCCGGACAAGAGCACGTTCCCCAAAATTTCTGTGTGAAAGGAATTTAAATGGTTGAACGTTAAAATATGAGTAAAACTGACAAAGAAAATTGAGTAATATTTGGAATATACTAAAATGTTTAATTAGCGTGTTCATATGCATCAAGTGGTAAGAATCATGGGACTGATTTTAAGAAGTACCAGAAGAACAGACATGGAAGCCTGCTGTGTTTCCCCCCATGAATCATTCTCACCAGAAGCATAACGCCCAAATCTCTCAAGAGACATTTAAAACATGTAACAGAGTTTGCTTGTTTGGGGGCAGCAGGCTGTGTTGGCTTGACTTTCTGGAGACAGTAGCACATCTTTGTACAGAGCCTGGTTATGAACTGCTCAGAACAACACATACAAAGTCTGGATCTGTTCAAACATGAAATCAGATTTGTAGAAATACAACTCAACCCACTGCTTTTCCGTATCGAAAATACAAACAAATGCCTGCAGAAGTGAACCAAAACCAGATTTCTGCATGTTGTGAGTTTAGGAAGTTACCCTGGATATAAAACAAGCATTTTCCCCTGTAAAAACAGAAATGAACAATTCCTTTGTGTGCTTTACAGGTTCACATGATGCTGGTTTACTTCAGACTGGAAAGTTGTTTCTTATATAAAGCTCTTCCTCTATCTTATCTGCAGTTAAAATTGCAGTAGTAAGCCATTTTTTGTGCCATTCTACTTATTGAAATTACTAATTGTTCTGAAATGTGGATACAAAACATCAGAAGATTTGAAAGTAGAGGGTAGATCAACAAGTGTAGTACTTCAAGAACATGTGCGTGTTAGTGAAAGATAGCAAAAGGACATTTCAGGCATATCTTTCTGTTAATAGCTTTCCAGTGAGATACAGCCAGCAGAATGCTAGAGAGTTGATGAATGTTACTTTTACCTGAATATAGAAATTTGTGAAGAGGATAATCAAAGAAATCATATAAGAAATCTGAAAGTACAGCCACCCCTGAGGAAATGCACATGGCCAAACAACACCACAGCTGGTCTGGAAGATTGTCAAGACAAACTGAATCTGGGAAGAGAAAACAAAAATAAGAGAAATGAAGCACATTATGGAAGGAGGAAAAGAGCCATAAGTGATCAAAATCTCAACAGTTATTTCCAAAACAAGTAAAAAATATGTAATATTGTGTGTTTGATAACTATTTTCTCTGTAAGCCTGAGTAAGCAGACATCCAGGTTATACTATCCTGTTATTTAAGCTTGTTTATTTATATTTTTTTCATTTTAGAACATTAGAATAACTTATGTAGAATTCATTTTTAAGAGTCCTAAAGAAGAAAGACCCCCTTTTTCCTAGTAAGAGTTCACTGGGGTTTGACTCGACCATCCTAACAGAGTAGATCTGCATCTCACTGCTTAGGCTGCAGAAGATCTGGGGCCACTATGTCTATACACAGACCCTACAATCCCCTCCCACAGACAGGAACTGCCTGACATATGGCTCCAGTGGAAGAAATTTTGTGTAAAGGCTGCAGGGAAGCTGGGGAGTCACGAAGAAGGATCAGGGTCCAATTATCTTTAATTATCTCTTTTGAAAAACAGAGTTTGGGCTCACGTGCTGCAGAGGGCCTTAGGCAAAATTCATCCTTATATGAAGGCTACCAGATTAGGGAATGTTTATTTAAAAAGGGAAAGACTGTTTGTTCTGCTCTGCTATTTTGCTGCCCTAACAGCTATGCATGCAGAGCAGGCAAGGAAGTGAGGGCAGCTATGACAATAGCCAGGGGAGCAACTGAAGCACTGAGACACTGCACTCTGTAGTACTTGAACAATCAGGACGAAGAATAGAGCCTAAATCTTGAAACAAAAAAACAAAAACAAACCTCAAACCAAAACAACCCCCCCATGCCTCCCATAACAAAAAATGAGCCCACAGCTACAATACTTATCCATCCTTCAGGAAGGAGAGCGCTAAAAAAAAATATGTTGAGGATCAACACTCTGAATTGCTGGCAACAAATGTTATTAATCATCACAGTGAATGTTATTAAAACTATTCACAGCGCTGAGAGGTTACTGGGGGGAGGGAGGAAAGAAGGTAACAAAATAGTCTATATCTAGGCTACAGCATTCCTCCCCTACAAAATGGGGAAGACAGAACACTCATCCAGATTTCCTTGTGGTGTTCTGACGTGTTGTACACATTGAAACCTGGTTCTCGTGCACTACCACTATACCACGTGCCATATTACTTCACTTCACTGCTCTTTTCACCTCCAGTACACAGTGATCAGGCTTCATCACTGCACACACTGGAAACAATGCAAACGGATACAAGGAGTCCAACACAGAATTACAAGAGAGAAAAAATCTGCCCATTTAAAGTGCAGAAGGAGAGCAGAAATATTGAATAGTTTTTAATAAAGCATTTGCAACTGCATGCAAAAGTGGGACAGAAAAGGCATTGTCCCACAGGACTAGAATGGCCCTTGTCAGCTGTGGATAGCATTGCACTCCGTTTCTGGTCTGTCCCAGCCTGATCAACCAAGCGCAGGGAGGAGCACACTAGTTCAAGAGGGCCTGGAAGAAAAACCTCCTCCCTGGCTACTGAGTCTCAGAAACCACAGCACTGCAACTCCCAAAGACATCTAGCCATACAACAAAGTGTGGTGGAGAAAGATGCCACAGACCTCAGCACTGATTCATGTACACCATGAGCCCCCAGCTCCCCACTGTCCTGAAATCAGAACAAATGGACGTGCAGGAGCTGGATTTCTAAAGTGATTTAAGCACTACAAGATGTAGAAGGTACTAGTCCTCATTCGCACTTCTTCTACCCCCTGCCAATATTTCCTAACTCAGTAAAGACAAGAGGACCATATCACAAAATCAAGAGCCTGCTGAAGCACTGAAGAGCAAATCACTCACCAGCTGCCCCTGAGTGATGTACTTCTTCCACCACAGATAAGGACGCATTGCTGGAACAGCGGACAATCCGTAGTAGGAATACATGAGGACATGGATAAAGCTGTTCAGTGTGGCACCAAAGTAAGCTAAAAAAAGGGCAAGGGAAAAAGAAAGTACACTGCATTACCAGGAAGGAACATGCTGTTTCATGGAACCTACAAAAATAACAAGTTCAAAATGTTACTATTTAAAATATGATTTCTCTTAGAAGAAAAGCAAGAGGGATTTTTTTTTACCCTGTTTTTCATTCTGCTCACCCAATGGAGTAGCTGAGCTACTTTGCAGCTTTGTGCTTTACACCAGCCTTCTGGTTTTGTTTCCTCAAGTTACTCTTTTTCACATCTACATTATGGTTTCTCAAGTGAACTGAGGAAGCTGATAGAAGGAAGGAATGCTCACATACCCAACAATCAATAGCTTCACCCATCTACTTTTAGGCTGATTTCACTTCCTTCCAAGCAGGAGTCAATTTTGTCATTTATAACCAAAAGCAACAGATACCTTCAGAAACTGCAAGTTAGCCATTTTATTCATCGTTGTTTACAGCACCTTTAGTCACTAAATAAACTTTTAGCTTAACACCAAACTGCACAGAACTGTGATGACCAAGCAGAACATAAAGCTTGGAAGAAGAAAAACACATGACTAGAAATAGCATGAAAGTGTTTTGAAGACCACACGAACACAAGATAGACTCTAAATATCTGCAGTTTTGACTGTTATATAAACAGGGATTGACTTCCTTGGAGGAGAATGTGTTTCCAGATGCACACTTTTCATAAGTTCAGAATTACTCACTGTTGTGCTGACAACACAAAACAAATACGAGTTTCTATGTTGTTTGGCTCAGAGAGCAGACTCCTGAGGAATGCAGCCTCTTGGTCTGCACTGCCAGCAGTTCACATCCATTGGGTTTGAAAAGGTCTCTCTTGGATGGAGTGTTCAACAAAGCCAGTATCTCTAAGCTGCACATCTGAACCACAACTAAGCCATGCTAATGCAGTTAGAAAATTAAATCCCTGCTAAACGCAATGAAAGTAAAGAATCAAAGCCAGAATGCCAGAGGTTAGCAGGATTTACACAAGAGAGACATGGACATTTTCCACTTAAGTTGCATTCTCTCATTCATTAGCATTCAGGGGACAAGATTTTAATTGAAATAATTTGTTATGGCTAGTGGTATAATAAGATTAAATTAAGAAAGTCGCATCTCAAGTGAACTTTACAGATAAAAGGACAAGAGTCACTCTTAGCTGTCTTACAGCTGAAACAAGCTTCTGGCCAGACTTGGAAGAGTATTGTTTCATTAGAGGGTCTGTAACTACAGCAAAAACAGAGAAAGCAAAGTTGATTGATATCTGACCAGGGCTACCGCACCTGATAAATATCACACTGCCACACAAATTCTTCAAACTATAGACATTCCTTTTATAGAGAATGTGCTGGCAGCTTAATTCCTGTAACTATATGCAATAGTTGCAATTCAGCAAAGCATTTAATATGGTACAGAACAAATCCTGCAGTTGAAGGTACCAGAGATGTTTAGTTTGACCAAAAAACCCGCCCAGAATAAAGCCCGTTGCAGATGTTCCCCACCGTAACTCAGTACTTACAGTGACCACAAGGCACCCAGTTCATAACAAACCACCAGATGTTCAGCATTGTTGCATGGTGGTAGACATGCAGAACAGTGATCTGGTGATTATTTTTCCTCAAAATGAAAAAAAAGGTATCCATGAACTCAATGAGTTTGGAGAAATAGTACCACCAGAGGACACGTATGATCTAGAAAGAAGGAAACAAGTTTTAGAAGCATTGCACATCATGGGGGCTTTTCAGCCTTCTGCTATCTAAGTAGGTAAAATCCAGATTCTGTCCTGCACTACTTGGATTGAAGACACTACTGGGATCTTCTGCCAGTGTTTCTGCCTCAGGTCTCTCTGTAGGAGATCAAGGTACAAAGCCATAGCTACAGCTGACAACAGGATGACAAAGACTGTTTTATGAGGCTACTGCTGTGCACCTGTGTTGTTCTGGGAGAAACAAGAAAATATTTAACCAGAGCTGGTGCTGCAGTGCTCTGAGCACTTCAGGAGAGGTCAGAAGTGTCACCAGAAGAAATCATCACCATATCACAGAAAGAGAAGGGGAGTCACAACATGCAGTAGCTGGACACAGTCTGAAGACCAGGCCCTCATTTTTTGACCTGGAAACAGTTGAAAATTTACATATAATTACTCACAAAAATACCAACCATGAATATATTGTAGATTAACTATTGCATTTGACAGTACATTGTCCATTGTATTGCAAAAGCAGGATAAAAGCATACAGTTTAAGCAAAATTTGCATAATCAATACTGTTCCGCTCTCCACTTACACTCAAGTGGAGAAATTTGAAACATGACCAGTTCTAAGTCTTGATTACGGTACCTTCATATCAGCTTCTCCTCCACTGTGTGTATCCTGACAGAAGAAATTGTATCCTCCTTCCAACACTCCTGTCACCAGCTGAGCAAAAAAAAAAAATAGTGTTATCTGGGGAGAAGGCTGAACTCCATGGCACCTGCAAACCTCCATGTTGACTCTGCCCAGACATCTGGTGTCAAGAGATTCCTGGGCACCTGAGTGTGGCATTAGGTTGAATTCAAGTTCCAAGCAGTGATCACATCATAGTGAAGGGTGAATTAATAAATTCTTCCAATTGGGGTATACCAGAATAAAAATACGAGATAGCATTTTATCCCCACTTATCCCAATAAATGAGTATTTTCCGAGTCATATTCCAGATTCTCAAGAAAACCCTTCTTGGCTGATGATCTCGTTGTTGGAGAAAGTAAATAACCACAGTTAAGTAAACAGATTTTTGTTATTATTATTTTTGTAAATAAAATATTTTAAAGAAATTTTATACTCAGAGATGTGACTACAATTTCTTCAACCGTGTGACAGAGCAAACTTTCAGCGTTGCTAACAATGGATGTTTCATTGCATTGCCACTCTTCAAGATCCTTTTAAGCATGTCACTCATCCCAAGCACATTACATCCTTCCCAATATAAGTTACTTCCTCTGCAGGTATGCCACTGCCTGCCTAACTTCCTGGCGTAACAAATAACACCTCAAACAGAATTACTTTAAAGAGTAACGACCAGCTATTAGTCATGAAGGATGACGGGGTGCCCACTGCAGAGGGGCTGGCTGCAATCTCCAGAGAAGCAAGATCCAGGCTGGATGTTCACACCTAACCCTTTCACCTGTGGGAGATGGAAGGACAAATTGAGGATGGAATGGGAGGAGAGAGCAGGTGCAAGGACATGAGCAAGCTCCCCTTTAATATCTCAACAGAAGGGATCATTGGACATTATTTATAAAGACGCTTTTCCTCTTGCGAGTATCATGAGGAGTAACAACTTTAGACAACTTTCAAGCGCAAAAAAATAATTGTTAGGTATCTCAAAAAACATCTGAAAGGCAGAGGCAAGTCATACGTTTTTGGCCTTATCTATGCTCCTGCAGAATAAAAAGTAGCTTTGCAAAGCCACAGTAGAAACTCCGTGTACTATAAGTAATTTTAAATGATCACTTGATTAAAGGACTACAATAACTGGTGTGACTAAATGCTGCTCAGAACTGTGAACAGGAAGCTAATTTTAAAAGGTTCAATAATGATTATCACTTAAATGATCTACCTTTCCCTAATGTTATTTCTTTCATGCCTCATTTTCCCCCTAAATTAGTTTTAAAAATATCCAGTCAGCGGAAGTCATTATTTTTTACCTCCGAGACAGAATTATTGCCACTATTTAGGGGGGGAAAAAAAGTACATTTAGTTATATCATAACTAAACATATAGATCTAGAAGTATCTCATGTATTAGGGATAAATCAACAGCACACTGCCAAGCGAGGGCCGGGCAGCCATGCACATCAGCAGCACATGCAGGCACATGCAGTTTCCCTACCCAAGCAACAAAGGGAAGGCAGTCACAAAACGACTCCTCTCCCAGCAGGGCAGGCAAGGCTGAGCAGAGGACACCAGTTTAAAAGTCGTACCTTGCTAAAGGACCAGCTATGTCCTGAAGCAATCTGTGCACCAAACCACTCTCAGGGCACCAAGGGGAAAGACTGTGTGGCCTCACGAGTGCCCGCCAGTCCCTCAGACAGAAGACCATATTGTGAAGAGCTTACAGATGTTTTCATACAGTTCTCATAGTTCAAGGAAGTGTTAGGAATAGAAGGATAATCACATTGTTTATATTGTAATTAATCCAAACAGCATCCATCATGAATGCTGCACTCCATAAACTCTTCCCAAGTAAAGGCTGGCACAGTGAATCCACAGAGCTTTCCTAGGTTCCTTTAGGTTCACCACCTAAAGTGTAACACAACCAAAGGTGTCTGAATGGATCCCACCTCTCTGAAGGACAACGACATCAGTGTGGCTATGGCAAGTGGCTTCAGCTCGACCTGAGTACTCCCTTGTTTCCAAAAGAAGGTATTATTAAATGCTAAGAGCTGTAATACTCTCACAGCCACAAATGATATAAGCAAAGCAACATTTGTAGGAAACTTTACTAATTTTTATCATATAAATAATTAGCACAGTTACAAAAATAAGTTAATTCCCCATTTTCCAGAAGGAGCTAATTGGTAAAAGCTGCTACAGCTGCTCACGAACTGCTGCTGCTGCCCACAAACCTTACTCAGTGCAACATACAACATGTAAATAATCCTTTTCCTCATTTCGTCAGCTACTCCTTTGCCTGGCACCACTATTTCTTGCACCCACAATACTTTGATCACATGCTGGAAGGCTTCAGAAAACAAAACCAATGGGTCAGTCTGAAACATGACTATGAACGGCTCCCAAATAGCTCCATTATACATGGGTGTACAGCCCCAGGGAGCTGCTTCCCTGCCACCACGAATGTGATAAGGAGGGGTCAGAAATTGCCAGTAGTGTATTTAAGTCCTTGCTCACACTTACTGTGGTCTGCTCCCTGGATGGCCAGTTTCCAAGCCCTCCTTACAGCCACTGTATGGCAGGTCTGAAACTTGGTAAGAAAAAGGCTGGTGGCTCCTCAGCCAACACAGCCTTGAGCCAACCTTTCCCTGCCCACTGTCCCTGGGAAGTCCTTCATCTTCAGGTCGGCAGGAGTCCATGCCGTCTGATGGCCCTGCAGATGCACAGCCACAGGTGTATCTTCCCTCAAGAAATTAACATGTCCAGAAAAGGCCAATTTCCACTTGAGCAAATCACTTCATGTGGTTTCTAAACAGCACAAAAAGATAGCTCCTTCATAAGCCAAATGGTACTCAAAGTCAATGTTAAGTCCCTCAGCATAGGGGAAAAACCTGCAGCTCAAGATTGCATTTGTGCTGAAGCAACTCACACTTTCTTCCCCTGCACTGAAATTTTCTTTTTTCATATTGCTTTCATTTTGTAATTCTGTTGCTGAAGTCTTTAAAATGCTGTAGCACATGCTTTTTTGTCAACTCTGCTACCAAAATAAACCAGGACACTAATACAAATCTGACTGGGCTGGAGGAGAAGTGTTACTGGGGAGGATATTGTTTTTTGTCATGATAAAACTAAAGTCTGAGACTCACTGGAGAGGGGCAGATAAGGGACCCAGCACTGCATCACGCTGTCAAGGCATGATAGTTTTACAAGGTTCAAAATAGAGCTAGATTAGAAAGAAGAGAAGCAGAAGTTCACATGTCTGATCAAAGAAAGTAAATGCCTGCACAGATACAGAACTTTCTCTTTACACGAATGCACTCACCCCAGGGCAGAGATAAGAGCTTCAGGATGACAGGGAAAGAAAGGGGAAAGAGCAGCCTAGCTGCCACCCATGGCTCAGGTGCCACACCACCTCTTCACAGTCCCCTTCTTCCTAAAACTTTTCTTACAGCATATGCAACACCTCCCCCATGAGGAAAATCTAAGACTTTTCTCAGGCAGATTCAGTAGGGAATTAATTTTTCAGATGAAGAAAAAAAGACAGAAAAGAGGTCACTTAAGAAAGTGATACTTCATCATTGACCAGTTTTCTCTAATATAAGCCCATTTGGTGCAGATCACTTGGCCAGTTTTGCTAACAAACACCCCCAAAATAACAGGTCAGTATGCCAGGTAACTGGGTACCTGGCACTCTCCCTTCTTGCTGAGATTCCAGTACAGAGGCACAGACCCTACTCACAGCATTGCAAGATGACTTGTGATCCCAGCACAGAGCAGTACAGGTGGAAGCAGTGCTGCCTCTGCTGTTCCAGCTGCTCCTGCAGCTCCCCCAGACACGGCCATGCCAGCCAGCAGCGATCAGCCCGTATCCTATAGCCCCTCTGCCAGCCCCTGCTGTGCACTTTCTCCACCATGCAGGAAGCCACCTCTTGCTGCCCCTGCCCAAGACAGGAGTGTTTTTTCTCCTTAAAGTCCAAGCACTGCAGATTTTTACAGAATAAAACATTGTTAGTCCATAAGGAACATCCCCTCCTCCTGAAGTATGTGAGTGACAAATCAGCCTAGAGAAACCTCTCTGAGTGCCTCAGATCTGCCTTGCCTTTTGTATTGTTTGGGAAAAGTGCAGTCCACTTCTCTGCTGTTCTGCTAGTACCAAAACCCAGCCTGGTCATTAAATATCCAAATAAAAAAGATATAGCAAGCACAGACAGAAACTATTCGGAATCCCACGTAAGAGATCTAAGATTTCTAGTGATTTTAAACCAAAGTACACAATACCTAGAATTACACAGATGCTATGATGCAAAATTCTCCCACACTAATATTTGCAATCATTCAGACATGAAGGTCAGAAAACCAAGTAGGTCATCCTTTTCATCCCAGCTGGGAGGATGCCTCACTTTAACATCTTGTTTTGGTCACATAATAGGTAAACTGAGCTGTGATGCTATGAATCATGACCTGAATCACCATAGCTATAACTCAGGAAAAACTTCAAAGTAAGGTTTCAGATGTATTGTACACAAGCTATTAAAGCAACTTCTTTTCAGACACGCTACTAAACAAGTTCATAAATGGTGACATTTTATGATTTTCCTCACACTAAGACTGAAAAATTTTAATCTAACCAAAACTCAAAATGACAACAAGGAGGGAAACAGGGAGTTCCATAAACTTTCTGAATGCTATAAAGTGCTACTGAAATATGGCAAATCCTTCAAAGCAGAATTTCCAAGACTGATGAGATGTGAGTATAGGTACCACATGCTGTGCACCAACAGAGGTAATTGTGTAGGCACTTCAGCTAGAGAACATACCTGGAGGTGCAAGAAATCGTTTTTTCCCTGTGCCCTTCAGCTCCCCCTGCAAATATCAAGCAGTGTGATGTTATGTCAGCACAGCTCTCCACTTTGCAGAATTTTTACGGGATCAGACCTCATTGCAGAGCATCACTTGCCCTCACATCCAGCTTGCAAGTGTTGCCAACCACATTTCATTGCAACTGTCATGAGTTTAATAATCTTCATAATGCTCTAGCTTTGTGTATGCCTATTTATAAGAAGGAATATTTACAATATGAATGAACACTTCTATATGGATAATATTAGATTAAGAGCAACACTTGCTTTGATGTAAAGCATTTCATTATATAGAAAGGAGGAGTCCTAATATTCTCTGTAATTTAGTTGTCTCTTTGCTTCACAATATAAAAGCTATTTATCTGGTTACAAGTATGAGGACTTCTTTAGCATATAATAAACAGTCCTTTCCTGGTAACCAGTTCATTGTTAGCAAGAAAAAGGTATTTATAAGAGCAACAGTTCAGATATTTTCTCTTGTTTAAATTTATCAAATGTTTTTGTAACATGGCAGAATATTACAGTAATTTGGAAACTGTGACTATTATTCCAAGTATTCATGGAAAAAAGATCGGCTAGCCTGAGAGTTTTATTCACACTTGGTACAACTGAAAGAAAGTCTGCACTTGTAAACTCTCAGTAGCATAACTGGAGATTAAAACAGTGGATCACTATATAACTATAAATAATACCTGCATAAAATAATGCAGATGTACAGTGAAGTCAACATCAACACTACATTTAGACAAATTAAAGAGATCAACACACATTTCTTTCTGGATTATAACACCCTGACAAGGAGGGTAGAAATGTAAGCACATAAAGAACACAAGTTGTTCCAAGTACTTACTGAATCCAAAACTGTTCCCAAGTGAACATTTAAGTATCAAAGTTCTTAAGAACCTGACTCAGTAATTTTTGAGTAGACAATTCACTACACAAGAGAAATAACATTAAATTTAAATCACTTTATCTATAAACACTCACCTTGTAAAGCACTGTAGAATTAGCTACAAACTTAAAGGAGAATTACAGCTTGTATACACTACTAAGCATGTGCAAAAAGAAAGAACAGAAAAAGAGGAGAAGAAAAAGAGGAGAAGAAAAGAAAGGAAAAAAGAAAACAGGAAAAAAGAAAAAGAGGAAAAAGAAGAAAAAGGAAAAAGAAAAAAACCCCAAAACAACAAGCCCCACCCCAAGAGTAGCTGTTTTAGCCCTAGCTTGTATTTGAAGACTGTAATGAAAGAATTGAAAAGAGGATGTTGAAAATTAAGTATCTCCTTACAGAAAGAAGAAATACTTTGGTTAAAAGTGTGCCAGAATATTCTGTACATTAAAGCAAAACAGTCATTTTCTGACCACATTGTTATTTACACTAGCACAGTTCTTCATTTTCACTTGAACAAAAACACAGTTCTGAGTAAAAGCAGCTATAGAGCTCTCCGGAAAGTGGAAAACTTTACACTGCCTAAATCTTTGGGTTTTTATGAAAGAAAGTCCACAGAAAGTTCATACAAATAAATTTGTATGTTTAGATTTTAAGTTCAAAGAAACAGATGAATCGCAATGGCGTTGTTTCAGCAACTTTCTGTTCCCAGCAAACCTAAGAGGATGTAAAAGAAGCTACTGCAAGCATACAGAAAGAGATGCAAGGAGTGTGTGCATGATTAAACACAAGTAAATAAAACATCTTTTGCCCTCTGGATCAAGCCACAGTTTTGCTACGAAGTACTTTGCACAATCCACCAGCAAAATCACATTGAGCAAGACTTCTAGGCGAGAAGTTCCTAAAGGAGTAGCCAGGTTGATGCTTAAAGTTCAGGCCTTCACTTGCACTCAGTGAGAAAAGTGCACTTGAAAAATTGCTAACCAAGGTCAGCAAGGATGTTTAAAGCAAGGTTTGTTTCACACCATCCTCAGAGGTAACATTACAAATAGGGTTTTCTCACCCAAGAAGTGACATTGAAAACGGCTGCACCATTTCAGCAGATGCTTCCCCAAGTTAAGGAGCACTGTGCTCAGAGATTATTTTCAATGTGAGTCAATATAATTAAAACAGACACTGCAAAGTAAGCCTGACCCAGTCCCCGTTCTCTTACCTCATAAAACATATACAGAGACAGCAGCGTAAGTCCAAGGTTGTAGATCACTAGAACACCCCTGCACGAGAACGGCTGCTTATTCCGCATATACTTTGGTCCTAGCCATACGATTAGTAAGTACAAGACTGAAAAGATAAAGGTAGGTGTATAGTTCTCCAGAAGAAGCCATCCTTTTACTCTGGGGTCTGAAACAAACAAACAAAAATATACAAACACTTAGATTCTTTAAGGGGAAGAGTTCAACACATCCAAAAACAGCTGTACTCAAAATGCTTCCAGTGCTGGAATACCAAAAAAGATGAAGGAAGTGCGGCAAGCCCTTTTATTAAGGGCCACATTGCTAATTACAAACAACAAAATTTTATATACAGTTGTTAAAGAAAGAAGAAATAATTCTCTTCCTAAGGCAAAAATATTCTGAAGTTATTACCACTATTATCTTTGAATACTCATTACCATTCACAACTGTCATCCACTGGAATACCACAGATGAGTTTAAATTATTAAGAAAAGCTTCAACAAATCTCTCCTCATTTTCTCAAACCAACCCTTCCTGATGTCAGCAAACCTAGGAGTGCAGCAGATACCTTTGTGGTTATTGGTGGATGATCCTGATAATTATTTTCTAGTCAATACTAACGCAATTAGACATGTATGTGCTATTAGAAAGAATTAAATTCTGGAGTCCTTGTATGCACAATGGAACACAGAGCAGTCACTCCAGTCTGACTAACCAGTCTGGTTGGCAATGCATCAACTTCTCAGGAAAAGCACATAAAACACCTTGAACAAGAGAGTTTTAGGGGAACACTTGGAACAATTGTGTGATCCTATTGAATCACAACTGTGTTGTCCATACCCGGCAACAGCAGAGTATTTTACTTCTCTCACTAAAGTCAGCCCAAAGTACTGAAACCAAGTTAATCAAACTGTAAATGAACAATTAAAGTACTGCTGTCATTCACAGCCTTGACTTAATTTTAAAGGAGTCATATGTGGATCCTGAATATAGGAAATGAGGCCTTAAAACTGTATGTTGGGAAGTAGGCAATGCGGGGAATTGTTTGGATTTGCCACCTTTATGGTTCATTATTTTCCATACAGAGCAAATAAAGACCATATGCCATCACATGTTATGTTGCATCAGAACATCCAGACTAATTTGAACAGGCTCAGTATGAAGAGAGGGGCAACAAGGGTGCCAAGATACTAATAAAAGCAAATAGAAAACACACTTGGAAGGATCAGAGGCTTGTTCCACCTCCTGTGGACTTTTTCCCCGTGAAGAAGTCGCACCACCACTGGATCTTCACTGGGACAGAGAAAAGGCATTACTGCAGCAGTCAGAGGCAGAAAGCACACGTCACTGAGCAGCACTGTTCTGCACACTCTGTGTGGGATGCAGTAGTTTAACTCCCCTGGTCAGAACCAGGTGGAACAGGGCCATCCCTACTCAAGCCCTCAGCGTGAAGCCACCACTTGTCCTGGTCCCACTGCCTCTCCCTTCCTCATGCTGACGAGGATTGCTGTGCTCCACCTGTAGAGTTTTTTCCAGTGCAAAACCTACTAAAACCACTGCTTCTTTAAAAAAAACCAAACTGTTTCAAATAAGCAATGTTTTCCAAAAACTACAGATATTTTTAGTGAAAAATTCCAGCGCAGCGCTACTTATGAGGACAAGGGTACTTTTATTTAATAAAATGCAAGTTAAAGTGGCTTTTTAAAAATAAAAGCTATTATTGAATTCTAATTAAAAAAAAGCAGCTAAGATATGAGTAAGACAAATCAGTCACTAAGATGAACGACGTGAGCTTAACTGATAGTGAGAAGAAGAGCACCTATGAGGCTCATAGCCAAAAAATTACCTCTTCAGGTCAAAAGATCAGAAACATTGAATAGACTCTGATTTTATTACATTCACATTTTGATGCTTTGAAGATCCTAAAGAAAGCAGTCACCTATCAATGTCAAGTTAGAGGGAAGCTGTTTCTTATGTTCTAGTAAGATCAGCTTTATTTATATGTTAAACTTTTGAGAAATCTTACCTCTGGGTCCAAGCCAAATATTAAAGTAACTATTGATTGTTTTATCCAGAAGTTCCATTCTACAACCTGTTGAAAAGGAAAGAAGAAAAAGTTACTTCTTCTGCTCATGAAAATAGTTTAATCATCTGAACACATTCTGTTAGGGTTAACGAAGAAAATACTAGTATGCAAAATTTCCAACAAACTGGACTTTCTCAGCATACACAAAGTACATAAAGCTTATTTTAGTCTCAGAGAGTCACTGGTATATGAGCTACATCTCCCACTGAAGTATTCAATCATAGATACAGATGCACAGGAGCTTAAAATAATGAGTTCAGATAACCCTAAAGTTGTTTTTAATTCTGTATTTAGTACGTGCAACTAAAAGATGGCATCTTGCAAGATCCCTCAGTGAGAAGGAGGAGGATTGGACTTTGAGAAAGCAACATTGAAATTTTCAAATAAATACTATCAAGTTCTTTCAACAAAGTGCCTTGAATAGCTAGCAAGGCTAGCTGAGGAAGAGAAGGGAAGAGGAAAAAAAAAAAACCTGTCTCTGCTATCACTTGCAGATAGGTGACTGATTACAGCTCTGATTAACAGCCCATAAAACCAAGAGATCAAGAGTCACCAAGTGACAGTGAGGGCTGCAGAGGCCAGGGAGAAGATACTGCAGCTCAGGGAGAAGACACGAGCATCTCCAGTTCCAGAAACTGCTTACTGGTAAGACATTACCAGATAAAACTCATCCAACATCAGCAGAGTAATTCAAATGTCACCTGACAGCTCCTCATGTGGTCACTATCAGTAGCACCTGGCCTATACTCTGGGGTACTTAAGTTGATGTACCTCCCTAAGGTTAAAGCAGGAATGAAGCAGCAGCACTTTCCACAAGCAGGGACATCTGTGCACAAAGCTGTTGTCAAAAGAAGAGGAAGTAATTTTCTTCTTGATCAAGAAAAACCAAAAAAACCTGCAACCATTCTGATTTCCTCTTTTCTATCCAGAACTGTACTGAACTTGCATTAATAAAATTTTATCTACTTTTAATAGGATGGTTTGCACTTCTTGATGTTTCTCCTTCCCTAAAGTACTAATATTAAGAGCAATTGTTATGTTATGGGGAAATAACATAAGCAACAGAAGCTGTCAGTATACCCACAGCATAGACCGAAACAATTACACAAGCTCATATGCAAGTTGCTAAAAAAAAGTTGGGGTTTTTTTCAGTTCTAGCTAAAGAAACATCTCTCTTTCACCTGTGAAAACCCCACCTCTAGGGGAATTCTAATTTATGCAAGTAAAATTAATAGTATATCCTCTGGTTTTAGTCATCTGGTATTAAAATCTCCATTTCTTCCAGGTCCAGCAGGAAAAGTCAAAGAGGATGCAAATGATGCTCTCTCCCCGGTCCAAACTGGGACTGGGAGGCAGCGCTGGAAGCCCCACAGGGGCTTCAGCTTCCCATGGGACCAAGAAAATACAAGGGACTTAGGTACATGCATTTCCATTCTGTGCTCTTCTATCCGAGTCCACATCCCTTACAGCACAGGGGCCCAGGCAGGAGCCTGATATGCTCCCCAAGGATGTCTGCCTGCACCACCACCCACTGTTCCCTGCAGGGCTTTCGAGGATACACAGAAGAGACTTTCCCTTCTGTGTTGTACCACTTTGGACTACAGAAAGCCACAGAAACATCACTGGAATCTGGCTACCAGGCATAAACAAAAGGGCTTGATCAAAATAACCAGAAGTGTGAAAAGTATTTTGCAGCCTCGATTCATACTGGTTTTATTTTCTGACTGAAGAAGCCCAGCCCAAGTAAGCAAACACTTCACTCAAAGAAAGTGCATTTTTTGGATTATGTAACCTCACCAGCTTCAGTACACAAACTGAGCACTTGTGTGAATGGTCACAGCACTGGCACGCTGATGTCCTAGGAATAAGGAAATTTAACTGAGAAGCCTATGTAGTCTTACCAGAAGCATGAATGTCAGAAAGGCTGGGAGAAATGAGTATATAATTCCAAGGAGAAAAGATATCTACAGAAAGCATTTTTTTTTTCATTCCACCTTTTTTTTTAAATCTGTCAGCTATTATATATCACCACAAAAGGTACTCCCTGGTGGGTAACTCATTTTGTTGTTTGAAATCCCCACTTAATCAATTTGTCTTTTGCTCCTTTGATCCAGTACTGCTTGATCCACTTATGCAGCAGTGCATCAGCCAATAACCTGCATCCGTATCTGACTTCAACTACCCTTCTCACAGGGGAAGGCTTCAGATGGGAGAGTCTGTTTCAAAAACAGTTTGTTATACAAAAATATACAAAAAAGCTCAATTCAGAACTGAGTTGCTGCATACATTGCTACATTTGCTGGACACTAAAAATGCATATATGTAAATGACACAACTAAAAAAGCAGAAACAAACTCTGCCTAGCTATAGCAAAGACAGCAAGAAATGAAAGTCCATGTTGAACTCCTCCAGAAAACTGGAAGAAAAACTCACTCCCCAAGAAAAGGAGGCCTTCTGCAGAGGTCTCAGCTTTTTTGGGCTGGTACTCCAAAGCAGCTTTTTGTGCCAGTATTATCAGACACCAGACTGTAAAAGGCACAGCAAAGGAAAAACTACTCTTGGTGTCAATTTCCAGAATTTGTAGAAGAAGAAATTGTTTCAAAAGGAACTCATTTGTGTAACAGAAAAACAGAAGGAAACAATCTGCTTTTGTTCCAGAGGGGGTCATGTGAAAATGCATCAAGTCTCCTGCCAACAGCCACACAACATTAAACACTGCTTCAACAGCAGCAACTACAAGGGTTCTTTTTAAATTAGAATAGTTTCCCAATTCAGAGGAACATCGACTCCCAGAAAAATTAAACCAGTGGCCATTTGAAACACTGCAATAGGCATATTTCCTACCACTGAAAGTAAGCAAATTCTGCATCTGACCACATACACGAGCAGATCAGCAGCAACACTCCTTTACCTAGAAGTCACCTCACAGAAAGGTACACTATTCACAAAATCATGGAATGGTTTGGTTTGGAAGAGACCTTTGAAGGTCATCTAGTCCAACTCCCCCACAATCTTCAACTCAGGTTGCTCAGAGCCGCATCCAACCTGACCTTGAATGCCTTCATGGATAGGGTATCTACCACCTCTCTGACCAATCTGTTCCAGTGTTTCAAAACTCTCGCTGCAAAAACCTTCTTCCTTGTATCTAGTCTAAACTCCTTCTTTCAGTTGAAAACCATCGTCCCTTGTCTTATCACTACAGTCCCTATAAAAAAGTTTGTCCCCCTTTTTCTTGTAGGCCCCTTTTAGGTACTGGAAGGCCACAATAAGGTCTCTCTGGAGCCCTCTCTTCTCCAGGCTGAGCAGTCCCAACTCTCTCAGTCTGTCTCCACAGGAGAGGTGCTCCAGCCCTCTGACCTTCTCTGGACCCACTCTAATATGTTCATATCTTTCTTGTGTTAGGACCCCAGAGCTGGCTGCAGCACTTGTCCAGGTGGGGTCTCACCAGAGCAGAGTAGAGGGGCAGAATCCCCTTCCTCACGCTGCTTTGGACGCGGCCCAGGATATAACTGGTTTTCTGGGCTGCGAGTGCACGTGGCCAGCTCATGTCCAGCCTCTCCTCTACCCGCATCCCCAAGTACTTCTCAGCAGGGCTGCTCTCGATCCCTTCATCCCTCAGACCACACTGATGGATTTCCCCGATCTAGGTGCAGGATCTTACACTTGGGTTTTGTTGAACCTCATGAGGCTCCCAGAGCCTACTTCTTGAGCCTGTCCAGGTCTCTCTGGGCAGCACTCCAGGCATGTCAACCACACCACTCAGCTTGGTGTTACTGGGAAACGTGCTGAGGGTGCACTCGATTGCACTGTCAGTGATGGAGACATTAAACAGTACTGGTCCCGGTATGGACACCTGAGGGACACCACTTGTCCATCAGGACTCCAAGCTGCTGACCGCTACCCTCTGGATGTGATCATCCAACAAATTCCTTTTCCAGCGAACAATCAAATCCAGATCTCTCTAAGTTAGAGAGAAGGATGTTGTGGGGGACCATGTCAAAGGCCTTATAGAAGATGACAGATGACAATATCCATAGCCTTATTCAGTACCTACAGTTTGAGAAAAAAGGCCCAATTACACCAGACAATGCTTTTTAAAACACGTACCTCTATATACACCAATTATTTTTTCTGAACTTGCTTTTCTACAATGGACAGGAAAGAAATCATTCCCTCTGCTACCAAATTTTACCAGTGCAGTAAGGCTCCTGACAAGGGCAAGCTGGATCAGAGTCTGGAAGCACCCAGGCTTACAAACTGAAAGACATTTCACTCCTTCAAGTCCAAATATCTAATCCAGACAAAACACCTACCTGATGTGTTAAACAAAACAAGATTACCAGACTTTAATTCTGCAACACAAGCAAAATGAAGGCTAAACTTGCACCTTGCTCCAACACAATTGAGCACTACCATTAAAATATTACTTTTTCAATAATCCTCTGGATTTTGACAGGGATTTTTTGACATCCACAGATCATGTGGCATCCTTGGTTCACTTCTGGCACTCTGAGCTGAGACAAACACTGTGGTCCAGCACCCATATGTTTGGGCAGAAGATCTGCACTCTGCCCTCAGCTCTGCCTTTACTGCTCAGTTCAGGCATGGACGGCCCTGGTGCTTCTCAGTGTGACAATCAAAAATACAGTTCAAAGCCTGCACAGAAACGTGGTTTTCTTGTAATACATATTTAAAAAATCTATTTCTAAAAAGTGCTTAATACAGGCTACCAGCACTGGCAACCTGCTCTTCTAATGCAAGTCACTACTCTCTGAGGAAAGGGCTACTACATACTCATAGATTTCAACCAGCTCCTGCTCTTCAAAGGAAATTCTCTCCTACGCTTTCCACAGGAAACACATTCTGGGGGGTTTTATGCCACCAAGTAATTTAAGAATTCTTGATCATATTTTGCTGCTGTTTCTTGAATTTCTTCTTGGAATAACTTTCCAGGTGCAAAGATGATGAAGAAAAACAAAGGTTTGCCTTTTGTCCCGTGGCACCCTTTTAAAGCAAATCAAACAGCAGCTAAAAACCATTGTAAGCTTAAAGCTCCAACCACTGGGAGCCTGCTCCCTTTCAGCAGGATCCTCCAGCTCTCACCCTGCTGCTCAAAAACTCCCTGAAAGGGATCCCAATTTTCACATCCAAGTGCCTGAACTTCAGCTCCAAAAAAAAAAAAAAAAAAAAATCCCCAAAATAGGCATCTAAATAATTGTTCTGGCTTCTGAGAGCAATGTGCTGTCAGGCCTGGCTGCTCAGCCTTTCTGGAAAACAGCCACTTTCTCTGTTCTTAAATTAGGACTTCACAGCCTAATTTTAGGCACTTGCTATTGGAAATCTTGATTTGTGTTTTCTCGTTGAAGTAATGTTTCGCAGTCCCTGCAACTGCAGAGGTGACTCCTCTTTTTCCTCCTCCAAAAGTACAAACTATCCCTTCTCCAAAAGCCCAAAGATCACACTGCTGTTTGCTTTTGTAGATGCACTGGAATTGAAAACACTCAGCTGCTTGAGAACTGGAAGACAGCACTGATAATCAAAGCTTTCAACTGTTTTCCGTCCATTGGCCAAAGCTGCCCAGTTTCTCCTTTCTATTCCCAATGCCTTAACCACCCCTTGAATGTATTCCCTTTGCCTTTAAACTTCCTGCCAACCCCAGATTACGCTTTCCTTCCTTTTCTGAATACCCTCTTAGGTTCCAAGTATGCTTAACTTTAGTAACAAAAAGCACTTCAGAATAAACTACAATCCATATTGATCTGAAAGTGTAGGTACATTTATTTTATGGAAAGCCAAGTAAAGCATGAATGCTGAGGATTTTGCACTTTAGTTTTGTTAAAATACAAGAAACTGTTTTTAAACTTTTTTTTGCATCTCTATCTCTAGCGAAGTGATGCAGATTTTCGACCCCTGTGCATCAGCTGCAAACCCTCCACTCAGCTGCTGACACATCGAGACCACAGTGCTGAGCTTTCATACTCACCAGCAGCACCAGCATAAGGAAGTGTAGAAATAAATCATTTGTATAAAAACCAGGGAAGCGTAATAAATGTAGAACAAAGGAGACAAGCTAGTTTCAAACAGTTTAACCTCAACAGGATTTCAAACCATTTGAAAATGCATGGGGTAAAGGAAGGCTTTGGTCAGTTAACTATAGGGGGGTAATTTCATGCCATTACTTTTGCTGTCATTCCATCCCTGCAAATCCTTCAGCAATGGTTACCTTCATACATAAACACAGTTGTGGTATTATTTTACAGAACAGAAACAAATACAAGAAAGTTTACTGCAAAACAGATTAACTAATTGCACTCAATATCCAATACCTCATTAAACCAGAATCTAATGATCAAGTTAAGGGAAATCATAGGTCCTTGCAGTTTTACTCACACTTTCAGCAGATCTAAACCAACTGAAACTAGGATCTGACCATCCTAGGATTAGGGCATTCACACAAAATTCATCCCCTTGCCCTCAGCTCTTGATATGCTATGGAATGACTTCAGGCAGAGGGAACACACAAGGAAGGAAGAAGGAAGAGCAAGTTTGAAGCAACCACACAAACACACCCATAGAAGTACTAAGAATCAGAGGAAAATGGTTCATGACTGCCTCTTCATCCCAGACGGATGCATCCAGCATCCATTTACAAATAAGGATCTTTCATGCAGCAAGGCCTGCTTAGCAGCAGCAGATCTGGGACCCCTCAGCACTATGGTTTTCACAACACCATGCATTTTCCTGGAATAAAGTGTTCAAGTGAGTATTCTGTGCCCGAGCACTGCGAGCACTGCGCCCGTATGCCAGCACTGCGATACCAGAAACTTCCTCACTGCTGCCAGCTTACAGCCCAGTGCTGGGAGAGCAAGACAGTGCAGACTGCAAAAGTATTTACAGAAAAAAATGCAGAGGAAGAAAAGGCAAAGCACGCAGGTTTATTCAACTGCTGTACTTGTAATAGTTTGCAAGTACAAGATGTGCAAGGACACTGCAGACAGCTCCTGGCTGGGGTTAAAGAACTGCTTCCTTTTTTTTTTTTTTTTTTTTTAATTAAAAAAAAACAAAAGAGACAANAACAGAAGAGACAACAGAGTTCAAGAAGCGTTTGAACAATGCTCTCAGACACATGGTGGGACTCTTGGGGATGGTGCTGTGCAGCGCCAGGAGTTGGACCTGATGATCCTTGTGGGTCTGTCTCACCTCAGCTTATTCTGCGATAACACTGTTAGCTGCAGTTCACAACGGAAAATTAGCCAAGGAAGCCTGGGAAGCTAATAGAGCTGAGAAGATGAAGGAGTCAAAAGCTAAGTCCAGAGGTCCATAAGGACACACCTTTCATTTCTGGTCTCATTTCTTTTATTCAAGTGCCACCTGCAAGAAAGTCTAAAAACTCTTCTTTAATAACGGGATTCCTGTAATCTCTGTGTACTTCACTCAAACCAATTTTGGAGAAAAATAAAGTCCTCAATGCCTACTTTAATGAGCTTTCTTGGTCCAAAGGCTTCATTTGGTAACAACATGGTCGATGAGACTACAGCCAGCAGGACCAAGGATGGGGAAGTCCAGCCTTGCATGACCATTATATGCAAGAGCACTGTGTACCTTCAAGACTGTAAGCTTCAATTCACCTTTTCTTTAAATGCCCACATCTCAGAACTGCACAATAAAATTTAAAAAGAAGTAGGAAAAAAAAGGAATGACAAGTGGGACTGAACCCCCACATGAACCCTCATTTCCTCCAACACCTTGCAGCTGCAGCACCGAATCTGAGCACCAAGTGAGCATTTGTCACCTATCTGCCCCTTCCTCCTGCCAAAATCCTGCTGCATCGAGCTCTGAACCCAGGGGCCGTCTCAAGGATAAAACTCAAAGTATAGGACAGATGTATAATTCCTGGTTATCTTTGCATTTAGTAGCTTGACTCATCAGAGTTTGCTACCTGATCTATGAAAGTTCTTAAGATTCTCCTGCACATATGAAACATTGTACAAAGCAAAAAATGGCTGCATGCAGCTATCCCATAAATAAGGTTTAGCTATAAAAAAGTTATATGGAGTTCACATGCTGACTAGATACAGCAATTCAATAAAAAGTGGAGGAATTAAAAGAAGATCATGAAAGCTGAGGGTGACAGTCACAATGGTAACGCAACACCATGCAAATCTGACTAGTACAGGGATAAGAGTGCACATAAAACCTGAATTAAGATGCCCTGTTAAGATGTGAAACTACAACCCCTGTGTTCAGGTGAGTAACTGACACCTTTTGGAGGACCATTTGTATTTTGGAAACAAGATCACACTGAAAAAGCACACAAACAAGTCACCCTTAGGCAAGTTACAGTCTGTTAAGTATTTATTTGTGTGCTTACTCTTATTTCCAATGCTTGCAGGGTAGTACATGGAGTGCTGTGGGAGAAGTGAAATTCTCTGATGGGCCCTAGCATGCACAAAATTACATGTAATACACTGAATTAGTTACATTCCTCAATAAAAGTGAATTTCTATACTTTTACCTGTAGGAAGAAAGGATGCTAACACTAAATGCATCCCAGTGCTTGCCTTGCTGCCGTTTCTTTATACAGCCAGCCATGCTATGAGAAGTCAATCTTAAAACTTTTCTATTTTTATGCTGTACCCCTGTGAGACCCTGTGTGGCTGCAGCTGTACCAATACTTGGTGCCTTCATTTTAAGATGTCAAACATCATGCCAGACAGTACTACCACACATAGTAAACTACTAATAGAAGTCAGGCACATATGAATGACAGCTTTAAATAGAAGAAGGTACAAAAACACTTTCCTTTTCCCACCATTCTGATAATTAAGAAAAAGACTTACTTTAGGTACAATTATTATGCCATGGCATTGTGCTGCTCAGGACAGAATCCTGCCACTAAGTGCCCTGTTAAACCCCCTGCCTTCAAATTAGTACAAAAATAATAGACTCATCATTCAGAAAATCAACTGCCTTTAAGATCTAACTTCCTTTCGAAAGGATAAAGGTGTTAACACTGTGTAAGGCAAGATTTTGACCTCATTTCTGCCCAGGTTTCACAAGGAGTACTGAAAGTGAAGACGACATGTCCTAGCATAGGGAGAGAACAGAGAGAGAGATTTCTTGCAGATGCACTAGTCAGATCATTCCCCCATACCCTTCCCTTCTGTACAACACTTTGCACATCTGCAAACTGTTACTGTTGTCGAAACCATGCAGCCAGCTGATGGCGTTTCTGCTGGATAAGCTCAGAGCTGAAAAGCCTGGTGAGTCCTCAGGAGCTGAACATCCTTGCCTGCACCAGACCCACGCCAAACCAACCTCGACTGAGCATCAGTGAGTTTTGGGGTACCAAATTATTGCTGTAACAAGGGCTCCTGAAAGAGGACTGACTCCTGGAGTAGTCAGGAAAAAAATCATTTCTACCTGCACATTTCCTTGGTTTGATTTTGGCAGCACTTTCCTAGATGTTACTTCTTCAAAAGACCTTGATCCAAGAGGCAAGTACTGAGATTTCTTATATTTTATTCTTTGTTTTAAGAGCAGAAAGACCAACCAACCAATTAAAAGGAAATACTGTAATGGTAAAGCGTGGTGTGATCTTATCACTGACTCTTTCTATGAACTTTAAATAAACTACTGGAGAAAGTTGTTTTTTGCAAGCTCATAATATGAGAGCTTCAGTTACCTGCAGAAGTCAGGCAGTGAATTCCAGAAAAATAAGTCCCTCTCCTCCAAAGTTTAGCCACTCTTTTCTTTCAATAGGAGGCAATAAATTCCTGGTGCAGTGGAAACCCTGCTGCCATTAAAATCTGTTCCAGGGAAGAACACCGCTAGATTGAAACCCCAGCTCCAGCACCAAACTGCAGAAGGTTTTGCTACATTCGCTTCATATTTTCAAAATCACCGGAGCAACGGCAGGGTCAGTACTGTAATTTGATGCAATACATCTCCTTTAAATATAGTGACAAAACAATATCCAGATAAATAGCAGCAACAAGTTTCTTCCCCAGCCCAGTAGCTATCCCATCCTCTGCAGGGCAGCAGTGCCCTGGAAAAGAAGACACCAGATATGCCTCCTCTGCCCAATTGCTTCTGCAAAGTCTCTTAAATAACATCTTCAGCAACTTACTCATGCCTAAAGATAAGCATCTCCATCCACGTACACGTTTTTTCTATTCCTGTTGTGGTGCCAGCTCACACCCTCATCCCCAGTCATCACATCTCCTCATCCTTGCTTTAACTTCTCCATTCAGTCCAGTCCACTACATAACCTTATAACCAGCTACGTAACCATACCTGGGGCATGTGGGGTGACAAGAAATAGCCAAGAACAGATTTGACACTGCTGCAAGGCTGCTTTCATTCCTCCCCTACTCTCCACCCTGCCTGGGTGGAAGCAACATGGAAAAACTGAGGTGGCCCCAAAGAAACCAACCAAGCAAGAAGATCAGCTTTCAGCTGGCTCCATCCCACTGCAGGAGAAGCACTAGCACACCACAGGCATGTTGGTGACAAAGAGGTCTTACCTGGCTGAAGCAGAGCAAAGCCATCGCACTCCACCCATCAAGGAACCATAGCAAAAAGGGAAAATGAAACAGACAAAATGGAAGATGCAGAATGTTTAAAGCAGAACTCTAAAATGCTATTAAGAGAAGGCCAAAATAAAATGCACTGCAGGAGGATCATTTTACATATAGGAATGGTTCCAGTGAAAAGTACGAAAAATTGCAAAAAAAAGAAAACATGAAATAACAAAAGGTTACACAGGATATGTCATGCAGAGCTAACTTAAAAGATTTCTTGAATATAATTGTAGCAGCATAAACTAACAGATTATTGCACTGTAAAAAGCAAGGAATAACAAAAAACCAACCCTGAAATGTTCAAAGTATGAAAGAGGAAGATTTTACAATGTGTTACCCTGTTTCTGTCTTGAAAACAGCAGGACTAAGGACGGTCTCAAGGCAGGCCAGATAGGGGAAGGCGGAGGAGGGCAGGGGGAAAAAGGGCAAGGGGTAAAAGGTTAACCACCAAGAGACCAAACGCACGAAGAACCAGTAACAGGTTTCTTTCAAAAGAAGACAACTTGAATGTTTTATTCAATCTAAACACAGCTAAGGTATTCCAATAGAAACAGAGCTAATGAAAATAAACACATAGAAAAAGATTGAAATAAAAAGCTAAACAGGCAGTGAGTATGACCAAAACCTCTTGCTATACACTGGCCAGTTTGCAGCTGAGGCCCTTGAGGCCAGAGGGGAAGAATCTCCTTTAATTCTCAGCCTTAAACATGTTATATTGTAAGAAACAACAAACAACCACCTTGCTGGTGATTTGAGACACATCTTGAGCACAGCAGCCCAAGACTAAATTTCAGCTGGAAGATGGATTTTCTGATAATACCAAATGGTTTTTTTACTTGATGCCCAAAGCTTATAATTAAATTTGTTATATGAGAAAAACACATTGCTATGCAATTAGTGATTTACACATGGGAAACAAAACTTTCCCCTTTACTATGTTGACTGCAACAAAGTGAAAACCTAACTTACAGTGTATTTTATAAGTGATCATATTCTGCCAGGAGCAAAAGGACATAATTAAGCGTTGTTTCATCAGCAACACCTGTAAAGCAACTCTAAACTCTGGACAAAAGACAAGCTCTTCAGCCTCTATGGTAAGACTCTGCACATTAATTATAAAAATGACAACATATTAAAAGTTGCTCAGCAGGCAAACCCTTTACATTCCGAGTGCACCTATTTCATACATGTTTTGAACAGACTGTGTAGGATACAGAATAATGCTTCAGGCAATTAAGTTGCTTATTCATGTTAGCAGCTCTCCGAAAGTCTTCCCCTCTGGAATCTCACCACCACCACATCTCTATTTTTACTGTATGCTAAAAGCAAAACATGCTTTCGTGCAAAAAACTCTTTCATGAATCTATTTTTCAAGTACCAAAAGACAATTCTTGTAGTTGCAGGTTATTTTTCCACAATGTTTTTATCTCCCTGTTAATACAAGCCCTCCACATAGATGTGTCATTTCTAAAATAAACAGCAGCAATGGGACTCTTCAATTAAACAGACCTGTTATTCTGGACTAGGGAAGCTAAATGCTCAAGTTCATATCCCCACACAGGAACTGGTATGTGGTGGAGGAACAGGGGTAGGGAAAAAAGCAAAAACCACCAAAACCCCAGACTTTGTTAACATTCCCCCTCACGTTAATGACTGACGGCTTAGATGGGGGTTTGGTAAGGGTCTCCGAAGAGTTCTGATGCTGTAAGGGAACCTGGCAACATTCCTGTGTTCTCACAGAGAAACATCTCTGTTCTAATCCTTCAGGATGCAAAACTGTACTTCAACAGCTTCTTAAACGTACCTTTTAAGACACAAAGCCAATCCCTGTAAATGCTTGGAAAACTGGACTGCACTACGTGCAACCGATACCTGCATTGGTGCATCGTTTGAGCCTGATGCGTTTTGTGAAACCAAGAAGCATTCAGTCTGTACAACTGGAAATTCATCATAGCTCTGCAATTGTTGAACTATAGTTTAGATTTGAGTATCTCTAAATAAATTCAGCACTGAATTTAGAAGGAATGAGCCAATTAAGACAGACTTAAAAAAATGAGAGGAAAAACGTTTGAAAACAACATTAGCAGTCCCTTCCTGTACCATAATGCAACCACTTAGCAGAGGTGATAGAACAAGAAATCAATACAAAGTACCAAAGGATATTATTTTTCTTCTGCAAGGCATGACCAGACTTGCAGCCTGCTTTTGTGTGCTTCAAAGGGAGATGATGATGGTTTGGAAAGGGCTAAAAAAAGGGGTAGGGAAGTTAGAGGTTATGAGAATCTGTCAAGTAAAAGTGAGGGACTGGGTACGGCCTCTGGAGAATTACTTGGGAACCTAATGAAGCCTGCAAAACTAGAAGATGGAGTGTCATGGTTTGACCCTAGCTGGCAAATAATACCCCACAGCTGCTTGCTCACCCCTCTGCAGAGCTGGTGGGATGGGGGAGAGAATCGGGAAAAGGTAAAAACCTGTGGGTTGAGATAAGAATAGTTTAATAAATGAAGTTAACAATAACAACAACAATAATAATAGAAGAGATAACAAAAAGAGAGAGAGAGAGGAATAAAACCCAAGAAAGACAAGTAATGCACAATACAATTGCTCACCACTCATTGACTGATGACCAGCCCATTCCTAACAGCAAACAGATCTGGCCAGCCATTTCCCCTCAGTTTATATACTGATCATGACATTCTACAGTATGGAATATCCCTTTGGCCAATTTGGGTCGGCTGCCCCGGCTGTGCTCCCTCCTGGCTTCTTGTGCACCTGCTCACTGGCAGAGCATGGGACACTGAAAAGTCCTTGATGCAGAGTAAGCCTTGCTCAGTCACAACTAAAACATCAGTGTGTTATCAACATTATTCTTATACTAAATCCAAAACACAGCACTATACCAGCTATTAGGAAGAAAATTAACTCTATTCCAGATGAAATCAGGACACAGAGCTACTACTATTTAAACTCACATGGTAAGTGGTCTGACATTGTCAACTCTAAAAATGGCTTACAGCCCTGCAAAATTTTAACCTATAAGCAAGTAGAGGAAGCAGCAGCAACTCATGCATTAGGAAGGCAATGATCTACACTGAAACACAGTGGTCCTTCCATGACTACCTGTATTACTATTATTTTTCTCCTCATTTTTAACTGAACAAACAAATGCAGTGCTCCTTACAGACTTGTTCAGTGCCATCTCTCTCAATCTCTGTGTAATGGATCTGCCACCCTATATACTGCTGGTGTTCCCTCGCTCTTGTGTTCTCCTCTATTCCTTACACTGCGTTTTAACCTCTTGCAGAACGTGATGGGGACGCTCACACAAAACTTCCCTGCCCAAGGTTGAGTCTGGTGGCTGGGGCCAGGCAAACCCAGTTACCCCTTCCACAGCCAGAGCAAACAAGAGGCTGGAAAGGCAATCGTGCTCTAAGCTGCACCTTCTGGGTGGCAGACAAGTCAGCATTCAAGAAAATATGAAAAAATCTGCTCAAATCTCTTGCAAGAGGCTTTTCTGCTTAGACCTGTTACAGAGGCAGAGAAAAAAAATCCATAAGTAACCAGCCCTGCTGGACTGGCAGCATACTTTCTGTCATTATATCATATACGTTAATAAAAATAGAACATTCTGCACCACCTTGCAAGTGCAGGTATTTTCCCTATTAATGAGGCTTTATGCATGCACAATGTCAAGTTCACATGGCTAATGTAAACCTTAACAACACACCAAAAGGCCACTATACACGAGTGAACTGAGGGATAAATGTACGATGCAAGGGATAAACGCGTGACCCTGATTTAGGACAACGAGCTGCGTTTGCACCAGTTCACAGAGTTGGTGATCAGCTAAGGCCAACCTCTCCATGTCAGTATTGAAAACAGGAATGAACCACCGAACCCCAATCAGACATTCACCATAAGAATCCGCTGCCCTGCAATCCACAGATGCACAAACATAAAAAGCCAGCACATCTATCACTGTGTCCTTCTAAGCGAAATCCAGATTCGTGTGCCTCTACCAACAGTGTCCTGCAGCTACCACACGACTCCTTGCTCAAAAGCATGTGAGCAGCCATGTGAATGAATGAACTGACCCCACAGATGCTTTCCGGTAAGCACACGGGCCATGCACCCAAAGTAACATGACATTTGAACTTCAACATGCAAAAAGGTTTCTCAAGTTTCTTTTTCTAAAGGGCAGGGTGATGTTAAACATTGGAGAATGTCATCCTCCTAACTGGTTAAAGGTTTAATTATTGTTATTTAAGTCAAAGGTTCTCCCTACTGTTTGGCAAAGAGATGATTCTCAAAATGATGATTCAAAACACCAGTATTTTTTAAAGTAACCTGAAAGCAAGAAATATTCCTTCAGGAAAAGGTTAACAGAAGCTTTCTGATTCAATTATGTGCATAGAAATAGTACATTTAAAGGGAAACCTACACAGATTAAGGTATAAAGGCCTATAGTTTCCCAAGCCTTCATTGTCTCAAGAGAACCTAAACCTGGAGATACAAGACCAGCTCAAGAACTAGATTTACCTATGTTCAGACCACTAAGTTGACAATTGACACATCAGTGGCAAATGTAAGAGTTGATTTCTTTCGTTCATTTTTAAGAGCTTCAAGAGCTCTATTTGAATATGGATGCCTTGGTTTTAAGTCAGCAGAGGATCTGCTCCTCCACCAAGCCTGGTCTGCTCCAAACCTTAACTGTATAGCATCTAAGGGAAGAAGGCATTTCCCCATAAGTAGCACCTGCTAAGGATTCTTTAGTCAACATGGGCAAAGCAGAAATACTGCTTTAACCTGAAATGCTTCCCAGGAAGCTTTTAACAGCATAAAGTAAACGGAGGGGGAAAAAAGAAAAAGAAGAAAACAAAAATGGCATAAATGGAAACTGCTTATGAATTAACTAGCTAAACATATGGCCTAAGACCATACGACACTTTGAGGTGTATTTGATTTAATAAGCTAAACAACATTATTCTGCAAATCAATACTTGTTAGTTTTTGTCTAACACTGGTAACATCCTTAAAATGACAGCAACAAAAACACCCATGAGGATGCAGAAAAGCTGGAGAGTTACCTGAAATCAAGACTACGTCCTTTCTGATATCAAGTATATGTTTTTACAGCAGAGAGCCTGAACATGCGCACAGGAAGAAAGCAACTACCCTCCAGTCACTGCAAAGACAGCTGGCAAGAAACAGTTTTCTCAAGGTCAAGAGGGAGAGGAGTGCTTCCAAGTGATAACAGAAGAGGAACAGTCACTTTGTTCAAATCGCTGACCCAGTGTCTCTAAGGGAAGGGTTATGTAGGGGTCAAAGCACAGGACAGAATTTTAAAATGCAGGAAAAAAGGTTTATTCCACATTTGCTGTAGCTCTGCACAATCAAGTTTTATTTCCTGCAGATGTTAGGACAAGTCAGGATATTTAGTAATTGTCCAAAGCACCTCACTTGGCAGGCAAATGTTTGATACGAAGTTTTGACATAGAGGTCAATTAAATACAGACGACTTTAGCATAAATACAAGTTCATGAAAGGTTTTTATATTTTTCCCTGCTCAGTATGACATTGGTCATTAACAAAGCTATCATTAATGAAGCACAACCTCTACAGTTAATAATGCTTTAATAAGGGCATGAAAAATGCCCAGATGCAATGGGATGCCAAAGCCAACTCAACTCGCAGCACTGAGCTCAGCAGAAGTACCATGATTCATTTGTTCCTGGAGAAGTCATAATTGCACTTAGCAGCATATGTAGGGTTAGTACGGTGGACCCCAGAAAACTGATCGAGAAGATTAGTGCAGGCCGTGAAGATGGCTCAAGACTCCATTTTGCCTGCATAGAAATTGTGACAAATAGGTGGAAGCCTCATGGTGGGAAGCCTCATGGTTAACGGTTCTCACAGGTGGAATGTGTAAATACATTCCATTCTCATTAGAGAAAGGGAAAGGGGGACCCAAGTGCACTTGGGGCCCCTGGATATAGGGCCAGCAGGCCCAGAGGGCAGGGCTTCCCTCTCCTACACCAGAAACCTCGCTGTGTACTGGCTTTGAGAATAAGCCTCTTTATGCAGAAAGACCATGGCCAGCCCCTGGTTAACCTGTGCCTATCTTCAAATCATACCGCATGCATCTGCAAAATCCCCACACCTGGTAAGGAGGTTTATTTGTGTTTCACATGAGTCAACCATTACACCAAGAAAATTAAATAATTCTCCAGTGCATCCAATACAGCAGGAAAGCATTTACCAACCACATACTTTGGACAAGTTTGCTCTTGTGCTCTTATTTACCCTCTAAGATAATGTGTTCTAAATGCCAAAACACAGAGAAACCAAGGCAATAAATTTCAGATTAATGTCATTAAATAGATATAAGGAGACCCAATGCGTACACAGTAGACAGCAACTCCACAAGTTATTTCCACAGTAAGAAAAGAGGCAGCATTTATTTGATTTGTCAATCAAAAAATCAATTCATGTCACTGTTTGCATTACCCTCACCAAACAGAGATCTAACTGCTCTGTTGGATGACAGGGACAGGTTTCGGTGCCCTCAGAAATCCAGATATAAATCACTTTTACCAATCAGCACTTAGGAACTGCAGGGATGTCGGCCTAAGCAGTGCCCTCTTAACCCTGTATCTGCAATACCAAATTTAAACAGCCTTAAGAAAGGTCACAGCAAAGCAATCTGACCTGGAAGTAAGTTTTTAAACAGGCCAACTTCTATGTAATTCACAGATTATCCTTTTCATTTGTCCTTGAGTGTGTTCTTCCATTTAAGGGAAAAAGCATTTCCAAAGCTAGTGTGCACAAACTGTTTGGATTGCAGGAATCTTCTGCATTTTTAACACATTTAAGAATTACAAAACAAATTAGCAACTACTTTACATATGACAAAACAGCTACAGATTACCAGGATTATTGTCAATTTTGTGAAGTGTCTAGATGCACCCAGAGAAGTGTGCTCTGACTGTCATGCAGAAAGCATAAATTTCTTCAATCCATTATACAGTAAAGCAGCTTTGAAAAGCTTATGCTGAAGCCTGGAAGAACGTAATTTTGTACATTGTAAAAACAGGGAAATAAAAGCATTACTGCAAAGAGCTGAGGCCAACAGCCCCCAAACTATTCCTATGTCTAAACAGTTTTATAGATCTCACCCCTACACAACTAATTCAAGACATGGTAATGAAAGAAGGTAACAAAAGAGGATTGACATTAAGAGGACAAAATGAATGAGTTGTTCAGTTATGCAGGGGAGGTTACAGTAAACAGCATCATTACCTATACATGCCTTCATGCCCTATATGAAAAACTGCCAAATCTAAGTGGAGCTTTTGTAACTGTGAAGAGCCAACATTTTGCTTGTGATCCATCTTAAGACAGCATGCCACTCATGGGAGTAAAACAACATGCCAAGGAATAACAGGTAGAGGTATTGGTGGCTCTGCTCTTCAGCAATGAAAGAGAATCCCTGCCTTCCTTTGCTCGAAGTCAGAGAACAAACCCCCCTGTCTGAAATAAAAGGTGCCCATTTGCTCCTAAAGGCTTTCCCAGTCCAAAAAAGCCTTTCTGGCATAACTTGTCACAGGGGACAACTCTGCACAACACAGCGGCTCTGGCTTTCTGCCACGATGGTCAGAACCCCCAGACTCAGTGTGCTAAGTCACCTCTTGTGCGAGCGGCAGGTGACACCTGACATGGCACTGAGCCAACCCTCCCACCGAGGCACCGCTCCACACCACCACACTGCTCCTGCCCCACCTGTTGGGCAGTGGCAGGCAGGAGCAGGGATGAACACTCACTGGTGACATCCTTTTAGTGCTGGCTCCAAGAGGATCAGAGAGAACAGTACACAGAGGCACGACACTGTTTTAACAGGGGACTGTAGGCAACTGCTGCTTTTCTCCCAAAAATTTTTATCAGGTGGGATGCAGACGGAATTAACTGGGAGATTTGTTTTAACTGCCACTGAGTGAGGGTTGCTGAGACCACCAGAAGAAGGCAGAAGACGAGTATTTTAACCTTGTGCTCGGTCTGAGCTCAGCAGAAACAGAAGCTTTTGATGTTGCAATGTTTACTGCCCCAAAAATGAGGAAGGTAAAGGAATGAGGTCAGCTCAGTACTTGAGAGCATTTAACCAATTACCAACTGCATGTCACTTACAAGGAATATGCTTCCCAAGGGGCAGCTCTGGATCACGCTCAGCACTGGGCTCTCCATCTGTGGCTGCCGGACTCGAGCATCAGGTCAGCCTGAAATCCTGAACTATTTTCAGTTCCAACATCATTCCCAAAAATCTGAATCTCCAAACATATTTCCAAAAATCTGCTCCTAGCAAGTTGCAAAAGAAAGGGCAGTTAAAGGAACTGTCCAGGGGCCTGACAGATCTACAGTACTATTTCCAATTTACATTTTTTTTGTTCTGTTAACTTATCTTCTCTTAGTTAATTCATCTTGTAAACAACACAAAATGAAAGTCAGCAGGAAAAGAAGAGATTAGACCAGAGAATTCAAAATATTTTATTTCAATTCTGCTTGTACTAAAGACAAAGAATGCAACAAGAAGAATTCTTGCTGAGAAATTTAAGAACAACATCAACTTACTAAAAACACTGCAATAAGTAAGCCCACAGAATGGTCAGAGAGCACATAAACTAAGTATTATTAATGATGCTATATTTAAGTACCAAATACACATAAATTTTAACCAAAGATACTCCATCTGATCAGCTGCTGCTAGGTAAAAGGCACTAACTCACAAAGTACAGCTGTTTTTTAAAAAAAGTAGTGTGAGGCACAGAGACCATCAACCAGACCCTTTGCCAGCTTGCAAGACAAAGCCACACTGCATATTCATTTCACTGCTGCTCTCTCTGGTTGCATTTGAATGCTAAAATACAGCAGACATAAGTTAGAACACTTATGATGAATTGACTTAGTTACTTATGAATAAAAAATACGAAGAAGAGCTTCCAGCATGCATTACATAAGTAATGTGTGCTGTTGTATGAAATTCAGTAAAATCAAGTAAAATTCTGGCACGTCTTTTAGTGTTCTTGACCCATGTCAGCTGGCAACAGCATCCCTGAGGGCAAACCTACTATTAACTTCAGCTAACTCAGCACAGGGGTCCTTTTCATTTGCTCCTCAGTTCACATAAAGCTGGGAAGGGATCTCAGACGACCCCAGCCATCTACAGGTACCACAAGTTTCAGGTGAAATCCTCCCTCTGTGTATGCAAGTACAGCTCCCCTGAGGCAGAGTACATGCCTTGGCTACTTACTGCTCTGAAAGAAGACTACGTCTAGTGCACCGCAAATACATGAATATTTTTATTAAAAACTCCAGCTTTTATTGCTAAACAGCATCAGACGATGACGCATGCCACAGCCTTACCCTCCCTGACACAGCTTCAACTGCTGTTAGCAGCGGTGAGCCTGCACCAGTACTTATCTCTAGCTATGGACTATTTTAACAGCAGAGAAAAATCTCAGGCTGAGACTGCACCGAAGGAACAAGGATTTAGAGTGAAATCTACCACAAAACTCCTCAACGTTATTCAGAAGTTCTTATTAAAACCAAATAAATCCCCTCCCCCCCCAAGCTAGCTGCTTCATACTGACGCAGCAGCACCATTAGCCCGCATCTACAAAAACCTGACAGCCACAAACCCTCCACCCAGCCGAGGCCACCGGCGATAATTTCAGCCGGCGGTTTACGGCAGGCCCGCAGCTGCCAGGTCCTGGCAGGGAGCTGCTCTGGCAGAGATAACCTCACCCTGGAAGCAACCCGGCCCAAAACTCTGGCAAAAGGCTGTGCCGCCACGGGAGACGCCTGCACACTCGTCCTCCTCTGGTTTCAGCTGCAGGGCGTGTTTCCCTTTGCACAGAGCGGTTTTGGAGACTTCCTGATGGGAAGCATCCCAACTGCAGCCATGCCCCTGCCTTGTTTTCCCTCGCCATCGCTAGCAGCCGGCTGAGCCCTTTGCTGGAGTTTTCTGTCACAGTCCCGAGAACTCTGCCATGGAACCGAATCCCACAGCATCAGAGATCACCCAAAGCACTGAGAATACAAATGACCCATACGGGGCACTGCCGTTCAGCCGCGGCCGGGACAGGGAGCGGGCAGTGCACCCAGCTGCCGGAGGGAGAAACGCCCCTTGTCATCTGCCAGGAGCCCTCCTTGCTGAGCAAGCCAAGGTGCTACTATTCCTGCCCAGGTCTGCAAAGCTGGCCTTTTGTCTGCAGACTCACAGCACAGATTGGTACAGGAAAGCTCTCCGGAGGGGAATCCTCAAATGCTGCATCCTTGAGAATCAGGGGAAAGGAATGAGGGCAGAAAACGCCGACAGGGAAGGAGAAAAAACACTTAAAACTGCCCCAGACAACATAACGCCGTGCACTGCCAACTTCTAATGCTGCTGCTGCTGCCCGAGGGCTTCCAGGAGATGAAAGAGATAAAAGCAAAGTCATAAAAGTTTTTAAGAAAGTCCCTGCACAGGCATCTGACACACTGACACATTTCTATCGTTTGCGCTTCCTCTTCTGCTCATTTCCTAATGCTTGTATCCTTTAAACTTCTAGGTTTTAAAACGGGCCGGCACCTTTCAGAAGCACTGCACATCTCCAAGGCGCTGGTTTAACGCGGTGTCTGCCCTGTCCCACACAGACCCGGGAACTACCGTGTCAGCGGCTCCAGTTCTAAATCAGTAACGCGGTCAGGGGCGCTGGGCAAAGGCTCAGGGAAGAAGAAGGAGAATAAAGAGTCTTCCTTTTCGAGCCCGACAAGCCCTTCCGCTGACACCCTGCCTTCTCTGCAGGGCTGCCCCCGCGGCCGGCAGCAGTCTCCTCAGCGGGGCCGGGCTGGCGGGATGCACAGCCCACACACCCGCGGTGCACACCCCGCACACTCGCCACGGCGGAAAAAAACGGATCAGGATTTCTGTCTGGAACCGTGGCTCCGCTCAGCCTTCTCCGAGCTCCGCAGGGAGGCAGCTACGGCTGAGGATGGGGACTGAGGTGAGGGGTCTCCTCCCTTCCTGCCCCTGTTATTTCACCCCACCCAGTGCACGCCACGGCGGAAGGCGCTCTCGCCGCCGCCCGGGATGCAGTATCCATGGCAATTCGGGATTGCATCATGCTCTTGACTAAACTGCACCGGGGGAGAGACGCTCCCGGCGAGAGCCCCGGCCCTTCCGCCGCTCCATCTCCTCCCTTCCCCGGCCGGCCGGCCGGCCCGCCCGCCACTGCCGGCTCCGTCCCCGGCCGCAGTCCCGCCACTCCCCGCCGGGCACCGAGCCCCCTTCCTCTCCGCGCCCCGCCGGCGCTGCCGCCGCACTTGTTGCGCGCCCCGTGAAGCAGCGCCCCCCGCCCGCCGCGGCCGC
>WBMZ01014720.1:0-77250 GCA_013400975.1 Atrichornis clamosus
CCTGTCAAGGTTCTTCTGAAATAATTGCTAACGTAGGTGTGGCATGATCCAGAAGATCTGTCCTCCTATGTTTGCACTAAACGTGTTGAAAATTAACATGTGTGGATTTAAAACAGTACTTGATCCTTTAGGCAACTCCAAAACGTGCACAGGAAGGACATTCTGTCAAGGGAATGGACCCAGCTGAGCCCAAATCATAGTCTGAGCCTCAGGCAGGGCAGATGTAATGGACAGAGCCTGGCCCCCTTGCTCTGGTTTACCGAACTCTCCTATTGCTCTGAATTACCTTCAAACACAGAAACAGCCCCTGCTCCTCTGAGAGTTCCCAGCTCCCTGTGTTGCTGCCCGCTCACCAGTGCCCCAGGGCGCCTCTTCTTTGCAGGATCCTCTTCCATAAGCTATACTCCCGTGCCTAAGGTAACAATCCCAAGTAATGGAAAACCAGAATAAGCAATGACCTACACCAGGAAGAGTAAGCAATGTCTTTCTTCTTTTGGTGCAGTCAGTGGAAGTTCAGGTTTGTGTAACACCCTGTGTTCCTTTGAGTATCCTCCCCCCCGCCGCATAATTTTCCATAGAACACTCTTCCTTCACAAATTTTTCCCTTGTTTGCTTCCTGCAGCTAAAGACTAGCAACTACTAGGGCAAGACAAAAAAGTAAAAGTATTTTGTTCCTGTCCATCAGCTTTTATGTGTGTTTTGGTTTTTTCTCTTTTTTTTTAAATTTACTTTGTTTCTTCATGTTGGTGTTCCGGACATTTTCATCTCTACCATCATTTATGTGCCACGGCCTATCGTGGATTGCTTGCACATGAACAGTTCATGGAATGTTCATGGTGTGACTATAATTGAATTTAATTCATGGGTTAACTCTGATTACCTCCAGCAGGAATGCCAGTGCCATCCTGCCCAGGTCTGCAGAGTCAGTATTTTTGCTACAAAATGTTTTTTTCACGCTAACAAAGTCAATACTTTTGTTGAGAGAAACTTGACAGTGATTTCTATGTAGATATTTAGGTTCAGTATTAATACTTTGATTAATTTAATAGCAATTGCAACTACAGCAAGGTCAAAGTTTGCGTTAGCAGTAAACCACAGTCAGTGAAGGGCTGAGAGTCACCCTGCTAGACAAAAAAATCATCCGAACCTCATAAAAATTGCCAGGTACAGAGCACCTGCAGCTTGAGTCGGGGGGGCTGACATAACAGGGCACGTCCCATCATTTAGGGGACAGACAGGGTCTCACTGGGAAGCAAAATATCTGTTGCAGGTTCCCAAAGAAGCCTCACTGCACTGCTGGCAAATCCTGAACCAAGTAGTTCTCACATCTCCTCAGTGTGATGCAGATAATGAGGCTCTCTGGCACTGACACAGTATGATATATTATATTTCCAGCTATTTGCTGAACCTGCTTTACACTTGACCTGATACGCGTCATTTCCACCCCTCCTCCTGCCCCTTCTCAGAAAATACAAATCACTTCTTTTTTACCTCATTCTCCCTGATCTGCATCCCAACAGCCTCCACTACCTCTTTTTTCTCAAGTTTTTATCTGGAGCAGTGAGCTCAGTCAGAGGCAACCATCTGTGTTTTCTAGCAGATTTAAAGGTTGGATGGAAGGTTAAAATTCAAGTCTCCTGAACCTCTTCTGTTAGATAAGAAGGTTAAAATCTTAGCTAATATAAAAGGGGAAAACACTAAGACCTTACAGACTGGATTTAACTGCTGGTTCTACAACTTACCTGTTTGATTGTATGGATAACTTAAAAGAAATAAAGCGAAAATAAAACACGGTGTGTACAGTTAAGAGATTGCTCATAGCAAAGTACAAAAGAAATAACTTCACCCAGCTGTTATTGACTGCAGTAGAAGTGCAGAAAGTGTTCTCTACTTCTTATCATCTGTTATAAACATTTCAATTGTTTCCAAACAGTTTTCATTGCATAACGAGTGATGCTAATGTAAAATTTTCCAAAGGAAAAAGGTTCATAAGTAGTTTTCAGGAACCTTGGTTAAGGCTGCCCACTTCCATGATCCCAGGAATATCTGAAGAGCCAATAAAAGGCTGCATTTCAGGAAAGGTACACATGTTCTCCAGAGTACTGGAACATTTACAGTGTGCTGGAAATGTCCATGACAGATATAGATTTCAACTCATTTGTTGAGAGACTTTCGAAAAGACAAAGAATAATCAAAGAAAGTTGAGCACTCTTTCACACCTCTCTCAGCACAGTGCCTTGGACAATGCAGGTATTTAGAAAAAACTGGCTTGTATTTTCTTGTCCAGTACTCCATCAGTAGTGGGTCAGGTACAGCAAACCTCTCATGTTACACCTGTACTGCACAGAAACTTTGGCCTTTGAACACCTGTAAGAGCTGCTCAAAGATCTTTCCCCTGGACACCAACTCCTTCAGCTGCTAGTAATTAGAAAAAACAAAGCAGAACTACCACATGGACACGGGCCCTGACAGAGGGGAGTGCCAAAGAAAGCAGCACAGGTTTTACAGGGATGCATGTCGTATTTTTTCCCTTGGCAGTACAGCCTCAGAACACCAGGCTGGATGCCAACTGCTCCAAGTGTCAAGCAAGCAACAGGATTTGCTACAGGTCTTCTAGGCTTTGGTCAGAAAGGCGAGCACCTAGAGGCAAGGAGATTTCTGTGAAATAACTGAGTTTATAAATTCGGTTAGAGAGAAATTCTGTAGGAAAAGATGTGTGACGAATTTTGACTGAGTGGAAGACGCTGGCCTTAAAAGTTTTTTGAAATTGCAGACTTGCATTAGCAGTTATTTATTTACCCTTGTAAGCTCTGTCATCTAACTGGCCTTTATTTGTTGCTGTAAAATACTTCAGAAATCATTCTTAGATTATGAAATTAATGCATCTGCAGAGGATTATCTATTTCAATAATGACATCTGTGTGCAACCACAAGATTTACTGACTAGAGCACATTTTCTCTGGCAACATCTAAATAATTTGGCTTTTATCACTAAGATTCAATCCAATTAGAATAGATTTCAATGGAAAAATATGATCATAACAGGAAAAGAGCCAATTAGTTATAAACCCACTACAGATAAAGATTGAAAAATTCATGATGAGACACAAAATTCTGTTCCTTAACAAATAAGGATGGCAGAATTATACATAATGCATATATTATTGTAGTGCTGAAGTGTATTTAAATCCAGTCCTGTCTGATGAGTGAAGGAAGTGATGTGAGTGGGATCACTGCCTCCAGAAGATGCTCAGCACCAGGCAGAATGTGATTTCCTCTGGAAGGCCCAGCACAGACAAGAAGCTGGTATTGACATCACAGGACACAGTGCCATGATTTATTGGTACTAGCTTTTTTTAAGGTCCTGTTCATAGTAGAGATAATCTGCAAAGATTTCAAGAACTCTTTATTTTGGCTACTGTCACAGAGGAGGAAAAGAAAACAGGAAAAACGCTAATGGCAGCTTGACTCAACGAGGTGAAAGTAAACTATGGCTTGGAGAAGGACTCAGAGTCTGATAACCTTATCACCTGTGCAGCAGCTCCTGCCCTACTCACAGTCACACTGACTGCCATTCTGAAACCAGCACTGGGACAAGATAAAAGTGCTGATATATCCCTAAAGATTCAGCAGGTCCAGAGGCAGCAAGCAGCCTTCTACATGGGGATAATAAAAACAAAGGAGATTATCTGTAAACAACAGTTCTTTGATGGAAGACATCAATCCCACCCCGCTGGCACTAGGCAAAAATGAATTTAATCATCCTAGTGGGGGAGGTGGATGCTTTGTGAAAGAAAAATTCCACAATGATACTTTTAGAAGGGGATTTATTCTCCCTTTCTCAAGTAAAAAGACTCTGTTTAATTTTTTTTTTCTGAAGTGCATTAAAAAAGAAAAAGTAATCCAGTATGGAATGGGGACTATTAATAATTCCAGGTTATTGAAAGAAAGGACGGAGAAGACAGAGAGAAATTTCCTGTTCAGTACAGTTTCAGGTTTTGTTGTGTAAGATTTTGGTTTAGTGTTGAAATTTGGGGGTTTTCAATTAAAAGTCAAGAAGTGTTTTGTTTGATCTCCACTTCTCAACAAGTAGGAGAGTATTTTAGGGAAATCCCGTCCTAAACATGAATAAACAGGATTCACATTCTGAATTTTAGGGTCAAATGACCTTGTCTTTACCAGATGCTTTGCTTTTGCTATCTGAAAAAAATGAAAGGCCAAGTCAGATTACCCACAACAGCTTCAAATAAGGGGACTGTGAGCAATGCCAACATTTCTCGTGGCTACTAGAAGCCACCCAACCATGGTCACATAGGTGGAGACAGAGTAGAAAAGGACAGGAGAGAGATCTCAGTGGTGGAACAGAAGGCTCAGCCTCTATCCTCAGAATTAATAGGTGTGATTTCCAGAGTTTTCCTCAAAAATGCAGCAATATTGTGCATCTCACAAGAGATAGATGCTAAGAGTCAAAGTCCAGAAACCTCCAGTGGTTCATTGAACCTAAGCCATTCCACAAGTACTCGGAGTTTTAAAAGAGGTTTATCACATTCATAATAAATCTTTTGTTACTTCTGCAGATTAGCTCGGGATCTTGTTGCACAAAAAAAAAGCAAATTTAAACATCTGAGGAGCAGATGATTCCCTTCAATCCTGGTATATAAGGCAAGGACCCAACGCTGGCAATTACACAGACCTCAACTTAGCCCGTTTCTGCTTCGGCTGCATAGATTTTTGAAAATCATAAAGAAATCAAAAACGTGCCAAGGAGAGTTGAGAACCTCGTGTTTCTCCCAGACATACAGCAGAGTGCGTTGTCCCAGCACGGTACTCTCTGGATTCCAGCTCTGGGGACAACACGGCCTGCAGTGACCCGGGCAACAGAGATGAGCATGGACCCAGGGAGGTTACAGACAACATCACCCTCAGCCAGCCCTCCCTCTGGACTCTGCAGGTGTCTGAGTGAGCCCTAGGTTTGGGAGAGTTATTTGGTAGAGTTGCTTCCTTTTAAAACTGCAAAACCTTTAACACTTATCTGGGATTTTGAAAGGTGGTTTTGATGACCATTTCAATGCATAACTCTTTATTTCTGCACAGTAACTGGATTCTCTGCAATAAAATACACACCAACATCCAAGCAAGCATTTGTTCCCTTTTCAATTTCTTCGTCCTTCCCACTGTATCCTACAGACGTGCATCCCAGAGGTGAACAAATTATTAAAGGAGTTGTTTTATGGAGTTTACTGTTGGACTCAATGTTCTTAGAGGCCTTTCCCAACCTAAATGATTCTATGATTTCTACATCCCATGTCTAGCTTTTTCTCTTAAACACAGAAACCTTCTGAGTCAGGATCCAGACCCCACCGATGATTGATGTGATATCTAGCAGGTTGAGGATGACATCAGAATTAAATAATGTTACATACTATTCTTGTTTAATAAAACCAGCCAGATTCCTCGCCTGATGAAAATCGATGGAAAACACACCTTTTTACATAGGTTGAAAATTTATGTTTTCTGTCTGGCTCTAAAGGTCAGGATCTTAGTGGTGAGGCAGCCTCTACCTCTTGTGCTATCACTACATCCCCTTGTAAAAATTCCCTCTCAGCTCTGCTGTAGGCTCCCTTCAGGTACTGGAAGATGCTGTAAGATCTCACCTGAACCTTCTTTTCTGCAGGCTGAGTAACCCCAATTCTCTCAGCCTGTTTTCATAGCAGACATCTTCTTTCGAGGAGTTTCTGTGCTGCTGTTAGCATAGTGGTTTCAGTATTTCCTTAAATTGTTTAAATAATTTACAAAGAAGGAGAGCAAGAAAAAGACAAACCTGTTGCAAAGGCATAACATACGCACCGGTGCAGGCTGGGACGAATGCAGAACAGCCTGGGACCTGTCATCACTCCTCAGAGCCACATTCCTTCCCCAGCTCATGTGGCCCACACCTGGGACACACTGGCAGGGCAGCTTGAGAGGCTCCCAGGTTCAAAGCAAATGCTTCTACCTTTGTTCCTGCGTGCAACTCTTTTTAATTTCAACATTTTCCCTCCCTGTCATCACCGTTCTCTTTCACTAGGAGTGTCTCTGACTACAGATCAAGACATGGTGGGGGCTTTTTTATTTGTTTGTTTGGTGTTCAGTATATAGAACTAGTTGGAGGTGTTTTGTTTGTGCGGTTTATTTTGCTTGTGTGGTTGGATTTTTTTACTATTCAGGTCACCCATCGACACAAAAAGTAGGAACTAGAGCTAAAAGTTACATAAAAGGCACAGTTAGAGAAAGTTGAGTTGGTGGGAACTCGAGGACTCTTGGCAATCTCTGGACATTTGTTACTTTGCATGATTACATTGCATTGCAAATTTTCCTTTAAGATGATGTGGGAAGGCAGAATTTTAGCCTCCTTTTTTTTTTTTTTTTTCCTTTTTCTCGGCAATAACAAAGGCTTCTTCAGCAACACTGAGGAGGAAGGGTCAGTGACCCATCTCTTCGACTGTTTCAGACTGGGAGACTTGTGTAAAACGTCTGCACAAGAATCAAAGGCCAGGTCTTTATCCACATCAAAGGCTGCAAAGCTGCACTGATGCACGGAGCCCCATCACGGCCAGAACGTGGTCACATTTCTCCCTTGCATTAATAACCCTTGCTTTACAGAAAGGGCTTTCTCTGGAGACTCAGGCTCAACAAATCTAGGTCCCAAAAGCCATGGGGAAAAAAATAAAAAAACCCTCAAACACCAAAAAACCACCCCAAGACAAACGAATAAAATAAAAGCACAAAACAAAATAGGGGATGGCCAAGTTACAGCAGTCTTTCCTGTTTGTAGTGTTGAGGAGTAAACTGTGCATTCTACACTTGCCATGCCTTTACAGACCTCACAGAATTCTAGCAGTGTACTGGAATGAAGATGTTTGAGACTTTTGATTTTTGGAAAGTGGTTAATACATTCTCCTTAAAAAAACCTGCTTATATAGCCTTGTAACAGCATTGTCCAATTTTGTCTGTCCTGTATCTGTCCTGCAACTGTCTTTAATGACCTCCCTTCATCCCAGGATTCCCTGCATTAGCTGCTGTGTATCTGGCTGGTTAAGGCCAGAATTCCTGGTTTCTAGAAAGCATTTTTCTTAAAGTGAGAAAAAGTGCTATAAAAAGGGAAAAGGAAAAGAAAACAAATAAAAAAAAGAGACACTATCTTTGTTAGAAAAATGATCAGTTCTAGTCAGTACCAAACAAAATGTAGCTTTTAATTTTATAAATCTTGTGCTGGTTGTGTTGAATTTATAGTGAGCCTTAGTTCAGACAGAATAGCTGACTATCTTAAAGTACCCTAAAAATGATCACAAAGGTCCTCTTCAGATATAAGCAACTAAATAAGACAATTTTTCTTTGTTTTCAGGGTAACTATGGTTTAAATGGTTTCATTTTCCAGATAACTTGTGAATTTTTGCAGAATATTGACCTGACCTACACTGTACTTGAGCATTTGATATAATTGTTTTTTGTGTCAGCACATATTGGGTCAAATGGAAATCTTTACAGGATGTACTGGGATGCCTCTCAACAAAATTGTATTAATTAATCATTTCTATGATTCTACAACAATTCATGGAAAGCTGTTCTCTAGAACAAAGACATAAAGATGTTTTGTCTATTTGGGGTTTTTTTCAAATATCTGTGACTGTTTTTTCTCTGTAGAATGTTCATCAAGTTCACTTTTTTAGCAAATTTGAAGGAAAAAAAAAATCATTCAGTAAGAGGAAAGTGATGTAGGAACTTGCCTACAACAATCATTTCAAATAAAATACACTGAATGTGAAGTCAGTAGCAGCCAGCAACCTCCAGTTTAGCCTGGAGGTGAGGATTGCCTCCTTCTTTGGCATAATGCTTCCAATATTAATGGTTATAGTTGTAAGTGGTACTAAGTACTTCACTACTAATACTTTACTAAATACTTTGGTCAGGCTTCCAACAATGAATTATGACTCATATCAGCATTCATGTACTGCATCCCCTTCAAATAGCATCTGCTCCAGGAAGATAACCTTATCTGCATCAATGGGATGTTCTTGCCACGACAATTTGATCATTTTTGTAATACTCAAGTCTTGAGCAGCAAATTTGCTCTGAAAAATCCAGTCTAAATGACAGAGTAAGCGCAATTGTTAAAAAATTATAGTTCTGTGTATTCTACATAAAATTATTGAAATTGTGAGATTTCTTTAGTTTGTACTATTGGAAGTTTATCTTTCCTCATTGCAAACAATGAACCAAGTAATACAAAAACTCATGATGTCCTGCAGTGATCAGTAAAAAACAAGCCAGTGCAATAGCAAGATTTCCCTAAACTGGGTTTCCCAGAGCCATGCATTCTCCTATGAGGTAAGATGGTAAAAGAGAGGAGAATTTGGCTTGCTAAATGATAGCACGACTCAGTTCCCCCCTCTGACCGGGTGGTTGACGTGCTGTGGTTGTGCATCTTCATTTGATAGCCTAAAACTCTGTGCAGATAGAGAAGAAAGCCAAATATAACATTTCAATATTTTATACTACAGCGTTGCATTGATGTATTGATGGTGGGGAGAGGGGTTGTTGATTTAAACCTCAAGGACAGTAAATAATTCTAAAATAACTCATATATATGCTCTGCTTATAAAGCAAGAGTTCTTCAGTCTCTTCTGGAGAGTGAAGTGATAGAAAGGCCAGGTGATAGCAGACCTGCAAGTCATATAATTAACACCAAATTCAGGATATACAAAACTTTATAGAGAAGAAACATGTTCAGAGTGTCTTCACAGCTCTTCTGCATCTTGTCACATGGAAATCCCACCTTTCTGGTGAGGTTCCTTCTGTGCACACACAGACTTTCACTTGCTATCCTGCATTTCACTTCTGCACCAAAGAGGGCTGACTTGCGTGGCCTCTTGCCCTATAAAACAGCCATTAGTCCAAAAGCACATCTTAAAGCAGGTTCTTTTCCTGCCCATTTCTCATTCTCTTTCTTCTGACTCCCTTCCTTTGTTTCTCCTCCTCCTCTTCATTTTTTCTTTTATTTTCCCTAATTTTCACTCTCTATTCTTTTCCCGTCTATTACATCTGCAGTCACATCAAACTTCCAGCCTGATAGAAAAAACACTTCCATCTCTTCCAGCAAAACCTTGGTGCTTCATTTTGTCACCTGGGAGAAACCCCAGAGCCACACTTGGTACCCTGTGGAAGAAAATTGCCATTTGACTTTCCAGTCAGGAGGGTAAGTCCTCTTGTACTAAATACACATAAATATGGGATTAAATGCACATGGCATATTAATAGTAACAACAGATAATCTAATTGTACCAAAAAAGTGTGGCATAAAGTGCAAATAGATTTTATGTCTTCACTGTTAAATTCCCAGTCCAAGTTTGACTAAAGAACAAACTTTAAGTCACACATGATGCACTTTTCCTCGAATTTTATTATTTTATTAAATATTAGACAAGACTAAAACTCCCATCAGGCATAACATTGGGGCAACAATAAAATTAATAAAATACTTCGCTCCTTTTTATCCTGATTGGTCTCCATATACTTTTCTCACCATCAGAGCTGCAGAACTGCTCATGAGCTGGTGAGTCACCAGCAGCTGAAATGTCTCCCACAGGCTGCTCTTGAGCAGTATAAAGCTATTTTTCCTTTATGGATAGGACAAATTGTGCAAGAATCTGAGATATGTCCTTGCATTATGAGTGACATTTGAAGTGACAGCACAAATATTGAACAATAACGAAAACGTCAAGAGATGGGGTCAAGAAAGGTTAAGGGAAAGTCTGGTACTAACAGTGCTGGTCTGCAGTGGTGTCGCACCTATCCAAAAAGTGCTGCCATTTGGTGTGGACACAATGTGCTACCAAATTTCCATTTATTTATACCTGAGGCAAACATGTCCTGGATGAAACGCAAAGCAGCAGAGCTGACGTACAGAGATGATCCCTGCTGATTGAAGAAGCACTCAGAAACATCACTAATTATCTGAGCTGTGAAGGAACAGAAAGGAGCATCAGTGAAACTAAAGGGGGAAATTACAGCTGGAACACTTGGAAGTGCTTTAATTTAAATTTTACTGCACTACAACCTAGTGCTGCTGCAAAAGAAAATGTCAGCTTTCCCTTCTTATTCAGCAACAGAAAATAAAAAAGGTTGTTTGCAAAAGCTCCTGATTGCTAAGGTGGTATCTAGACTTTAGGTGAAATGTACAATTAGTTTTAAAATAGAGAGTCTGGAACAAAAACACTAGAATATACAAACGCCAAAAAAAATGTAACCCAGTACTTGACATGACAGTTTTCCAGTATTTATCAATTAAAAATTTTTTTTTTAAAAAGTAGAAAATAAACTGGAAATAAATAGACATATCTACAGCTAAGGTGAACTTTAAACCTATGACTGATGTTCAGTATTAGTGGAGGTCAGACAACTCTTATTTTTATCAACTCTACAGCCTGTCAATCTTGAGTTGAAGTCAGACATTACTGTGTCAAAAGACCCCTTATTTTTCTGTCATTTTCCTTAAAACCACTAGCTTTTTGAATTTTAATGTCTGATTTGTCTATCAAGTTGCAGACCACACTGTCAAGTGAAACTGCTATTCTCACAAAAGTTTGTTCCCAAATTAACAATGCTGAGGTTAATTTTTCAGAAGCAGAACACCATGGACTTTTCTGAACCACGTTTTTTCAAGTGCCTGGAAGTACTCAAGAATCAAGCACAACTTTACAAACCTTTTCAGAACTTGAACTGTGAATTGATGCAGAATGTGTTACCATTAGAATGAAATTTTTTAACCTTTTAAAATAGTTCATCTATGCACCTGAAAATTTAGCACCATTTAAGCACTCATACCTGAACAGACAAAAATACCCATATTTGATAGCAATGTAGCTGAAACTCACAATAATTCATAACATCAAGAAACCAGGAAAGAAAATACCATTTAATGTAGCTGATTTTTTTGGTTCATTTAAGAACCCTTCATTAAAAGAAGTGATTCAGTTTTTATATTACATAAGTGGTGCTGTCAGCTTGCATTTTAGAAAACCCTATTTATTGTGAGTCCTTAGGAATAGGAAGAGCTGCTGGAAGCAAGAAGGATTTCCTTTATCCACCACTTACAAGTTGCAAAGACTAATCTGAAGGCCATGGAAAGGAAAAGGAGAGGATGCAATTTCATTGGGAAGAGGCTACAGAAAGATAAAAGCCCAGACTGAAAATTCAGATTAAGATTTTTGCTCAGCTCATAGACTAATATTTATGGGTAGCTAATTTCCCATGTAACTCTGGTCATCATTTGATTTTCAATGTTCTCTGAACACAGGCTATTAAAATATGAAAGGAGAGGAAGAACATATGCTCTTAAAACACCAGTTATCAAAATGATAAAAATTATTGTTAACAATATCTTTCAAGTGCCATTGCAAAAGGAAAAAGTTGAATGACAGGACAGAAAAGAAAAAAAAGAGAGCCAAACAAACACATAATGGAAAGCAAAAACTGTGAAGTGAAAAGTAGTTATAAAGAAAACCCTGTCTGCTCATCCTGGCCGGGACAGGGTTAACTTTTGCAGCAGCCAGAAGTGGGAAGTGATGGAGCAGTGTATGATGTGGGGAACACTATATTGGAGAACACCCTTCCTAAACCACCACAATTCCTCTCTAGTACTTTAAACTGGAGCTCAGAGAGGAGGAAAATGAAAATTAATCCATAATTGACAACTCTGATGTTGTCTATGTAAAACAGAAAGTCAGTCTATAACCCACAAAATCACTTTAATAGCCAGACTACATCATGACTTTTAATGTAGTGTAAACTGATATTACAGCAGACATCACACGCATGATGATCTGCTTTATTTACATTCTCTGGATAGTTAACAATGAGAAGAGGATGGTCTGCTTTATTTACATTCTCTGGATAGTTAACAATGAGAAGAGGATGGTCTGCTTTATTTACATTCTCTGGATAGTCNTGATCTGCTTTATTTACATTCTCTGGATAGTTAACAATGAGAAGAGGATGGTCTGCTTTATTTACATTCTCTGGATAGTCAACAATGAGAAGTAAGACCAAAGAATGAACACTGGTATTTATCATTCAAGGCAAGGGCTATACAAATAAAAACAAAATGTCCTTTGGGGTAGAGCTGGAGTAGTAGCTAAAGTATGAATCTCCAAGGGCTTAGTATGGAGATAGTTTTGCTCTCTGTAGTCACACTATGCACAACCTCACTCCTTGAGGAGTTGTGCAAGGTATAAGGGCCCTTGTAAGAAGTGAAGTTTTATTGCTACGAGTTCTGTGTCTATCACCAAATGCCTTCTTCCTGCCGTCGATGCCCAGTTAAAATTGTATGCACTCAGCTTTACACTTTAAGCCTTAATGAACGCTTAGTCTGTTATACAGAGCCTAAGCAAAAAGGGATTGACATTTGGAGAGTAAAGGCCAAGAGTAGTGTGCTCCACCTTCTCTAAGCAACCTCAGTGAAGGAAAGGCTGGGAGAATTGGGATTGTTCAGCCTGGACAAGAGAAGACTTCAGGATGACATAGTTGTGGCCTTCCAGGGCCTGCAGGAGCTGACCAGAAAGATGGAGAGAGACTATTCACAAGGGCCTGGAGTGACAGGACAAGGGGGAATGGCTTCACACTGACAGAGAGTGGGTTTAGATCAGATATTAGGAGAAAGTACTCCCCTGTGTGGGCAATGAGGCCCTGGCACAGGTTGCCCAGAGAAGCTGTGGCTGCCCCATCCCTGGAAGTGTCCAAGGCCAGGCTGGACGGGGCTTGGAGCAACCTGGGATAGTGGGAGGTGTCCCTGCCCATGGCAGGGGGGTTGGAAATACCTGATTCTATGATTCTATCAGCTTTTAGGAAAGCTAAGGTTAGGTGAGCCCCAGTCTTCCTACACCATTAGATTCAGTGGCCACACTGTCACTGTCCACAGCATAAGGGGTTGGGGCTGGATGATCTTTGAGGTCCATTCCAACCCGTTAACATTCTCTGATTCTATATCTTTCTAAGCACTGAAGAATTTCAGAAAATTAGTAACATACACAGAGTAGGAGAATTAAACATTACATTCCTTTTCTATTAATTATCATACTCGAATCAGTGTTTTTCGGAATATTTTTGTTCCAAGTACCAGTTCTGTGCACTGTATTCTATATAGTTATTTACATCACTGATATCTCTGCTCTAGGTAAAATTACTTGAATGTCAGTTTTCTTAACAGGAAGAAAAAGGGTTTTTTAAAAATAGATTTTCAAAATGGTTTTCTAGATAAAAAGAATTAATCTTCAAGGGATCTTTCTGTAAGAAAATTCAAAACTAGAGAAACTGGAAGAAAAGCTCTGGTCTCTGAATTTTCTTTGAAAAGCCAGCCCAAATTCTGATTCAATTGAACTTTCAAAAGGTGTTCGCTTTTGTTGAGAAATATACTTTTTTTCCCAAAAAATGATACTATTACAATCTTCAACTTCTCTTAATGTTAAACATTGTCAGTCATAAATGTCCTCCCTACATGAGAAATCCTTCATCACCTAAAACCAGTTACAATCACGCTGCTTCCAATTAAGACAATAAGCCAAGACAGGAATACCATGAGAACTGCCCAGGTTAAACAGGACTGGGGTCAAGTACCTACAGCACACTGACTTTTTCGCCTGGTGTCTGAGAGAAGAGGGGACTGGTGCAGCCTAAAGCAACTCTGAGTGTTGCTGAGGCCAGCAGATCCCAACCAGCTGAATTCCTGCCATTAACACAACGAAAAATGTCCCACAACATCACAGACTTCTGGTCACGTGCCTGAACTGGATCTGATTTTCATACTCTACCTCAGTCCAGGAAACTACAGAAATGGGAAAATGCTCAGGGACCCAGATTATTGAAAGCTTGATCTGGGCCAAATTAGGCAGAATTGCAACTCTTGCAGTGTAATAAATTAAAATAATCGATGACATATCTGTGCCTGATTCTGCCCAGCCACCCACATCACACCACTTGAATCCAAGACTTAGGCCAGCCCTTCATTGCAAAGAACGTTCACACCAGACCAAATGAAAAGAGGTGCTGTACTCTAAAAAGGTGGAGCTCAGTTCAAAGATAAACACATACATCTGGCATCTAAATAGCCATTTCTAGCACCTGGCTGCCAAAATAACTCTGTTTGAGTATCCAGTTTTGAACTTTGACCTCTGAGTGTTTCCCTCACGGTGTTTCTCTCTGCTTACACAATAAAGTGGCCAAGAAATCTGTTACTGATTTTTGTCTATGTCCACACCACATTTGAAATACATTCCCTCTACTTAGGTAAATGCTGTTAAATGGAAATACAAGAGAAGACAATGCATTCCCTGCAACTGCCCAGACTGCCACTCTGGTGAGAACACCATCTAAAAATAACAATGTTACATATTTATGATCACAGGAGCAGGAAAGGGACTTACAGCTAATTTTTTTAATTTGGTAAGCACTAAATCGCACAAGTAACAATCTTTGATTGCAAGCAGACAGTGGCCTATATGATTCATGTCCCTTGAGTGGTTCCTGAATCTCCATACCTCGTTACTCATTCCCTATGATAGGTAAACCCCTCACTCTGCACACTGTGTATATTTCTGTGTCTTACTTGCCAAATCCAATAATAAGGAACCTGTGTAGTATTTACTTTGAAAGTTTAGTTATTAGGTTCATAGCAGCTGTCTAATTTTTGCCATGGAAGTGCTCCTTGCATATCTTTATTATGAAAAGGAGAGGGCCAGTGCTTCAGATTAAATGAGCCAGATCTTCAGCTGTGGAAGGATAATTTTGTTTCACTCCAGTGGGATAAAGCCAATTCCCCTGACCCAGAGGATCTTCCCTGATTTCATCTCTCCAGTTGGACTTTTCCAATTTGTAATTAAGTTTTCACTGGGTACGAGGGAAACAAAGAATTAAGAAAAAAGGGAAAAAATAAGCCCTTTCTAGGGGTTCCAGTCCTCTGCTCCAAGGAATATTTAATTATTTAGGCAAAGTGGAAATGCTTTTCCAGAGAGGCTGAGAGAGTTCTCCCATGGTGGTTATGATACAACAGAGAAAACAGACAGAGGAAACCCAGAGTATCCCTACAGGGACAAGAAGAGCCTGCTTAGCTTTTTCAAACAGCATAAATAGTTCCACTTACTAAGTGGTTAAGAAGGAAAGGTGTAGTTGAATAGCATATTAATTATTTTTAACTACATGTTTAGTATGTCTTTAAAATTGTTGATTTATCCTGTTATTCAGGTAGTTACCAAGGAAGGAAAGCAATGTGAAACTCGTCAGATTTAAGGTGTCTGTTCCTTTAATATAGGATATTTGTTGTGTTGGTTTGTCCTAAATTATGTTGCACAAACTTCGAATCTTTCACAAATTAAGCAAAAACCTGAGAGGGAGGTACTCTAAGAAGGAGAAGAAGGTGTTTGTGACACAGGGAGGTTTTGAAAGCCAGGTTGATTAATTAGTGGTGCACACACAGTGTACCTTTCCCAGGGACATGGGCTGGACCCAGATGACAGGTCAGATGCACAAGTGAAGTTTTAATGGAAACAGATGCCCAGAGGACCCTGCAGCTGCTGTGTCTGCCCACGGCTCCACGTGTGGAACATCTTCCCGTTGCTCCACAGCGCCGGACTCCCTCACTTCCAAGAAACCAGGGGCCTCCTGAAACAAGGTTGAAAGGAGAAAGGCTTGCTAGTCAGCTGGCAACATCCCTGCATTTTTAAGCTAGCCTGGATACAGCGGAGGAGAGCTTAGTTTGTGCTATGTGACTGACCCCTCTTAGCCAAGTTCATAGCAGTGTGAGCTATCAAATATGACAGGCTCTTGGCAAGCGTCTGCATGCTTTTGGCTGGAATCTCTTCCAAGCCCAGCTGGGATCAATTAAACTAAATAATAGTTCTTGCAATAACTAGTTCCTACCTCATTCTTCAGAAATTGCTTAGTGTTCAAATGTAAATACTGTTAAGTTCATACCTTGCTCACCCTTCCCCCACTTTGAATAAACTGACACCTACAAATCCAAGATTTTTGGAGCAAGCTCTTAAAAGTTGACTAAGGAAGGAACACAGTACGTGTTGGCATAAATTCTTGTCTTCTGGTTTGCCATCATGAAATCCATTCTGCTTATCTAACACCCTAAATATGAATAAAAACCCCACCACACGTTCATTTCTCGAGACTTCATGTTAAACGGAGGTGTCATTGTCCACAACTGGTTGGCAAACTTGCCCAACCAAACTGTTATCAAATCCTGCCTTGAAAATTTGGAGCAGTTGTCAAAAAAAGCATCAGTCGTGCTATAACTCAAGTGTTTCCAGGATCAGTTAATGGTCACATTAGAATAAGGAGCACTTAAAATCAAGATCAGCTTTTCCTAGTGATTCTACTGCTGTATAGAGATTTGCTGTCAGCAGCTTGGATAATCCATCTCCACCTTTAAAAGATGCAAAACAGCGTAACTGGAACAAACACATGAATGTTTTTCATTGTGAATGAAAGGAATTATTTTCCATTCAAGTTTAAAAAAAAAAAAAGTTCATTTTTATAATCCAGTAATCTCCAGATCTTTCCTGAGAGGAGCCCATGTTAAAACTATGAATCATAACAGTTACTTTCTATGAAGGCAGGCAGTATCTGCACAGTTTTAGAGTCCCTGATCATTCTATCATTTGCAGAGGAACACAGCTCTCTACCCGAATAAAAAGAAATATAATACTTTCTTTTTCATTCTAATGAATTTCATGCAGTTTTACTTGCTAGATTTCCAAAACTTGGTGTAACACTGAGAAAGCACTTGTTCTGCTAGGCATTTGAAAGTGGTTGGATCACTCAGCTGCTTAAAGGCCCTCATGAACAGGAGCCAAGATTTTTATGATCCTGCAAAATGTCCAGTAGTACCCTGGAATAGTGTGCTGTTTTGTCATTGCATTCCTTAGGTAATGACTCTCCCCACGAAGTATTCTCCCCTTATTTGAGGAGCTGGAATAGCCTCTCTGGCCTGGGCTCCATCCACCGTGTCGTGCTAACCTGACAATCCTCTTGAGGAGCTTGCAGAGCTTCTTCAAGCAGTCAGATTTTAAACACAAATTTTAAAGTACAGCTTCTGAAAATAGTGTCTGTCTTTATAAAAGCAGCATGGATAGCAGAAAGGCTGTGGTGCCGTTTAACTTCAGAAATAATTCCTTAAGTGTAGAGCCAGAGAATGGCTGAAGGCACCAAGCTTGTCAGTTAAGCCCTTCTCTCTAAAAACAGCAGTAAACATGACATTGCAAGGTCCTAAATCTACTGGGTTTACATCACCTCGGAAAAAATGTTCATTTCTCTAGAAAGAGAGAGAATTTATTATAGTTGCCAGTACTGAATTGTTCAACAAAAACGCTTATGGGTTAAAATCTAGAAAACCACTTCTGCCTCACAGGAGGAAGCAGCGTTTGAGACCAATCTCCAATATCAGCACATTTTAGTGATACCATTCCACCTACCATAGCCTGTCTACCAGGCCAAGTATTTATTTTAAAAAGCATTAAAAAAAAAAATCGCATTCCTTTGTAAAGTATTCCTATTCCAGTAAACTTTCCAATGTAGGACATGCCATGCAAACTCACAGTTAGCCTTCCAAGGGGAAACCTCTGCAGTGAATTCGTGGGATAACCTCCTGACTAGAAAACAAGTCACCTGACAGCAACAAGGGATTTCAGTTCCTTATTTTATACATATATATAAAAATGCATAAATGTCAACTTCCATTCCTAGAAGCCCAGCTCTACAGCAAAGAGACATCGTGTGTTTAAGCATCACCTTGCTCTCCCAGTTGGGCTGACCTGCTTTGTGCCCCCTGAGGAGTGCAGGTAGACCAGGAAAGGAGAATTTTAATAGCTGAGGTTGGGATGGAGGACATGGAAAAGGCTCTCAGTGTTGGAGAAAGAGTGAGTGTGGCAGTGTTCAGGAAACAGAGCTAGACAAACAAATCGACACACATGTGACATGGGGAAAACAAAACCACATGGGCTTAGAGTGCTGAAACTCAGATATGAGATAGCCAAAACAGATTGCTCAGCTGTCTAAAGCATTTAATAAGTTATGATTAGGGTACAGCCAGGAACCACGAAGAGAGAAGGGATTAGATTCTGCTATAAATTACCACAGATCACACAGTGTAACAGGCTTACTCCAGATTTTCACCCATGTGGCTGTTTCAAAAGATAGGGAGTGTGTGGGGATGTGGTCGAGGGACAGGGGATGTGGATGGGGGGATGTGGGAGGAATCAGTTTAGGGATGCCATGCAGCATTTCATCTGTAGTTCACAGACACAATAGCCAGCACTTCGAAATCAAGAGAGATGGACAAAGAAAAAAGGCAAAAACACTGGCAATACCCAGCAAAGAGGAGAAAAGGGAGAGGCTTCAGGGACGGCCCCAGCTACACCTGCCAGGGAATGCTCCTGGGAGATGGGGTGAGGAGGGAGAGGCAGAAACAGCAGGGGGAAAAGCAGGGGATAATCCCCCTGCCAGCATGAGTGGGATGTGGGGGGGAATGTGCTGAGGAGCCCCTTCTCTTTTGTCTTGCTGTGCAGGTGCAACACCGACCTCCTGGCTTTGCTTGCCCCTCAAGCTGGCACCACTCAGAAATTCCTGTGTTGACAGAGAACAATGAAAGGAATAGGAAACATTCAAACCCCAGCAGAGCTTCCATACACCAAAGCAAAACCAGATCGACTCTGAAGACATTGGGCACTGTCAAGTCAAAGCAGTGCTTTAACTGAGGTAGGGTCCAGCACTGCTTGCTGCAAGTTACAGTCCTGGCAGATGAACTGGGAGGAGAAAGCATAATTTTACCTACTGCACACTGGTCATGCAAAATGTGCCAGCAAAACGTCCAGCCACGGCTGAAAGGAGTCAAAGTTTCATACAGACAAGAACAGATGAGGAAAAGGGGAACCTCTGCTTTGGGGCAGTGAGTGGATCACTGTGACAGGCCTTTAATTACTTGTAGCTTTGAGAAGAACATCAGATTGGCCCTTAAAGGAAGGGCAACAAAATACCAAAATGGTGTAAGAACCTGCAAAAACTGGGGTTTAAGGGCACAACAATTTTAAAGAAACCCAGAGTGAAATCAAAACCTTTCCTAAATTAACTGTCCCCATCTGAGCACCACCTTTTCTCCTGCTCTGTGGTTTCCAACCTCTCTGAAGCCAGCCCCCTGTGTGCTCCCTGTGTCCCTGCCATCTGCCAGGTTGTGCCCAGGCAGCACAAGGGCCGGTGCTCCAGGCACACACCCCCGGGCTGTGCTCTCCCTCCTCCCCCTCCCCTCAGCTCTGCCCACCCTCGGACCCTCTGCTTCAGCCAGGCTCAGCCAGGAAAAGGCAAACTGCCCCCTCATCCTGCTGCCTGCTGCCTTGGGAGAAAACTCACGTGCCACACACAGTGGCCTGCAGGCAAATGAAACAGCCCCCTGGCTCTTGCAGTCGTTTGCAAGGAGGCTGGAAGTCAGTCGGGAAGTTATGGAATATTCCATATCAGTAATACATGGAAAGAAGCTCAAAAATATTTTCTGATTAATACCATCTGTATTGATCTATGTTCTACATTAACTCTTCTAATAAAAGACCCACATTTCATCCTCAATAAAAGCTGTGTCAATAGTCTTAGTAGGTATTTTTATGCGTTTGCTTATAAAACATTGTTTACAAACGCAAGAATTTACTGATTTTAGTATCCATGCTCTTAAGGTGGAAAACACAAGTCCTGATCAGCCGAACCCTGTCTTGTGTCTGATCTCACTGGATGGCCTAAAATGCAAGGGAGAGACAGAGGAGGCACAGAAGACACATCAGGAAATAAAGATTTACATGATGTTATTAAGCTTTCCGTATGTAACAAACTGATTGTATATAAAATACACCATCCAATTCCTTCGTTGGGCTTCATTTCAAACAAGAACCAGCAGACACAAAGCCAAAATACCTTTCTGAATAGCTAAGTGTAGTGTAACACAGCACATCAGGGTCTGGTAGAAGGAGGCAGGTTCTGTAGGCGTGAAAGCTATATTCTGAAATTTCCTTGAAGCCCATGGAAGGAAAGTTGTATTAAAAAAATATTAGGAAAACAAACCAAAAAAAAATCCAGATTTTACATTAATTTATTTTTTTTAAAAATAGATTTGCTTATGTACGGTATCTTTCGTGTTTAGAAAAGGATTAGGAGAGAATAATAATAGAACCAGAAGCCTGATTCAGTAAAGAACATATATTATGGATTTTTCCTTCAGTTCTTATCAGTCACAGAATAGCAAGAAAATGGACATTTGCCTGTGAGGGGAACACTCAGATCACAGTTCTCATGGCACAGTGTTTGGGCCTGTAGGGCTTGAAAAATTGAATGCAAATTTGCAATAGATTTGGAGCACACAAGTATAGTTTTTGGCAAAAGTCTGCATTCACTGAAAATTTTGCTCTACCTTTGTGTGCTCAGTAGTCTGAGATTCACAGTCTGAATTTCACAGAGCATTCTGTAGAAATAAACAATAACAACTCAAGGGCTTTACCTCTCTCCTCAGTAGCTCGACCATTTGGCTGGATTAAAATCAACTTTAATTTTTAAGGTCCATCTCATAGACATTAATGAAATGCCTGGGAATGAGAAGCCTTTAAAAACCTCTTCCAGCTGAAGACTCTTCATCCCCTTCCCAAGCATGATACCACAGATCACAGTTTTCCTTTCTTGTCACATATGGGAGAAAAAATGAAATTTCTTGTGATAAGTGACACTCATCACCCATAACGAAAACAAAATAATCACTTTGCTGCACACATATCCACCCTTTACGAAGATAGGTACTCATGATGGCTATCAAATATATCATTTGGGAATGACTCAGTGGTGGGAGCAGGGTACAAATGAGGGTAGAACAGAAGAGGCATAAATTGGGTGTGAATGAAGGATTTGTTGCTGCAGTTTTCAGCAATTTTAAAAGGCTCTGTCCCAGAAGGGAGCACACAGCAGAGTAACGTGAGCCTTAAGGTGAAATTCTGTGACAGCTTAAAAAACTCTCAGGCAGCCTGAGTTTCTCTCCCTTCCCCAGAAATTGTTTCATACATTTGTCTGTAAAATTTAATTCTACAACAATGTATATTCATTATCAATGCCCTGATACTCCAGATAAATAATTTCATAAGAAAGTTTATAAATAGTTGTGTGATCATTTTCTGAATAAAGACAGTTGTTCTGGTACATAAGATACCTGAATGTTAAATAAGCCAGACTTTAAAACATGTTCCAGTATTTGTCAACTGGAGTGCAAGTGTGAACCTCTTTTTCCGGAAGTCCTGAGCTGAGAATTCATCTTGACATCTGTGGTGACAAAATGAACAAAATTTTGTTTAAATCTCTGTTTCTCACTACACAACGTGACTGTGTTCATTTGTTCGTCACCCAGAAGAGGTGGGCTCCCTGCAGCATTGCAAGAGAGAAAAATATATGACACTGGTAATATAAACAGGTGGGTGTTCTGGATCAAAAAAATGTGATGCTTATTCCTAAATTCAGCATGGGAGCTGTGTACTTCCAGCTGTTATCTTCAGCTGGTGAAAGTAAATTAAAGCTGACACTCACCATTTTACACTATAAATTTTATTCCAGAGATGTCCTTTTATTACTGATGATTACTACCTATGGATGTCTCACTAGTTTCACTGGTCTCCAGCATGTTTCTCTTTTTAATTAAAAAGATGCAATAATAGTACTGCTCCGATGGCCTCCTGGAATCCCTGAACATTTCCTCAACACAAACCTGCCTACCAAAACCTAGCCACAAGCGCCCTTTAGTGAGCAATAAAATATTCCCAGCATCAGCTCTGGATCCCAGCTCTAATCCACAATTGCAGGATCAAATAGCTCCAAGGCACATGATATTTTCAAAGACTGGCTGTGGTTGCTAGAGATGTACCTAGTCACGAGGAAACACAGGCATCTCCACAAAGAAACAAAAAGAGAAAGAAGGTGAAGACTTCTTTCTGAAACCCAGGGCAAAGTCCTGTCAAAGCCATCAACAGCACTAAACAAATATCTCCTTTCCTTTAGTCAATACCTAATTTTGCACTTCATCTCCTTAATGTGGAAAGAAGTACTTATTCCTGGGAAGGGACTGAATTGTGTTATTGTCCTTAAAACACTCAGATTTCTTTTCCTTGATGAATTTACTTCAGTTCTACCCCCGCAGAAAGTGAAGAAGTAAAGCTAAGCAGTGGAAGATATTTTCCAAGCAGCAGCAAGTTTGCCAGTCAGTGTACAAGTTCTCATACTGACCCTGCATTTCGTGTCTTCATGTTGCTGTGGGACACATCAGGTTACCCCCAAAATCCACCAGGATGCTGTTTTAGCTTGACAAAAGAGGTCAACAACAAAAAGGCTCGGCTTGTTCAGCCTGGAGAAGATGAGACTGAGGTCAGACCTCACCACTGTCTGCAGCTTCCTCAGGAGGGGAAGAGGAGGGACAGCTCCAATCTCTGGTCTCTGGTGACCAGTGACAGTCCCAAGGGAATGGCCTGAAGTCATGTCAGGGAAGGTTTAGGTTGAATATAAGGAAAAAGAGGATGGTCAGGCACTGGAAAGGCTCCCCAGGGAATGGGCACAGCACCAAGGCTGACAGAGCTCCAGGAGCGTTTGGACAACACTCCTTGGACTTTGATGATCCTTGTGGGTCCCTTCCGACTCAGGATATTCTGTGTTTCTATGAAAAAATTCTAAGGAACTTGAGAGACAAAGTCTGGGTCATGCTGCCCATTAAATTTGGCTCAAAAACATGGCGATACATTTACAAAAGTAACGAATAATTTTCCTTGGCTAAAATGTTTCATCTTGGAATTCCACAAAAGATTTCTTTTTCCCATGAGTCTCAAACACACAATTCCAAATTGTTTTCAAAGATGTGATGCTTAATCTCTATCCCCCTCAACAGAGAGGGTCCCCAGCAGAGCTGCTACAGGAACTTCTACTGAATTAAAACAGGAGTGGAATGATCTAAGCAGCAAAATTGCAGCTGAATTATGAGCACTGAGATATCTGGCCAGCAATTGTGCATTGTCATTCTTCCCTGTGAGGGAGTGAAGCACTGGAACAGGTTGCCCAGAGAAGTTGTGGTGTCCCTGCCTAGGGCAGCAGGGTTGGGATGAGATGAGCTTTAATGTCCCGTCCATCCCAAACCACTCTGTGATCGTATGGTTCCATGAATTAGATGGAATCCATCTAATTCCAGGATTAAACAGCTAAGCGACAGGTACATGCTCTGTGTAAAAGTGCCACCACCAATAGAAACTGCAAGGGCAATGGGAGAAGAACACCTTTTCCAGAAGTTGTGTCTTAGTTATCTAAAATCCATGAAAAGATACAAAATCTGAAACTCACGAATAATCCATGATTGCTGTAAATGGGAGATTTTGGATTGTCCTCTTTCACTTTCACAGGCCTTGAATATTGATTTAAGCACAGCTGATGTTGACCAAACCTGAGGTGCTGCCTCCAATGACACAACGTGCAGCTACTTTCAGACAGAGGAATGGAAGGTTTTGGTGGGGTTCTTTTGAAATTAAATGATACCATAGCTTTTTGAGGCCTGAAAGTTTCCTGCCCTTTTTCACTTTAATAAACAGAAGATTTTAATAGAGATCTTTTAACAACACATGCTGTACTCTGAAGGTGTGACTATTTCCTAACTAGCCAAGTTTACATACAGCTCACAGAGGAAACTCATAGGTTTCTTTAACCTGACAGTGAAATTTAGCTACAACTGAGTAATATTATTTAAAAAATAATATTTAGGTCATCTGTTCTACACAGAGGGTTTGCGTTGTGCTTTAGGGGGGAAAAAAATGTAAAACTACCTTAAATTAGGCTTTTAATTCCTCATTTAATATGAGCAATTCAAAGATTCTAAGTATCCACAAATCCCAAAACAGTTTGCTGGCCACCTCACACTCTCAAATGGCAAATCTTTTCTTTCAGTAGCCTCAGTATAAAATGAACACCTAATTTTAGGTTCTGCATTAGGAGCACTGTGAGAGTGACCACCTTGGTACCAAAAGGGAAGCATCATGAAAGATAAATGCAGAGAAAAAAGAGCAGCTAAACCCTCCAAATGCACAGTTAGGCTGCCTTGGAGCCCTTCCCTGCAGCTGAGGGGCTGTGCCCAGGGAGGCTGAGCAGGCTGGCAGCAGCTTGGCTCTGTGTGGGTACTGACACCACCAGGCACTTCTGCTGTGCCACAGATGAAAAAAGAACAAACCATAATCCAGGGAAGAGGCCTGAAAAACTCAGGTCAGGAATTGGTTAAAGCAGCTGCTTCAAATAGAAGCTGCTGGACCAGATCACTTGAAAATTATTGCTAGCAACAGCAGCAATGTCTGTTTTGGTAGGGTGGGCAGGAAAGGGCAAAATTATGGTTTATTGGCACTTAAGTTTTATTCATATAGTGCATAATTTTAATAATTTTCTTCCTTTTTATTGCCTGAGGTGCTTAAGATACATAACCTGTTTTCTCGGATCACAGCAGCACTAAGAAAACATATTTCAATATTTTACAGAGTAATCAAGCTGGGATATATGAGTTATCAACAAAAGGCCAGCTGAAACAATTCCATCAGCTATAAAACATGCTTTGTATTTATCTGGGCAAACTGAGTGACTCTGGAAAAAAAAAAAAAAGTCAGTTTGCAATCAGGGTTCTTCTGCTAAAACTGAACTTTCTTTTCAATTCTCTTGGAAATTTTGAATGGCATTATATTTTCTGGACAAGCACTGCAGCTGGCACGGCCCTGGTTTTGCTCACACTCTGGTCAGTAAGGGGGTAAGCAGGAGAGCGAACACAAGCACTTCTTTGCTTTGATTTTGGTCACCGTCTGTCACCAAGACACTGAAAGTTCAGGTGAACTTCTGTCACCTGCATTTGGAGTCATTTAGGCAGCCAGTGTCTTGGAAGACACACACATCTGTCGCTGTCAAGGAGGTGCTGGGTATCGGAAATAACACCAAGGGACATTCCGCAAGGTGGAAACATAATTTCTCTCAGAGCAGAAGCAGAATGGCAAGGGAGATATGACCAAAATCAAAAGCATCTGGGATTTGCCTTAGAGAAGGTGACACCAAGCTGAAATTCAGACTAAACAAATAAATCTACTTTAGCCATGAGGCTTTAGGTCTGTGGGGCTCCTCTGATATCTGTGATAAGGTTATGCTCACCACCACGTGCTTAAAAAACAGGCATTTGTCTTGAGCCTCTTTGCAAAATATAACAGAATAACTTGAACAGAGCTCAGTGGCTTCTGCTCCTGCCCTTATCCAACATTTTCAATTTGTTTCATCCCACAGCTTTCTCTTAGGCTACCAAGCAATCATTGAAGTCAAATTGAGTGAGGTTTCAAAGGCGGTTCTTAACCACCATTGGTGTCTCTTGGCATGGTGGGTGCCTGGTTTAATTTCCACATTTTTGGTGCTGACTCCAGCTGGAAACGACTAGCCTCCTAAGGGTGGGAGGCTGGTGCTGGAATGAAGGACAGACACAAAACTTTTCACAAGCCAGTCCCCGCTCCTCACGTCCTCTTCCCAAACCTGTGGGAAGAGCCACCTCGGAGCCCAGCAAGCAGGGCAGAGGCCAGAACAGTGATCTTGGAGGGAATGAAGTGACATTCTGATATTGTACTTTAGAGCCTTATATCCCACTAAAACCCCGTTTAAGGTGTGCAAGTGATTTATTATAGCTTATCCTGATCTTCCATATTTAGCAGTTCTCCCGCTACCTTTCCAAAAGTAATACGAGCCTTATTGAAAAGGGAGTGGTTTCAGATATCCCAGGGAAGGACTCGCTTTTCAAACATCTCTAAGGCAGCTGTGCAGTCCAAGCAGAGGCTTTGGCATAAGTCTGATGCAGTGGTAATACTTCCCAATCCAGACTTTTTTTCTTTAATGGAAAATGATGGAAAGTCCTGCTTTAACAGGATTCAGACACTGGCTCTTGGAAACAGGATTTGGTAACCAAAATAAAAAATATCTCAGAAACTTTAATGGCCTCCTTTACTAAAGCCTGGCCAAGTACTTGCATTTAATAATTGAAGATATCAGTTTACTTTAACATAGTGGATCTAAACCCTCTCTCCAAAACAGACACAAAATCCCCTTGGCTGCACTGTCTGTAGCCAGAATTTGGGGCACCGTATTTGTTAAAATGAGATACAGTGATGTTACCTAAAATAATTTTGTCATTATTTCTCATTATGGTTAGAAGGTGATGTGACAGCTGATAATCCTCACATCCTGGTGCCAGTGTGGTGTTTATAAATGTTTATAGGTGCCAATGAAGCCACCATGACCTCAGGTAGTTGATGGAGTCCCCTGTGCAGCTGAAAGAGCTGCATGGAAAGACCCTCTACCTATTCCCAGCTCTTCCCATGAAATCTCCTGAGCTTCCTGAGAGATGAGCTAGAACTTCACCATAGAACAAACATGTCCTACAAAATAGACTCAGATTTTGGACCAGGAAAACTTGGATCTTGATCCCCAGCATTTTAGGCAACTTCTCTACTGCTGTGCTATAAAATTAAAAATATTTGAATTTTCTAGCTGAAGGCAAATACATAAATTTTCATTAGAACATCTGTTTCATATTAGTTTTAGAGAAGAACATTAAAACTCAGGCATGTATTGCACCGACAGCAAACTGGCTCACTGGGTTGTGTAAAAGGGGCTGCAGCATCATGGCCTGGTGAGAAGTACAGATGATGCCCTCACCTGGGTCCCCACCTCCAGAAAGTTCTCGGGTAGGTGAAGTGGAGAAGGATGCAAAATGAGGAAAGAATCATTCAGGAGGAGTATGGCACTCCCCAGGGTGTCTTTTTCCCACAAAAACCAGCAGCATTCTCTGCCTCCGGGACGCAGCACTGGTTTTCTGCGCAGCCTGGCAGTGATTTACTCACTGATCACCACAAAACCAGAAGTGCTGTTTTGTGCTAAGTGTGTGGTAAATCCATGATAGATGCTCTGGAAGCCACAACTGCTATTGCACAGTAACTTGTGGTATTGGTACAATATGAGGTAATAGCAGGGGACAAAGGGCTGCCTGACGAGGAGGCTTGGATGAAAACACAGCTTCAGATTTCAGCCCAGGCCCTTATCACTCCGTCAGCTCCAGATCAATCTTTTTGGCATCTGGGCAATCACATCACTCTATTTCCCAATACTACAAAGGCAAAATAAGGTTATGAAATATTGTAAAGGGCAAAATTAACCCTTACTCAAAAAGACATCAAAAGCCGTGCAAAATGTCCCAACTGAAATCAGGGTTTCCCCATGAGAGGCCTGAGAATTTTCTTCATAATCACCTGTTGTGTCACCAAAGAATCTGAACCAGTTTAACCAGCTAATGATGAATTACAAAAAGACACATGAAACTAAGCATGGAAAAATAAGAGAACCAGCAAAAGCAGTGGGGATCTGATATTTGTCCATTGTAAACACACACTGACCTAATGATTTGTGTGAAGTTACATCACATCACCCTCACTGTGTTTAACAACTTTTTTGGGACAAGTTCCACTTGCAGACACCTGATAGATTAATCTGCTGTTCCTTTAATTACTCTTAAAAGGTTTTCTTGTTTGTGTTAATAACTCCATTTTTAGTGACGGAAATAATAGAGTTACCTTTGCTTAACAACAAAAATTGGAGTTATGCAATGTTATGATTCCATTTCAGGCTAAAAAGGATTTGGAAATAAACACCCATTACTAAAGTTAACACCAGATTTTCGGAGGAGCTGTCTTGTAAAAAAGAAGGGAATTTCCACCCTGCAAAGAATTACATCATTTTGACAATCATTACCTCAGTGGAACAGCACAAGCTCTTTCCCCACCCCTTTCTCCATCCCACTTTTCTCCGTGTTTAATGTAAATAGAAATTTTCTCCAATATTTCAACTATGAAAAATGCAGTGTTATTTCCACGAGTTCAATGTGGGACTTTGTGCAGCTCCTTGAACTACTGCAATGCCACGTGGGACTTGCTGCTCCACTGCTTCACATTCCCGTTTTCATTCATGGAAGAGGCACTTTCTGAACAGGTGATGTAATACTGATCAAAGGAGACCCATGGTCACTGCCAGACAGCCACCGAGAGAAGTGCAGTTGTATTTCTCAGCAAGAGGGATGCTTCTGATGAGTTTTTCGCACAAACCTGCACCTTATGCTGTGGACAGTGGCAGTGTGGCCACTGAATCTAATTATGTAGAAAGACTGGGGCTCACCTAAGCTTAGCTTTCCTAAAAGCTGATAGAATCATAGAATCCTACAATGGTTTGGGTTGGGAGGGACCTTAAAGGTCACTTATTTCCAGCCCCACCCCCTGCCATGGGCAGGGACCCTTTCCACTATCCCAGGTTGCTCCAAGCCCCATCCAGCCTGGCCTTGGACACTTCCAGGGATGGGGCAGCCACAGCTTCTCTGGACACCCTGTGCCAGGGCCTCACCACCCTCACAGGGAACAATTTCTTCTTAATACCTGATCTAAACCCACTTTCTGTCAGTTTGAAGCCATCCCCCTTGTCCTGTCACTCCAGGCCCTTGTCAATAGTCTCTTTCCATCTTTCTTTTCGGCTCCCTTCAGGCCCTGGAAGGCCACAGTTAGGTCATCTCAAAGTCTTCTCTTCCCCAAGCAGAACAATCCCACTTTTCTTAGCCTTTCCTCACAGGAGAGTTGCTCATTCCCACTTGATGGCCTCCTCTAGGCTGACTCCAACAGGATGATGTCCTGATCTTCCAGCCTTACTCCATAACCAGCAAAAAGAGATGGATGCCTTCAGCGAGTGGTTTAGGTGGGACAGACTGAAGTGTCTGACGTGGGGTGCCAGGGTCTGGTCCAGGGACACCCTTGTCCCCTCAGCGCAAAGAGCAGCAACCTGCAGCAAGAGCCCAGCCCTGGCAAGTGCCATCAGACCACCCCAGCACACGCTGATGGAAATGGGAGTCAGAGAAAAATCACTCACGGGGGAAGGAGGATGGCTGCAGTGAATGCAGCTTTTCTTGCACCATAACTGCTGAGGTCTGCTCAAGTGCCTCATAAGGCTCATAAAGGAGGATCGTAACAGCTAACGTGGCTATCTCCATGAGATTTTTCCAAAAGAAAGTATAAACAGGATGCATTAATTCAATCCTAATAACAAAAGAGATTAGGATTTTAGGTTGCTAAGACTGAAATGCAATGCAAACAGCCTAGATTTGCTTACTTCACATTACACAAGCAAATTGCTAATAAAAATATGAAAATATATAGATACAGAAAATCATATATTTTATGTAAACTTCAGTCCAGTGTCTTTGTTTTTCTAACCTTACAAATAGGAGAGTAGCTCTGAATAAGTTTTTTTTTCCTTTCTGTCCCCTCAGAACATAATTAATTCCACTCTTCCTGTTGTACTCTTTTTCTGAAATCTTTATTGCTACTTACTAGAGAAAGAAGAAAAAAACACTACTATAAAAATTTATTTTAAAAACTTAAGATTTTTTTCTGCCTTTTTTTTTTTTTCCTTGTTGGTGGAAACACTGGTCTGGCATAACCTTAGAAGAGAATGTGCATGCACATGCACATCTCCTCTTGGTCACTTCCAGATATCAAAAATCTATCTGTCCCCATAACAAAAAGAAAATGATCCACAACTGCTTCCTGTTGCCAAGTAGGTAAGGTAAATCATCCCTTAAGATTAACAACACTTATCTCCACACTCCAAGCAGGGGAGGAAATTTGATTCCACATCAAGACATATCCAGGCCCCAAGATGCAAAATCACTCGAATGAGTTACCAGAATTAAGTTCAAAAACAAGTTATATGCCCCCCTTTGCCCACGCAGCCCAAAAATTCAAATCTGTTTTTAAAAAGTCTTCTTAAAGTCCATCTCACATTTTCTTTATGGTCCCGTTTGCATTTCTGCCAGTACCAACTTGTGGTTTAAAAGGTCTTTTTTCCTCCTTAACCCTCTCCAGTCCTCACAAACATCTTCCCCTCAGGGTGCCCTAGGATATACCTGCAGGATGGGGACACACTGGGCCCTCCTGCAGCACAAGTGGAGCCCAGACAAAAAGCACAGAGGATCCTGCACCCCCATCTGTGCAGTTTGTTCTCGTTCTGCAGGCACTGCCCCACCACCAGCCCCACACGGTGCTTCGGACACAGGTGCCCATAAAGGTCTCTAAATTGTGTTCCACTGAGAGTCAAAGCTATTCCCTAGAGCCCCCTCTCCTCTTCATTATTCACTTCTCGTTCCCAGTGCAGTGTGAAGCCATTTTCCTTCAACACAAGTGACCAGAGTCTGCCACCAATGTGTAGTTCAACAGCACCAGCGTTTCCCTGCAGCTGATGGAATATTCCCTTTTTTCTGATAAAATGGGTACATCCTTGGAATTTTCTTTTTTTTTAAGGGATATGTCACATTAGCAGCTCAGGGCCGTTCTACAACTGGGTAAGATATCCCTGGATATTGCTAAGGACTGCCTAATTTTCCACAGCAGAGTGGGACTGTGCAACACCTGCCACGTCTGTTGTGGAAAGAAAAAGGCAGATCACCTTCCTTTACAGAGCAGAAACCAGGACGGGGCAATGAGAAAACACCACTGGTGAAGTTGTTTGTTCTGTCAGAGGAATAATGTTCTGGAAAACCTCAGAGGTGCTCAACGAGAAGCCAAAATCTGAGCAAACTCAGCCAGGGACACACAGAGACAGGAACGCCGCTCTGCCCGGCCTCAAACACCCAAAATTTCACTGCAGCATCCAGGTCCTACATCCCCTGGGGGAACCTGCAGCCTGTTACTCCAGCCCTGCATCCAAGCCCTCCTGCATTTCCAAGAAAGGTGTGGGAACTGTGTGGAAGGAGGTGCTGCCAAAGCCTCCAACAGTGGGATGTGCTACAAGGTCCTGTGGATGCCAGAATTAATCTTGCCCTTTGTCACAGATATCTTTTGAAAGCCTTTAAATATATTTCTTGACATTGCATTCAAGATTTAAAATATATTTCTTGACATTTTATTTGATCCTCAAGTTCGTGCAAACGTCTGATGGGTTTTGTCTTCCTTTACTTGCTCTTTAACTTACAGAATAAACAAACATTTGTCACTGCTTAATGAATTTCAGCCTCTGTGGGACAGGAAAATATTAAACTGCTTGGTTAAATATAAGTCATTAAATTGCCAGGGATATTTCAGTGGTTTTTTAATATTTTATTTCAGTGTACAGAGTAATGTAAATGATCTATAGAAAGAAATGTAAATTACTATTACTATTACAAAAATGAAAAAAATTGTGGTCAATTCAAAGAAGGCTCCTCCTAATTGAGTGAAAGGTGATCTGATCTACCTTTCAAAAAAGTAGAGAGCTCTGTCTTAAAAGATTAAATAGCTGTATTTTAATTTATATTTTTGTAAAAAAAGGAGAACCATTACACAGCTTGCCAACTGAAGCTGATTTGGAGATTTTTTTTGTGTATAAGAAGTAACAGAAAAAAACAAAATAGTACCTTCCCTATTTTCAATGGAGAAGAAAATGTTTTATTCAAACTTTCATGAAGCTACCAAAAGTTTTGTGGCTCATAGAGAAATACTCTATGAGTACTCTAAGAGTACAACAGGCACAGTTGTCTTTCAAGTCATCAGGTAAATATTTTAGAAATCCATGCTGCTAATTACATGTAAGCAAATTCTTCCCTGATTTAACCTACTTAATGAAGTTCCTTTGTAAGATGCCCATAATGAAAAAAGAAGGAAAAGCCTAAAAGAGAAAACATTATAATGCTCACTTTATAAAGTGCAGGAAAATGCAGGAAACTATTTCCTCATTAAGTTATGTGCAGGAAAGAAGCTGGAAACACTATATAATAGAGTATATAAAATAGTACCAGAATCCCTGTGGCTTTGAAGAAAAAATTTCAAAAATTGAGAGCTCATATTGTGGTAAAACCTGTAGAATTTAGGAGATTATAGATATTACAAAAGCAACAGAGAAGCTGTTATATATCTAAATATGTCTAAATATATCTATGTTATATATCTAAATCATTGGCATGATTTTGCAGTCAGAGATAGCAACTGTGTAAGAGCTTACATGGAAGAGGCATAGCAAATGCCATCAGTGGCACAATTCCAAATGTAAGAGAAAAAAACCAAATTATTGTCCTAAATTATCATGCTCTTTTACCTCAAAAGTATCTATTCTACTCCACTAATATTTTGTTGACTTCAAGATATGAATTATGGTTCATTGTGAGTGTCCCAATGAAGGATTTAGAATAAGATCATTTCTCTTGCAGACTAAGAAGGCAACTCAGCTCCTTCTAGTCCCTCCTTTTTCTTGGTGCTTGGGAACTGCTGCTGCATCTCCTTTCTCCTTCCTTCCTCAAGGACAATCTCTGCTTGTACTGAAATTGGGTGTGAATTAATTTCATTTCTCAAACTGAAAGAGGGGAAATCTAGGGTAGATATTGGTAAGGATTCCTTGGCTGTGAGGGTGGTGAGGCCCTGGCACAGGCTGCCCAGAGAAGCTGTGGCTGCCCCATCCCTGGAAGTGTCCAAGGCCAGGTTGGACGGGGCTTGGAGCACCCTGGGATAGTGGGAGGTGTCCCTGCCCCTGGCAGGGGGTGGGACTGGATGAGCTTTAAGGTCCCTCCCAACCCAAACCATTCTGTGATTCTGTGATTCTAAAAGGACTCTTGGATAAGCAAATTGGGTGTGGAGGGAAAACCCTACAGGGAGCTGCTGAGGTCACTTGGCCTGTTCAGCTTGAAGAGGAGACTGAGGGGAGACCTCGCTGCAGTGTTCAACATCTTCAGAAGGGGAACAGGAGGGGCAGACACTGATCCCTTCTCTGTGGTGACCAGTGACAGGACCCCAGGATGGCCTGGAGCTGTGTTAGAGGAGGTCTAGGTCACGTATTAGGAAAAGGTTTTTTTCCCCAGAGGGTGTCGGGCACCGAACAGGCTCCCCAGGGAATGGTCACAGCCCCAGGGATGGCAGAGCTTCAGGAACATTTGGACAACACTCTCAGGGACAGGGTGGGATTGCTGGGGTGTCTGTGCAGGGCCTGGAGTTGGACTGGATGATCCTTGGGGGTCCCTTCCAGCTCAGGATATTCTGTGATTCTCTAAAAATGCTAAAAGCTCAGACTATCTGCTCAGATGTGCACAAAAGTCTGTGCCCTCACTCCCTTTGTTTTAGTAGAGCAGAAACAGCCTTCCTGACCTTCATTATGCTTTGGACCTAGTTCATGAGTTATAATTGTTTTAGTGCTCACATTTTTGTGAAGAATATTCCAAGTGAACACTTAGAATACACTGTCCCTTTTATCCCAACAGCCACCTCCTGCACTTGGCCTTGCTTTGCTTGAGGAATTGGAGTAGACAACCTCCAGAAATCCTGAATTATTTCATGGTTCTATTATGGCTCAAAAGCATAAAAAGTGTAGAGGTATATGTTTACTCTTGAGTTCATTATTTCAGTGTGGTTTTGCATGTGGGGCAGTCTCCAGATTTCAGTGGGGGAGAGAGAGAGAAGGTTCCCCCATGAGCCTCCTTTTTCCCAGGCTGAGCCCCACCAGCTCCCTCAGCCTTACCATGGCCAGAGAGTAGGGGGATACATTGTGGAGTACAAAGGTTAAAGCAGTTTTTATTACTTTTTTGCCAGATTTAATGTCAAAAGACCGTTAAAAGGAATGATTAGTAGGAACAAATCTGAATGAATAAGTCTCCAATTGTTAAACAAGTGCCAAGGAATAGTTTGGATAGCATATTCCAATGCTGTGGGAAAAGATGAAGAATATGGTACAAAGTAATTGCTTTGGAGGAATGTAGCTAATTGGGAGACAGGGTAGGAAAAAAAGTGATTCAGGGGATACAGTGAGTGTGAAAAATATTTACACATGTGAGGCAAATGGAAGCAGAGGGCAAAAGGAAGGAGAAAACAGCAAGCCAGGGATTTCATCATGGACGATTATCAGGTTTGTCAAGCATGACATCCCCGTGGTGAATTCATGCTGACTATTCATGACTTCCCTGTCCTTCTGGAAATCGTTCCCAGGATAAATTACTCCGTCATCTTCCAGGGATTGAGGTGATGCTGACCAGCCTGTTGTTTCCCAGATCCTTCTTCTTGCCCTTAATGAAGACAGGAGTGACATTGGCTCTCCTCCAGTTTCTGCAGTCACGACAATCATGCCAAGATTGCCGAGAGCAGTCTCATGATGACATCAGGCAGGTCCCTCTGTGCCTGGGGGTACATCCCATCAGGGCCCCTTAAGTGTTCGCTGACCTGGTCATCTTCCAACAAAGGTAAATATTCTTTTCTACAAATTATCCTCTGGTCTTTAGGGCTGGGAACTGATGAAGTCCAATCTTGGTAGTAAAGATGGATGTGAGGAAGGAATTCAGCAGCTCAGCCTTTCCCATGTCCTGTGTCAGTAGGTTCCCCATCTCACTCATGATTTGTGGTACAGGGGCACCTTTCTAAGGATTTAAATCTATAATCATAACTTGAAAATATGTTTCAGTTGTGAGATAGAGTAAGAAATATGCACATTTTATTGTTCTGTCTGCATAATCTGTGCAATCTTAAGAGGTAACAAATCACAACTATTTCATTGTGTTTTAAAAAAGAGATAAATGCAAAACCCAAAACTTCATTCTGCAAGAGGCAGTCAGCTTTTCATTCCAAACCAGAACAGACGGATGAATACTTTTTTTGTGCCTGAAATTTTTTTACTATTTTAACACAGAAACTCCTTGCAGGATCATGCGTCTCATGGGAGCTGTACTTTGGGTGAATTATACCCAGACCCTTAGCAGCCTGCAATCCAGCCTGCTGCTTGGTTCAACACAGATGTGTGACTTTGGTACAGTTTCACTGAGAAAATTGTGCTGAGGTGTGAGTACATATGTGAACCAGAGCTGTGCAAGATAAGCAAAGTGAAAGCCTAGACAGAGGGTAGTTGTTGAAATCGTGATAGTTAGCAGCGTCCAGAGTCAAGAGGAGAAATGCTGGCATAAGAAAGTGTCAAAACTCACAGGGAAAAAAAGAAAAAGAGCAGAGGACAGAATAGAGCAACTTGTCACCTTTGTGGATCAGCCGAACAGCCTCTCCACTGCTTCCATCTCTCCAGTGTCTCATGGGGAAGCAGAACTTGTCAGTGCTCAGTGAACAGCACAGCTGTCTGCCCTGCACATTACCCAAAAAACAACTCTGTGGTATCCCCAGGCTCTGTGTATTCTGCTCATGCCCTGCACAGAGGAAAAGCTGCTTGAACACTACAAACTCCTTGCATTTGTCACTACCCAGAGTCATGTCCCTCGATGGGAGCCTTCTCTTTGAAGCCTGCAGGTAGATTTGAGGAGATGAAAGGAAGGAAATCCACCCCTCAGGGGAAAAGAGAAGAGACTTTTATTCTTAACTATTTTCACACAGTACAGCACGGTGAGGGGATGCAGACCAACATCAGACTGAATCACTTCCAGTTCAAGGTGAGACCCCACCTGCAGAGCTGCCTCCAGCCCTGGAGCCCAGGACAGGAAGGACATGGAGCTGTTGGAGAGGGTCCAGAGGAGGCACCAAGGTGATCAGAGGGATGGAGCAGCTCTGCTGTGAGGAAAGGCTGGGAGAGTTGGGATTGTTCGGCCTGGAGAAGAGAAGGCTTCACAGTGACCAAATTCCAGCCTTCCGGCTCCTGAAGGGGACCTACAAGAAAGATGGAGAGAGACTATTTACAAGAGCCTGGAGTGACAGGACAAGGGGAAGTGGCTTCAGACTAGACTAGGCTTAGATTAGACATTCAGAAGAAATTCTTCCCTGTGAGGGTGGTTAGGCCCTGGCGCGGGTTGCCCAGAGAAACTGTGGCTGCTCCATCTCTGGAAGTGGCCAAGACCAGGTTGTGCTTGAAAGCTGTCACTGCCTGTGACAGGGGATCGGAACAAACTGGTCTTTAAAGTCTCTTTCAATCCAGGCCATTCTATGATTCTATGACTCTATGATCCCATTAAATGCCTTTATTTTAACAAAGAACTGCATGTGTTAACTCGTTTTGTGATCAGTACACAAAGCAGTCACAAGAGGTCTGTGTAAGTCCTGCGCTGTTCTGTACAGCTGCTGTGTGAGACCAAGGGCACACAGGTAAAGTCACCTGCTTGACCCCAAGCTGGTCCTTCACCCACACAAGAATGAGGCCCCATCACCAACCTCAGCCTTTCCTGCAGTTCCCCTCACGTCAAAGCCCAGCCTGGCAAAATCCTGGTGCAGACAGAGCCACAGCCAGCCTTCACCAGCACTGTGGCCTGCTGCCAGGAGGGATTTTTCCTGCGCCATGCTCCCTGACATAACTGTGTGAGGCGACCTGTGCAAAGTGCAAAAAAAATACGTTTTGTGAAGCTGAAATGAATGGCCACGGCAAGTGAAAAAATAGCTCATTGCTGAGACAGGTGTAAGGCATTTTATGACTCATTACCTCAGAAGGATTTTATTGGGCTTCTGGGAAATGAGGAACTGGGGGCTCATTTGTCAGGCTTTCGGAGCTGCAGGTGAAATGCTGCCTTCGATAAGTGGATTCTTGTTAGTCCTGACTGGAGGATGACACACCAAAACATAGTGTCCTAAACTGGTAGATTAGCTTTTATATTGGTAAAGCACTGCCCCAGGGAAACCTGAATGTTCTTTCACTTTCTGTGAATGAATTACATCCTTCATGTTATTGTTAAAAATGTTAGTTAAACATTCTACTAAATGCAGCTTCCTCGTCCTGTGCACATGAACATAAGTCACTTGTTATAATAAATACTGAGGACGCAGCCATAGCTTTTTTCTTCTTTCCTTAAGCTGAGTAATTTTAAATGCCAAGCATTTCCTCATTAAAATTCTTTCATAATCTTAAGGGATGGGGTGGAGGGGTCAGAAGATTAAAATCTCCTTGTTGTACAAAATGTACTGCAATCTCACTTTATTGATACTTACGGTATGGGCCTGGATGACTCAGTTCACACACAGGGCACTAAGTTTTGGTCACAGCAGAAATTAGAGAAGGAAGAAAAAGCCCTTTCTCTGACACAGGCTTGTACTGATAAAACAATGACTCTCTGGAGAATGCCTACCACATGAGCCATGATTTTAATGGAATTTCTAGTTTCAGAATTTCAAAGAGGCATTTCTTTCCATACCACTCAGCAAAGGAGAGTGGTGGAAGTCCTGAGTTCCCTGTCCATCACCCCTGACCTTCTCCAAGGACAAGGAGGCAAAGCATCACCCTCTGCACATCAGCCCCTGGGGCAGTCCTCTGGGGGCACAGTATGATCAGTGCTTAAAATGATCAGCAAATCTTTCTACAGGTTTTGCTGCCTTACAGATATAGACTGCCAAAGGCTAAAGGAAGAATTTCCTTGAGAACTGCAAAAGACATTTCAGTGCACCAGACCTTCTCCCTGTCCAATTTGAAGGTCCTCCTCCAAACACCAGAGGCTCTAAAGTGATACTTGCACACTGGTGGAAGACCCCCAGTTTCTCTAGCTTACAAAATGGATAAAGCTTTGCCTTCAAAACACTCAGCCCAAGGCAGAGAACGATCATGGAAAGTTCCAGCCCAACCCATTAATGTTTGGCAAAGCCATAACCAGCTTATAACAGAGGCTGGTAATTAGAGCGGGTCGAAACATTCTCAGCTCAATGAAATTTCATTGAAATACGCTGTTCCATCCAAGCCAAAACTACATTTTTCAGAGACATATCTGCTTCCACAAAGTTTTTGTTGGGAAAGCTGGGAGAGAAAGCCTGCTCACACACTATAGACTGAAGATGAGATCACCAGTTTGGGATGTAAGAGAATCAAGTTGGAGTCCTGACTCAAAGTGGTCTGCAGCAAAGAATGGGGCTCTTGCATCAGGAGTACAGAGTGTCCAAATGCCAGAGCATCTCCCTGGAGAGGTTATCCACAAAAAATGACATAGCATGAGAGACATGCCTTCATTGTGCTGTCCAAGGGGTTTTATTGTGCTGCTCAAGAGGTTTTATGCCTTCAAGCACCACACACAAAGTTGTATTTTTAAATGTTATAGGTTGACCTAAAAGGAGCTGACCTCTTTCCAGAAGTCTGTCCTTCTAACAGGAAAGTGAGTCAATATTTAAACTTTAAAGGTCCATTTAGATTGGCTCCAAATAACATTACTGTAAACAATTCCTTTTGCACACTTCCCATAATTTAAACAGAATATTTTGTGAAGATCATCATAAAAATAATTCAGCAGTGTCATCACAAAAGCATTGTACCAAATTTATTTTGCAAGGTAACACCAGACTGAGTCCAACAAAACACAAATGTGGCACTTAGGGACAAGGTTTAGTGCTGGATTTGGCAGTATTAGGGCAGTGGCTGGACTCAATGATCTTGGAGGTCTTTTTCAACCTAAAGTATTCCATGCCCTTCCAGAATTCAGGATCTCAAGGGGAAGATGGAGTAGCTCCTGTGACTTTCAAGTGTCAGCCACTGGCAAAACAGAAGAGCAAGTTATCTTCTCCATGTCCATGAGTTCCTGATGCTCCATATGGAACAGACCACACTGGCAGGGTATAAATGGAAAACCAGAAAGAGCCACATTCAGAGGGCTGCAAATGTAGAGGGGGAGCAAACCCTGTAAACTCCCATCAGTAAGTGCAGCTCTGCAATTGTACAGATCAATAAACGCGTTTGTTTTTTTTTTAATTACAGTCCATAAAAAGGGGGAAGAAAACGTTAATATCACCAGGTGGAAAATCCTTACTTTTTCATTCTCTTGGTTTTCACATTTTGTACATACACGTGAATCAGGGAATAGTACGAGAAAATATGTTTGCAATTAAAATGTATTTCATGCTGTGGTAGGTCCTCTCATCAATTACAGTGAGGTTTGAGGCCTACAAGTCATGTCCTAATAAAGGAGAGAACATAATTTTTCATTTCTGAAGGTTTAAGCAGGAATTCCTTGCACTGCTGAGTTGAGCTGATGCAAAACCTTTACTTTCATGCCCTATTACCTGTCTTCAGCTTGTGCAATTATTTTATTTCCTAAACATCACGTTTGGTGCACACCTGCTTTTTTTTGGATGATTATTCAAAGGTTTTTGACATAAATGTTGGGCTTATGGCATTCACTGCTCTATTAGGTTCTTGCACATGTCAGCAGAAAGGAGCCATGTGACACAGAAAATTGGGATCATACTTAGGTGATTTAATATAAAAAATAATGTGAGCACATATTTTTCTAAAAATATCTTTTCTCATTCAATCATTGGGTTTTCTATATTTTTATTTAATTCCTAGCATATCATTCTCAAAAACATTTAATTTCCATTATTCATACCATCTATTTTAAAACGGAAAACAAAACCAAAGACATCACTTCAAAGCAACAAATAGTGGAAGTATTCATAACCTGGAATTCTGTTCTCAGACCATCAAGATTTGTGGCAATGTTCTCCTCCCTGAACAACAAAACTCTGAATTCAAGTGATCAGGGTCACTGCAGCTGAGGATTCAGTCTACAGCTAGCTTAGCCTCCACTTCAAAGCAGCCAAGATCTGAAGTTTCTTGTTAAATTTTTGTGAGGTAGAGTTGAACTACATAAGGTATTTTTGCAGAGGTTGAGGATTCTTGGCAGACATAAACAGTACTGGAACAATGTTAATGAAAATAAATTTTCTTAGCAATTTTGAGGGGGAAATAAAAAGAGAATATCTGTCCATTAACTCTTACGTTGCTACAATAAGGACAAAAAGAAAGGCAAGTCATATCGCCTAAAGATAACTAATAAATAGCCAGTTTTAACTGAATATTTTTCAAATACATAGAATTAGGTATATTTTTGAGGGGGTTAAAATTGTTTTTACTTTGTTATCATTTTTTATGAAGGATTTGCCCTGGTAAAGCTCTCGTTGTTTTAGGTGCTGTGGTATCAGGATACACGAGTGAGTGAAGAATCAAATGGAAAAAAAACAATAACAGTAAAACATCATTTACTGATTATAATTTCAAAAACTTCACAGAACTAGTACATAATAAAAATGTGAAATTACTGACCATTTTTGATCCACTGGTATTTCATTATGCTCTTATCTGTGAATTAATTGTACATTGTTTGTAAATAATTCCAAAGTTGCATGAGTCAATATGAGACTAAAATGTAATTTGCCACGTAGATAAAATGAAGCCTTATTCTATCTGTCCAAGTGTGCCAAGAAATTTGAAAGTGTATTGGTAAAAAATTTTAACACAGAATGTTGCTGAGAAATTGATAATTTTATAGGAATGACAATATTTTATCACTGATAATTTTGGAAAACTTTGTGACATCTTAAAACTCCCCAGTGTTTTCAGTGGTTTGAAAAGAGCCCAGAGCACATGAAGATGGTGAAGGGTCTAGAGGGGAAATCCTATGAGAAGCAGTTAACCAATGCAGGGACAGGTGGAATGCAGCCTAACCTCTTCCTGAGTAGAAAAATAAAGCAAAAGAGGAAATGCTAACAGGCACTATTAAAATTCTTGAATGTACAGGAAGATGGCGTAAAGAGAAATTATCAATTTGTCCATGGGGAGTCATGATCCTAGAAGTTATTACAGACGTTTCAACATGATTTAGTGTAGAAGTCAAGACCAGCATTATGTGTTTATGCACATTATTTTAATATATTGAAAGAAGTCTAGAAGGGCTGAGGAAGTTGAAGACCTGGTCTCTTTCTTTGTTTGGTTTAATTCCAGAAGTTGCACAGCAAAATCCTACTTCTTAAAGCACCGGGTTTTTAGGTATGGGAGGAAAGAGGTAAATATAGAGAGCTGCAGTGCTTGACCACCTATGCACCTTTTAATTTTAGTACCTTTACTACTACAGCTACAAATTTCCATTTCTGAGAATCATGGAAGATGCACAACAATTTTATTACCGGGGAAGTTATGAACCTACTAAACACTCCCTATTTTTGTAGGAGAAAGCTATCAATGTCCAGAACGGAAATAGTCTCCCAATGTTACCTTGTGATGCTTCCAGAGATCCTGTGAACAGCAGAACAAACCATTCACCACCTCAGAAGTGCAGAAATTTGCCAGAGGTTTCTATGCCACCAGTGAAGGAAAAATAGGAATTATGGTTTTTTCCTGAAAAGTTTTATTATTACTGATAAATCATTTCCACCACAACAAGCGTGCCAAAGGATTGACTCTGAGTCTTCCAAGAGAAGGTGATTGTTTAATGTTTTTTTAAAATAAATGTAATAATGTAGAGCAGTAGCATCATAACCTTCCTGCCATGCGGAAAATCCACATTTCCCATTTTGTCTGAGAAAGGTGGCACGTCAGATGGAAATACCCTGCATGTCAGATCTAGCCAATTGCACCCTAGGGATCTAGGCCTAAAACCAATAAATCCCACAACAGGTTCTGCTTGGACGTGGACGTGCTTCTTCATAATGGGATATTCAGAGAACTCAGTGGACAAGAGTGCAAAGTTTTCTTCAACCACCTTTATGGAAATAAAATCCAATGTTTATCAATTGTAAACTTCATCTTTTTCTTTCAGTTAAACTTGTAATGAAAAACTCTGGAAGTTACTGAGGTCAGGCCTTAAAATGCAGCAGCTGTGTGCTAAGAATTACATTTTGCCAGCTAAGAGGAACAGTACAGCAAACACTTGTTCAATATTTAAATTAAGTTATCAAGAATAATTGCATAAATTTAAGTGATGGGCCATTCCAATTGTTCTCGTGGGATGCAAATTTAAATTTTTGAGGTGAAAACCAGAGCAACACTCAGGTTCTAGAAAACAAGCAATTCATTTAATATTTAGGTTAATAGCCTTTCACACTTCCTGCTGACCTAAAAGCACATTTTATTTTCTCTTTTTTTTTTTTTTTAAAGGCCTTGCACACTCACAGAATTAAAAGAAAGTAAAGGGGAATTCAATATCCCAAAAGCTCTGTGAAACCACAAACTTTCCAGAAAAAAAAAAAAGCAGCTTGCAAATTTTAACATGCTGAACCAGATTGGTGTGGTTTGCTTTCCAGTACTGGCTGGCACTTCTCACAGGAAGTGAGGACAATGGATCTAAACGAAATCCTGGTGTCAAGCTAATGACTTTCTTGGATTTTGTGGCAATTCCACTATCTCCAGCTTAATGCAGCCATCCAAGCAGGCATCTCTGCTGCTGGTGTTTTTCTGGCTTTCAAATACTTCCCTTTGCAATGTTAATGATGAATTTTAACATAGATTATTGTAATTTAATATATTTATTAATTTCAATGTACTCATAAAATAAAAAAAACAAAGTAAATGCTTATGTAGTGACTAGGAGTATAAAAGTTTACATAAGTGCTAAGTATCATACTTTTGATTTCAATGATCCAAAGAGCTTTCAGATGTTTCTGAAAAAAAAATCTTAATTTACTGACTTAAATTTTCTACCAGACACTTCTGACTTTCTATCAAAAAAGAGGTGAAAACTCCTTTCACATACCGAGCACATGCATAAAAGAACATGTGTTATTTATTAACAGGAGCAAGCATTTATTAAAGTCCATCCTGGCTTTTGCAAATGAGATGACTTCATCCACAGGAAAGAAGTGTATATGATAAGTTGTTATTTCAGGGCTGTTTTGAAAACATTAAAAAAAAAAAGGGTTGAAACTATTTTACATGCCAGTTTTAATTAATCTAATTTCCAGAAGGAATTTGACCAGTCACAAAGTGAAGCATAATCTCTGGGAAAACCCTAAGCACCACTCATTTAAAACTCTTTACGGCATAGTAACGTTTCTAGGTCAGTATTTTATGAACTGCAGAAGTGTCAAAAGCTTTTTATGGTTTGCGTTGAACATTTTGAAGGTCCATCTCAATTCTAATTGAAAATGTCAATATTGTCTGGAGCAAAACTAGCAAAATAACTCTTTACTACCTGATCTTAATCTTCCAGTTGATTCTGCCAAATGCTAAGAGGAGAATGTAAGAGTAATTCACAGTAGTCACAAACACTCAAGTCACTTCATATTCCACTGAAATCTTACCTAAAGTGAGATATTATATCATATTTTCCTTACATTAATATCCTGCTCAGATCACCATCAGACTATTTCTAACTTGGCTATTGAAAATTTTTCCATTTTATTAGCCACCTCCCTCACCTAAGTAGATGGCAATCTGCATGATCAGAAAAGTAGTGATTTTCCTGAGTGTTATAAGGGAAAGTTGAACTCAGTAGAACCTCCCATGCTCCAGAAGGTTGTGGAAAGCATAAATGGAAGTGCCTGAGCACAGCCCCTGGGAGATGGAGGAGCCGTAAAAAGAGGGAGAAGCCAGCACAGCAAATTAAGGGTAAGTAAGAATGGGATTAGAAATATGGAATGGACCACAACAACTTCATGCACACGTGAATCTGACTGGGACATGAGAAAGAACAAGGCTTGATCAGTCACCTGAAGAGCAGCTGCATTCACTCACTGGACAGTTCACGCTCATGTCCACATATGCTGCTGACAATGGATGTCTCCTCCTCTTCATGATGGAACCCACAAAGGTGTCGTGTCCAAAATGGTTAAATGCCATCCCACCAAATCCCTCTGAAAATATGCAGAGCTAGGAAATAGCCCTTTTTGCTCTCCAGGCCATGAATTTTCGATGAGCACATTTGACATTTTCCTCCGCCTATTTCATGGCAGGCGGAAAGGCTTTCAAAAGAAGGAAAAGTTTTTCGTGGATGAGCACAGAATCAGACTGGAGTCTATAATTATGATTGAAGTCAGATATTGAAGAAAATAAAAGATTACACAAGAGCTCACTGTTTTTACTGCAAATGCCTCAGGCCTTTGATGCTGCCTATAAAAAATCTATCATTAACTGCCATCAGTACTATTAAAAGCTTTTATTTATCTATGATAAGCCAGCATTAACAATCTTTATTCTATTCAAACAAAAAATAAATTAACATAATCCTGATTCCAAGAAAAGCAGCAGATATTTATACCAGCTCCTACTTTACTTTGCAAAAGGGCATAGTCACAGCACTCTACTCTTCCTCTCAGTTTTCCTTTGCACAGTTAATCTCAGAAGCCATTCTGTGCTCATGTAGGCTCACATTGCCTTTATTTTATTTGGCCGTATTTTCTCAAACCACTCCCCAGTACACAAAAGTTTGTAAAGTCAGCTGTGCACTGTAGAGAAAATAGGGAGTTTCTCCAGCAAACTAGCCTAGGGATGGAAGTTTTTGGCTTAAACTGTAAAACATAATTTTAATTTAGTCCAATGCTTCATACGCAGTGCCTGGAAATATTCTCAAATGGATAAAAGACAACAGAAAAAAACATATCTTGGGGAAGGAGAACAAGATATGCAGAATAATGGTTTCTGTACCCTGATTTTAATTGCAGCAGGCACTGCTAACACAGGACAGCCTGGCCATTGTGTGAGTCCACAGTCAGTGGAAATATCTGCACCAGCAAAGGCTCTGCACCCCACGCTTGGGACCCAAATAGGGACATAAAGACTGCACTAGAACACTTTTTGTTCTTACTGTTTCTTCCTAAAACTAACAGTTCTATTTACTTTATCCTCATGCAGAATTTTGGTAGATTATCTCATTTAACATCCATGTTAACTATTGCACCGTGTTCTTGGCTAGATCTGATTTTCTAATTAAAAAAAACTTTTTTTTTTTGTTGCCAGTGTATTTATTGATTTGCTTTAAATATCTGTTATAAAGAACTATTGAATTTTCTCACAATAATCAAACAATAAATTTGCCACTGAACAACCAAATTACCACTGAATTACTAGAGAGGTAATACAAGGTAAGAACTCAGCAAATGGCAGTAAATAAGAAGATGCCCTCTAAAGTTTCATATCCCCAGTGAGCAAGATTATCAACAAACTAAAGGGGAGTGCATGTTTAAAGACAGGTGGATATGTTGCATGAATTAAAACCACTACATTTCACTATTATAGTTCCCTGTTTTCTAAGCAAGTCTGTAACAAGAATAATAATTGAGGATGGATATTGCAATAGAAGACAAACACAAGAAGACTTTTAAGCTTCAGTTAGCAATTTCCTTCTTGCAAACTCACCGAGTGTTTTCAGGGAAAACTAACTGGCATGGAGTAAATGAGACAAAGTTTAAAAAAAAATAAAGGTGTCTTTAAAAGTCATGTTAAATCCAACTTATAACAGCTAAATCCAACTTATAGCTTGAAATGAAGTGAAATCAAGTGACATGGAAACCCCACCATGACAGAGGGTTGGAACGAGGTAATTTCTAAGGCCCCTTTCAACCCAAATAATTCTATGAGTCTATGATATCTTATTCATGGGAGAGAAATTAAGATATATTAAACCTTAACAGTCTCTTTCTGGAATTCTTTAGCTTTTCCTCTGATTAAATTCCAGTGAATTGCAAATCACTATTTCTAATGAGTTTAAAGTCTTACTTACTCAGTATTATGATTCATTTCCAGTCAGAATACTGTGGAACTACTAATATGTTATTAGATCACACTGATATTATTTCACAGTTCAGAATTTCTCATCACAAGTTCTTGCAAATAATAAAACAAATAGTACATTTGCAAATAATTAGATATCAAAGTATTAACCACGGAATGTGTCAGAGTAGTGCTTGAAGTGCAAGTTGTGCAAAGAAAGGGAATTTAAGAAACAGAGTGCAGATTAAAACCAAGGTTCTACTGGAAATATCCTCCAAAATATTACTCAGTGTCATGAGAAAATTCCTCTTTTGCCTCGTAACACTGAGATTGAACACTGTATTAAAAATATGTTCTTCTATCTCTAGGCTGCAGTATCAGGGAGTTTGGAGCCCCAGGCTGAGTGTCCTGCTGGTGTAAGCAACACAGCTGGATTTTCTTCACCAATATTTGCTTGCATGTATTATTTTGGGAAATTCTTCAGAATTTCTCAAAGGAACTGACAGATAACGAACATTTTCATCACATGAGAAATTCCATTATTGAAACATTTTGTCCTGATATCAAATCAGGACAAAACCTCAAAGTATCCTTTTGGACTTTTTCACACAGGAAAACATTCCTAACTCTGTTTTTAAAAATGCCAACTGTTTGGAGCTGGTTTAGTGAAGAATGTTAACAATTTGTGGCAAAGTCTCACTGAAAAAAAGAAATCCATTTTCATGTCCCACATCTCCATTTTCCCTTTTGACTTGCATGTACAAATTTGGTTCCCAAAGTGCTGCAGAACTCCTTTTCCTTGGAAACTGGATTCTGAATGTGCTAATACAAACACGTAGATTTTGGCAAGGTGTTTGCTGTACTGGAGTAATTATCCTTGTTTTTATTAATAACTAAATAAAGCTGACTGCAGAATTCATGGAAACAGCCACAAGATAGTTCAGTAGATTTCTTTCCAAATACATAAATGGCTGCTTATATCTCAGCCTTAGCTCTATAAGTACCAGTATTGTTTTCATGATAGTGAAATTTATTTTAATTTAGGCAAGGGTTGACCAGTGAATCTACAAAACACTTCATTAGCTATGATTTACAGATGTCCTGTGCTTCTGAGATGGACTCTTCCTTTGCACTTCTCACCTGTCATTTTCTTTATAATTCTCCTGACTTTCAGTTTAACTTTTAACTCTTCAAGTATCTTGCATATGAAACTAAAAATGTAAATGAACTCTATTTGAATACAGTGTTTTGAACAGTTTACCCTCACAGAGTTTTGATAATTTAAATTATACAATGTGGCAAAATTTACTTTGCAGTCACTACAGCTGTGTTAGGCACAGATTTACAATACTGGATTTTTTTCCATTTAGTTTGAAGAAGTCTTGTCTCAGAGGAGCATAACTATTTCATATATTAATTTCATTTCTTGCCTTGCAAACTTTGATGAGTTTAACAATTTTCTAGGCCATTATAGAAACTGCTATTTTTAATAGAATGTGTGTTTTGGGAATAAAAACCATAGTACAAAAAGACCACAAAAATAATCTGATTTCTAATATTAAAACCCCTTCTACTTAAACCTAATCCCTCCTAAGAACTATGAGGATTTTTATGAAAATCCTGTTACCACAGAGGGGAATATCCCATTTGATTTTTATAGGATCAGATGTATGCTCATTGCATTTGTGTGCTTTTCAAAATTAATTAAGGTCTTAAACACTCTTCATGAAAATATTGACGGTGAAAGGCAAAGTGAGAAGTTATTCCTATGCATTGTCACGTCTGCTATGATGGGCAGAGGGGGTTGGAGAGAGGCGATTTATTTTGGTTTTACCTTACTGGTTTTCAGTTTATAAACTTGTTCGTGCGGTCTTAAAATTTATCCTGACTCCTTTTGCAGTCACTGCTGTCAATCACAGAATCACAGAATGGTTTGGGTTGGGAGGGACCTTAATGACCACCTCACACTGAGGCCCCCGGCCATGGGCAGGGACACCTTCCAGTACCCAGTCCAACCTGGCCTTGGACACTTCCAGGGATGGGGCAGCCACAGCTTCTCTGGGGAATCTGTCCCAGCTCCTCAGCACCCTCACAGGGAGGAATTTCTTCACAGTATTTAATTTAAACCCACTCTCTTTCAGTTTGAAGCCATTCCTACTTGTCCTGTCACTCCAGTTCCTGAGGAAGAGGTCTTCTCCAGCTTCCCTGTGGTTCCCTTCAGACACTGGAAGGTGCTGTGAGGTCTCCACACAACCTTCTCTCCTCCAGACTGAAGAGCCCAAATTTTCCCAGCCTGTCTCCATAGGGAAGGTGCTCCAGTCCTTATCAACTCTGTGATCCCACAGAGCCATCACACAGCTTCAGCATCCCACAGCACAGGACGCCTTGAGCATGGAAGGATCGTTTCCACCTTGAACAGAGCAACTGGACACGAGCTATTTTCTGAGATGTCACCTTCTTATGATGCTGCTCCAGAGGAGGCAGAAAGCCATACAGTGGGCAAGTCAGGATGCAACTCCCTGTAAACAATCCCCAATGTGAATAATCACTCCATTATGCGCTTCTGAATCACAGATTTCTGTAGCTAGGAACTGGTTCTTACCTGATATCCTCAAACAGCCTAGCACAGAAGCACTCTAATCTTGCCTGGGGTCTTTCAAGTAAAGACCTATTGCCAAAAATAGCTGATTATTAATCTTTCCTAGCATGATTATGAATGACTGTGAGAATATAGAATTTGGACTAACAGAGCAAAAATACTTTCTTTTTTTATCTTTTGCTTGTTCTTTGCTCTCATATGCTTAAATAATTCAAAACACAAGTGCCTACTCTTGTTTCTTACTGCAAATGACATCTGCTCCTCGTGAATTCACTGAGTTGCATGCATGGTATTTGCTACGCCTGGATACTTCCTTTTGAAACATGCACTAACTAAAGATGAGCTTTTATTCTGAGACTAAACAAAAGTTTTGTTCACTGACAGAGTAACAGCGGCAGGACTGCATTGGGCAAGATTTGAACTCACAGTCTGGGCAAAATCTCTGAGGTTTTTGACTGAGAACGTTTTTCTAAACAGAACAAGAGAAGTATAAGATACTGCACTGATGTATCAGAGCCAGTTCATCCAAGAACAAGGTAGAGCTGCATTCATTCTACATTTTCCACAGCATTCTTCATACATTACTCCCATTATCAAGTTTTCCAAGCGAAAGGCTCAGAAAGAAAATAAAATATGTGGTCACATATTTTGGGCACACAGGCCTTTCCCCCTCCCCCCAAAAAACCACAAGTTTAGAAGCCATACATGGCTTATTCAGAACCCAGCGAGGCTGTAATCACAAGCAGAGTGACAAAAGGGCCTGCCACCGAGGCAGGAACAATTTTCTTGCTCACGTAGTCCAGGGTGGTCTGCGCTGTTGTCAGCGAAAGGTCTTGGATCCTTGGAATTCAAACCACTCCTGGCACACACCGTCCACTTGCCCTCTGGCCCACACCATCGGGGGTCATGGGCTGCTCCGAGGGGGCCGTGTCAGGACGGCAGCCCCTGTCTGCCAGGGACATTGCTGCTGGGGCTTGGGAAACACACCTCCTACCCACAGCTGGAAGGAGCTTTTTCCATCATCACAGCACAGGGACGCAGCAAGTGCATGCAAAAGTGCACAGGGACAGCAGAGGAGATTTTATAAAATAAGGTTTTCTGCAGGATTCTTAGGATCATTCCCTGCTAGGAACTGGCATTCCTAAGAAGACTTTGATCCCCTTACATTGAAACAAAAAGAAGGATCCAATTTAGTAGAGAGGCTTTGATGATCCCTGTGTGAGAAGTGGTGTCAATTCCCAAAGGCAAGCACTTCATCAGGAGTCTAAGTCAAAAAGCCTCTTCTAAGCTTTGCAAAGGGAAGTAGGTGCAGCTGATAGAATAAAGATCTTCTTTCCTTTTCCCCTTCTCCATTTCTATCTCCAAAACCACAGGAGCTCAGTGCTCTGAAGGTTTGCTTGACTCAACCTGGTGTTGTTGTGATTGCTCCTACCAGCATGGCCAAAGGTGAGAATTTTTGTGTTTGACACTTGCATTAGAAATTTGCTGTTTATTTTTCTCTCATGCTCGTATAGTTGTTTGCAGTGAAAAAAACCCTCAATAGGCAATTTGAAGATAACTCTGTCAGTGCATATTTCACCCTAAGAAACTAGCATAAATATACTGATGTTAAAAGCATTTTTCTTCTATTTCCTGCACACCTCTGATGGCTGCACCTGGCTGTCTTGTGGCTGCATAGGAGCAGACAAGTGCTAATAAATGATTAACTGGTGACTGATAATTGCTTTACAACAAACCTCATGAGATGCAGCATCACCCCTCACACAATCAAAATTGAAAACCCGTGAGAAAAGATTAATACACCCAGGGAGAGGAGCAGTGAAAGTTGGTGAGGTCTCCACCTCCAAAAGTCATTCTTGCTTCTCCTGATCCCACGTGCACCAATCCTGTGTTTAAACCACTGAATAAGGAAAGAGATAACAGATACAACACCATGCAAAAGCAAATCTTAACTGCCAGAAAATTAGTGCTGGTAAAAACCCTTCTTCATCTAACATTATGCCAGAACAGAAAAAATTTTTCAGGAATGAGACATTTTAGGGTAATTTAAACTGAACAGAGCAGGGAAATGATTTCTGCAAGACTTTTTTTCTTGCAGCTCGACATCTGGGATGGGGAGAGGAGACAGAAAATAACACACTCCCATCATCCAAGGTGTTGTCCAGACAGAGTGACAGAGCAAAGAGTGGCAGCTTCTTAACTGTCAGCATAAAGGGTTGAGATGTTGTTTCCATTCATATATGTTGTGTCTTGCTAGATTGGGGTTTGGCTTCATGAAAAGGAATTCGTGCATAGAATATTTGGATTTTTTGTGTTACATGAAACTGACAATTGTTTCTGGAGAACATCTTGTCCTCACTATAAGGTACCTGCTGGAAAGCAGCAGAGATCCCAAAGTTCAGATGCAGCCACAAGTTTGCATTGAACACCAGTGTTCCTTGGGATGAGCCAGATTGCAGCTCGTATGTCAGCAAGGAGCTTCTGAATGGATCCTAACAAAAATAAGCAGCAGGAAATTTACCAAAATAAGAAGTTACTACTAACTTGTTTCTTATTTTTGAGAATCTTATTGAAAGCATGTTTCAAAAAAAAAAACCATGACACTTTAAAAAGATTTGTACTCTCCATGCTGAGATTCAGTTAAAAGTTGGCAAATACATAAAAGACTAAGAATTTTCAAAAACATGTGTCATTAAAAAAAAAAAATCAAGGAAGGAAGGATCAGAATGTACTGATGTGAGAAGATAATTTTTCACAGGAATTCTAATTGTCTTTCAAATCCTATTGCTTTTTGTACAAATGAAGCTTACCACAAACAATAATAGCAGTTCACTTTTATACCTCACATGAGGCACTGGAGTTACTGCCTCCAGGCATTTGCAATATTGCCTTTCTACTTCCTAAGGGAACATCAAGTCTTGGTATTTAAAAATGAGGAGTGTCAGGAGGAGAATGGATATTTAGAAGATAATACCCAACCACACTGTTATTCCCTGCAGGACCAGTTATTTCCAGATGGCACATCCCACGTGCCATCCACAGTGCCTTTGTTATTGTGCAATATGAATCAATAAATTTAAAATAAGCTGCAGGAGCTTGTCACTGACCAGTGCTCTTTTCCTCTGCAGGTATTCTCTTCTTGCCCTCTTTAATGAGGCAAAAATGTACATAAAGAGCTGACATCTGGTTTCTAATTCCATGGCTTCAATATAAATAAACCAAATTAGGAAGATGAACTCAATGAAAGGATTGGCATAAGTTACATGACCTCCTAATAAGGCACTATGAGACAAGTTTGCATATATTTGACAATTGGCTTTTTATTAAAAAAATGAAAAAGAAAAACAACAACAAAATGATTACACAAATGTATGGCTTAAATATGCCGGGTTTATAAAAAAATGATTACATTGCCATTTAATATTTTAGTATGAATGTCATCTTTAACCAAAATGGAGTTTCCACTTTAGCTGTGCTAAGGATTTTTAAATGAGAAGGTATCAAGTCAGCACAGTGTAGCACTCCTTAAAAACAAGCACTTCCTTGTCAGCAGTGTTTGGAGACAATTTTAATTTTTTACTCATATTTTCTATGATATTTTACCAAGTAGGTCAGTTTTGTTACATGGATTACCACAAACTTTTTTTCTTGATTGTGTGTGTTTAACTTACGTGGTCACGGTGTACTATTTCATTTTTCATCTAAGATCAAGTGTTATCTGTTGAGTGACATTACAATTTTGTGGTGATTTCAGAAATTCACACACCCCATAAGTTCTATGGCTTTGCAGACGGCAGCACTTCAGAGCCAACTTTTTCCTCTTCTCTTTGGGAGCGTAAATTAAAGAAGGGAGCAGAAGTGGCTCTTTTCTCTCCCAGGAAACCCAGAAGAAATAGACCACTTTGTCTTGGATTCATGGGAGACCTGCACAGGAGTGCAGCTCATGGTACTGCCCAGAGCTTCTCTCTCTTCCACAAACGGGCAATATATAGAATTTTAGCTACAGATGGCAAACACACACTTTGCAAGTCCAGGCTTTCTTTTTTTTCCCCAAGGAAAGAAGAAACAGAAGTGCATCCAACGAAAAAAATCCTCTACTTCTTCAGAAACCATTTATCCCAATGCCAATTATATAGATCTAACCAGGTTTCTTTCTTCTCATTCTCACTTCCTCCATATTCTCTTTCATCTACAAACGATTTTATATAACTTATAGATTTTGTTACCACACTGCTCTGAATTGGTTCATACTGGCACTGGTTTCCATGAACAACCCGTTCCTATCTCATCTGGGCACACTGGCTTGTTTTTGGAGTCCCACAGGCAAAAAAATGCCTAGGAGTTATTAACTACTATTTCCAGAGCAGATGAAAAGTGTAATTTTGCCTGCAGCCACCTGCCAACTTAGAATTGTCAAAATTGCAACCAGCTTTTGATTTTTAAAAGCCCACATTTTAATGATAGTCTATTGCAATCTCTGTTTTCCTTCACAATTATTTAAAAGCCAATTTTCCACCATTCATTCTTCACTTGGCACTCTCTCTTCCCAAAGCCTGGCACAGAGAGCTCCAGTCTTGTCATATAACTTCATTCCATGGGGGCACTCCCAGCTTTATGTTTCATAGATTTATCTCTTCATTTTGTTTGCTTTTAAGTTGGTATATGGAAGAGGTGTCGTTGAGAAGAGGCAATATCCTAGAACAATTTTGCAATCCACCCAAGATCTTTATGTTACTGTAATAGTAGCACAAATTCCTCTGGGTCAAATTTCAGTGGAATTAACAGCAAATCTGAAAATAAAAGCAGCAAGAAACAACTGAGCTGTAAGAGGAGAGTTTCTCTGACATTTAGTTATCCAAGTCTGCAACTTTTATGACATGAGAAGACAATATAGCCTCATTCTGCCTTCTAAATCAGTCTGGTGGTGTAATGGAGTGCCCAGCCTTACTCATTTCAAACTCATGAATTATGTGGTATCTAGTGGCTAACTGCTAGTTCTTGACTCTTTTATATTTTGGCTAATATTCGTCCAGCATGCCTCAAATGCAACTACTTTTATTTATTTTCTTCCCTGGTACTTCAAAGTTTTGGAGGGGGTGTAACTCCATCTTGTCTCTATCAGCAAGGAGGAAGAACTTAATTTAGAAAATATCTTTTACATGACACTGATATATAGAATCTAGTTTTTATCGATGCCATTAAGCATCTGGTATCTTGGATGTGTGTGGCTTTTGTAATGCTGGAAAATAGCTTTTGTCTCTGTAATTGCAGTCATAGCCACCATATTTGGTTCCTTTGAATATCTTTGCTCTATTAACATGATGATTCCTCCCAAAATCATTTCTCCTAAAGAATTTTTGCTTGAATCACAGAACCCTTCTCCTGACAAAGACTTAAGCTGGCCACATGCACTGAAATTGGGTTTATATCTTTGCAGAGAGGAATTCCCTGCTTCATCACTACGACCAAGCCCGAGGGAGCTCAAAGGCGTGATCCCCCAGTAGTGCCTTTATAAAAGACTGTGCACAATTAATTTTATATCTATTATTTCCCTGCAAAGTGCAATTCAAGCATGCCATAATAAGAAAACATATTTCCAGGAATTCCTCTTAGAGTGTTCTGCATAGCCTCAGATGACTCAGTGAAAGAGATGACAAGTAAGAAAATAGAAATATTTTACATGCACATCCCTTCGAAATTTCCACATATTTTATCCTCATACCTCAAAACCAATAAATACATATTAGTGAGACAGGTGAGGGCAAGTTTGCTGTTAGTTTTTTTGAGGATCTCACTGATAGTGGGCCATAAGTTTCTTCCTGGCTCTGAACTTTAAATGGGAGTCTCAGCTCATAAAACATCAGCAGCAATATTGCAACAGCACTGCTGCTTCCTGATGTCTGGATGCAGAATCCTTCAGACACTCTCCACCCACTCAGCCTGCTGGTAGCTGGCATTTGGCCCTCAAAACAGTAGAGGCTGCTCTTTTGGACAGATATTTCCGTGTCTGGCAGGGGACTGAGACAGGTTCTTTTTTTGTCTTGTTTTTCGTCAAGATGCGGGAGGAACAGAGCGTGATTCTGGAGCTGTCCTTTAGCCTTAAAATGTGTCTCAAAGAGCACAAAACATGGAAGCAGCAGCTTCCCATTCATCATTTGCTACCCAGACTGAGTCCCTGCTGGCTGCCTCAGATCCCATGATAGACAGAGATTCCTACGGAAATGGAAGCCTCTGATGACATCAAAAGCTGATTGTGGGTGTGAAAGGCACCTGGGCCTTCACTGGAGTTCTTTGGAAATGCTTGTAACATGACAATGCTGGCAAAGGCCCTTTGATATGTCACTGCTCCACTACCTCTGGGACCTTTTGAGAATTACTTGCAATATGTTTGACTCAAAGTGCCACAGAGCAGCAAACTTTCAGACATCTGGAAGGCTGCAGTTCTCCTGCTCACACTTTCCACTGGGATAACCTAGCCCAGGGAAATCTGCCTTAGAACTGATTTGCAAAGAAAAAAAATTTAAGGATTTTTTCACTACTCTATGATGCCTAAAACATTTCTTATTTTACCATGGTCTGTTTGTGGAGTTTTTGCAGGGAAGCAGGTATGTCTGCTTTAGAAAATTAGTAGACGTATTCTCTGGTGAAGGTATTGCACCAAACAGTCCACACAAAGAAATTAACCCACAGAGATGTCATTGGTCTGACACACCTCATCTACAACTACTGTAAAATGTGAAACGATTTCTTCAGATCAGTATTTTCTACAGACACCTCTCACACACAATCGTGTTTGTTCAAAGGAGCAGGTTTTCTGTTAGAAGACCATTTTAACTTGCCCTTTTAATAAACCAAAGTTGCCTTGAAAGATCAAAGACACAGAAAGGATTGACTGGGGATAACTTAGAACAATTGCAGACAAAATGAGGCTTATTAGCTTTGACCAACCCATCAGCAGCATGGTTTGAATGTCTAACCACAGTTTTCCCAAAGCATTTGGGAGGAATACAAGTTTTCTAGGGTAGGACATCAGAAGTGGTTCCACACAAAACTCAGGGCAAGAGACATAAGGCTCAGTCTAAAAATGAATTGCCTGCTACCAGGAGGCTCTGTGTCTGCATGGCTCCTGTTAGCTCTCCGCATATTTCAGCAAATTCCGCAGTAAAGTACTGTTGTTAGAATATTTTTCATGCAGAGAGATTAAGCAATCAACAAAGAATTATCACTGCAATGCAGAACTTCTGAAGAACATTTCTTGGAAGATATGAATTCACTGTGGTTGTCATTCAAGTGCCCTGTACTTTCACAAGAGATGTCAAAAACAGCTTGTTGAGAAACTATTTGATATCTCTATTAGCTCAACTGCATTGTATACAGCTCAACATCCTTATGTTACCTAGAAATTATCTGAATTATTATAAGACAGAGAAAAAAAAAAGACAATATTTCCATTATTCTTCAATACACCCATCAGAAGACCTCAAGTTAGAAAACTAGAGCTATGAAGCTATTATACTTATCTTTAAATAAGATTAAGAAAAAGAATTTACTGTAAATAGCAAACATTTGAGACACAATTAGAGCTATCTTTAAATTCTCTCAATAATATAGATGCCTTAAATAAAATTAGCAGATTTTGCTAATTAAGTTTTTCAGAGCCAGAACCCCTAGACAGTGTCTAAAGATATCTCTCATGATACAATTCATGATGTCAGAAAACTAACCTTATGTTTGTAATTATTCTATCTTAGGGAAAGCTGTAGACACAAGATAAGAAAAAACCACATTCCTGGAAAAGAACAAAAGAACCTTACATACATACATTTCCTTTATTTTCTTTCTGGAAGCAGTAATGGCTGATAGTAATTTTTTTCAGAACTTTTGTAGGGATCTCCAGTTATTTTTTTTTGCCATGACTTTCAGATTACACTGTTTTCACGCTTTTCCTACCTGTCAAAGAGTGAGTCTCTTAAATTTGTAACCCTTTGTGCAGCTTATCTCTTGACACTGAGCTTGCAGAAGTGCCTGTTTCAAATTTCCTCTGGAGTATCTCCCCTTTGATTGCATCTACAAATGGTTCCAGGAGAAGACAGGGTAAACCTGCCCCACTCTAACTCAAAATTATCTGTTTATATAAGAAACAAGAAAGATGGAGAGACTATTGGCAATGGTTTGGAGTGACAGGACAAAGGGGAATGGCGTCAAACTGAAAGAGCGTAGAAATTCCTCCCTGTGAGGGTGGTGAGGCCCTGGCACAGGTTGCCCAGAGAAGCTGTGGCTGCCCCATCCCTGGAAGTGTCCAAGGCCAGGCTGGATGGGGTTTGGGGCACCCTGGGATAGTGGGAGGTGTCCCTGCCCATGGCAGGGGGTGAGACTGGGTGGGCTTTAAGGTCCCTTCCAGCCATTCTCTGATTCTATGACTTCAGGCCCTGGGGGTTTCTAAAGCCGCCTTCCCCGTGTCCTAAGCACTTTACCTACGCAGTAGGTAAAACTTTTCAGGTCACCTGGTGGGTAAGACTAGTTCAGAGTCGCTGTGTCCCAGGAACAATCGCTTCTTTTGACTGTTCTTTCAACACCCTTTGTCCTGTGAGGCCCATCCAATCCACGCTGGCACTGGGAGTTAAGGATGCAGTAACATGTTTTGCTGAAATGGCGGAATTGGCCGCGCCTTGGGGACAGCTGATAGGTCACATATGTGTGGCACAACATCACCATGTCATACAAAGTGGCATTATGCCAATCTACAAAATTGAACACACGGCAGAACAAAGCTTTAATATTACCTTAGCACATTAGGGAAAAGTCAAGCCATAAATGCTACAAAAAGACTCAGGTAGCTAAGAGAGTGTTGTTGGGCATGAACACTTGCACAGGCCTGTGCCTGCATCTAATCCAACCCTGACAAAATATTTAGCAATATTCTCTGGACACTTCTGTCTTGACAGCCTGGTAAGTGCAAGCCAGAAATACAAAAGACGTAGCTGAGCAAGAGAGTATGGCTGAAGCACAAACCCCAGCAGCAGCCAACAAAACAGACCTAGCAATAGACTGCAGCCAGAGCTTCTAAGAGGAAAAGTATTCCCCTCTGTGGAAATTTTAAGAGGAATTCCAGGAAAGGGAGAAACTGGTCATAAGAGAAAGCAGTGCAGCAGGGAGGGAGCTGGCCTAGCTAGGGCCTCAGGTCAGGTTAGTGGGGTTGAAATGTTAATTCAGTGCTAGTTAAGGCTCTCCTGCACTTTGTTACCTCCTGTACACAGGCACAGGCTCCCTCCCTAGAAAGGCACTTCATTAAACATGTGGAGCAAATATACATTGTAATTGTCACTGACCCTGAGGAAACTTTAAACTCTGTCAGTGGTACAAATGGGACTCAGGAAAAAAAAATCCACAGGTTTTTCATAGTACAAACCCCTCACTGGTAAGTGATTCTAACTAATCCCTCTGGTTTTAATGTAGGCATCTCTCATAACAGTAGGTAAGGAAATATTCATCTTTCATTGCTGAAATATGAGTAGCAGAGAGCAAGGTGTGGACAAGCTTACCTTAGATTAACCTGGTGCTTATTAGCCACCATGAGCCATACTCTGAGCCCATCTGGAATAGTCCTGGGCATCTGATGGCCACGCTTGCCATAACCATACTACTATTGGCAGTCAAGCCAATTAATTTTTTTAAATGGCTTACATGTGTCTTTATGATTACAGTAATAATACCTCTTCCAACTTAGAGTCCGCATTCTGCTAAAAAAATAAATAATACTACAATTTCCATCTGGTTTTGCACAGAAACACCTGGCAAAATGCTGTTATTTCATAGTCACTACAGCCCTTACCCTTATCTGTGTCCACTTAATCTACTGCTTTTTTAATTCCATTTGCAAATCTAATAATTTTGATGTCAGTTTTGCAGATATGATAGCTCAGTTGTTGAAGAATGCAACATGACTTGTCCAAAACCCAGTAGATTCCAATATTATCAGGTGCAGAGCTGTCAATTTGGTTTGGTACACTTATCTCTGGTGCTGGTTGAAGTCAGACACTGAAAACTTAATTAACCTAAATGAGTGTGGGAATGCACTTTTTTAATGATGTACAAAAGGCAAGAAGTGTGACAAGTCGGTCTCCATCCTGTAATAGTTGACAGGCACTTGGTGCAACTCTGCACTTTTAGAAATAGGAAGGAAATAATAGGTTCTAAGAGACAGAATGGTACCTGAGGTCATTTGCTAAAAATGGGCAAGATATTTTTGCTGGGGTCATAATAGGAAAAAGCCCTTAAGGCACAGTTCTGACCCTAATTGAAGTCTTCCCCTGCTTCTGTTAATTATTTTTAAAAAGCCGTGGTCAGGGATGTGGTCAGCTCTATTAGATGCAGGATGAGGGGATGGAGTGCAGGAGGAGGGATTGCTTCCAAGGTTTGCCCATCCAGAACTCTGCCTGTCTTCAGCATTGAGAAGAAATGGATTCCAGGTATAATCCTAAACATTCAGAATTCAACCCTAGGGAAGCAGAGAATCAGAAAATCACAGAATGGTTTGGACTGAAAAAGACCTTAAAGATCTTCCAATCCCTATGACATGGGCCACCCTCCACTAGACTGGGTTGCTCCAAGCCCCATCCAGCCCTTCCTTGAACACTTCCGGGGATGGGACATCCACAATATTAAGGCAGCTGTTCATGGCACCAACCTCCAGCACCACCTAACTGAAGCCCATTCTCTCTCAAGCAGATGATGTCCTGTGTGTGACGTGTCCGGCCACCAGGACAGACAGGTGTGCCACAGCCCCATTCCTGAGGAAATCTGAACTCCCAGAATATCCACCCAGAGGAGCCAAGCAGGACTGGCTTCCTGTCCAAATGCTTGTAGCCCAAAGCTGTGAGTGAGTGCTCAAGCTGGAACTAGTTCTTCGTGTGTGTAGTGTAAATCAACAGGGGAAGGTCTAAAACAATCTGTAACACACAATTTATGCTTTCACGGTTTTTTATCTTTCTAGTTCCCTAAGGTAATGGAGTAATTGCAGATAATTATTGAAGAGATTATTATCTAATTCATATTGTGGATCTACCTGACAGATATTATTCATTCAGCCAATGAGCACAACTATATTTAATTCCTATCTAGTCTCAATTCAGCCTTTCAAAATCAAATAGCTCACTAGTGATTCCACAATTCTTTATGCTACTGGCAAGGTACTGGGAAAATTGATGTGGGTAAAATGCCTGTGCTTATCAAAATTAAGATTATGCTTTGGTTAACCTGATCTCCAAATTAACATTAAAACTTAATATATTCACACTGAAGTTTTAGAATTAAGAAAACAAAGATGAACGTATATTTCATTTTTGACTCCTGAAGGCAGAAAAAATATATTGATCAATGTCCTTTCTATTTCTGTTCCCAGGCATTCAGATCATTTTGGACACTTACCTCCCAATCTGTCCTTTTACTTTTTTGTCAAAAACAACCTTTTTTTGTTGAAGACATTTTTATCTAGAAGTGAAACTGCTTTTAAAAATTGTGTTTCAACAGCCATTTCGACTCTATTTCCAAGATATTTGATTGGTTTGGCATGCAGAAGGCTTTTGAAGTGACGAATTTACTAAATGTAAACAATAGTTGAATCTATTTTAACAGCTTTCTAATTATTTATCTGATAATTATTTTGGATGACTCTGAAAAGTTTACTTAGAACTCTTAAGATGTGCCTGGCTTTTCTTTTCCTGATTACAATGGTTTCATTGCAAAATAATTCATTCCTTTCATGGGTACAAAGGCTACCCCCAAGTTTCCCTTTGTATCTCAACTATGAAATGATGTCAAATTTAAAAGAGCTTTACACAATAAGGAAATCCACACCTCACACACTTATGAATAGAGACCTCTGCATGTTATTTCTTAATAACTTCATAATTTTTAATTTGTCATCTATATTAGTAGTTCCCAGACATTCAAGCAATAAAAACAATGCAATGTAATTATACATTTACTCTCCAATAGTTTTCAAGCTGATTCATGTCCTGCAGTGAATGTTCTTTCCCAGATTAAAAGCTCTCCCAGAGTCCTAACAGAAAAATTATAAAAAATACATAAAGTATAAGCAGGAACCACAGAAACATTAAGGTTAGAAGAAACCTTCCTGCTAATATTTAAAAGCTGACATCACTGCTCCAAGACCTTTATGAACTATGAGTAAAAAGAACATTTTAGAAGCCTGGAAGATGAAGAGGCCAATGTGTGTCTCCAACAATTATGTGGAGCCAGCCGAGGGCTGCTGGTGATAACACACTGTGAGGAAGAAGAGCAAGTGGCTGGAGCAGGAGTCATAAGGAGGTAGGGAAGCACTTTTCTGGGACAAACACCCTTGTTCTGGCACCTGGGGATAAGCAGAGCACTTGGGCAGGAATGAGATTGAAAAATGGGAACAGACTGGGTAACAGGAGTGATCAAGATCACCAAAGACCCCAAAGCCCTTCAACCCATTTCCAGAAAGGTCCAGAAGAATGGATTGTGCATGATGAGTAAATTGCATAGAAAGGGAGAAATTTTGCTCCAGGGTGAGGAAAGTTGTCTATAAAATGGTACCCACAAAGCCCAAGTTTGCTGGTGCCCCAGGAGCCTGGGCACTCCATCATCTGGATGGACAGTGGAGCCAGGACTGGTGGGTGATCTCTTCTTCTTTTTTCTTTCTTTCTTTTTCTTTCTTTCTTTTCTTTCTTTCTTTCTTTCCCTCCCTTCCTTCATTCCTTCCTTCCTTCCTTCCTCTCTTCCTCTCTTTCTCCCCCTCTCTAATTCATCTCTCTCTTTCTCTCTCCCCTTTCACTCTATCCCTTTATCCCAAGCCCACTTCCATGTGTTTATAGAGGAGGTCAGGGACTCACATTCCCATTTCCATGCCAAGAGTGTGATTTACTAATAAAACTTTGTGAGCTTTTGCAGACCCGCTGACTTCTGTCGTTCCTTTAAACCATGAGCATCTACGAGTCTTGGGTGCTCCCTTCCCCTTAAGGGTGGGATGTCACAATAATCTGTAAAGCAAAAGTCTGACAGAAATGTCTGCTCTCCCTGTCTACAACACACCAGACAATTTGAACTGAAAGTCACTTTTAGAAAAAGTTATATTTCATTACATAGGCTGCTTGTTCATTTTTCCCCCCATCACTCAGTGAAGAGGATATTTGTATTTAGAGGCATCACTTTTATATCTGGAATAGGTTTCAGACTCCAGGTAGGAAGACTCTCACTGTTTTCAATGAATTTTGATTATGCCCTGCTTCACTCACTGACCTTTGCAGGTTCCCAAACACAAATACATGGAAACTCCTTGAGGAAATGTGTATTTCACACATAATGTGTACACGCGTGTGTATTTCTGAGCATAAGTTAAAACACAACAATCTGCAGGGTAGGCCATCCAAACATGCATTGCAGAGGGAGCTGGGATGCTGTCATGGCATCTGAACTTCTTCTTTCATATTTTATTTTGAAAAGTCATTGGGAAGGCAGCTCTGTATTCTTCTAACACAAGAATAACTTCTGGAACACAGCAAAAACTCAATGTGTATCTTTGCAACAGGAGTTGTCTCTAACACCTTTATAAGGTAACAAAATGGATAAAACCCAATTAATATGACATTTAAGTCGTATCATAGACTTAGTGGTCTGGTTTTTCATCCTGGTTTGTTTGGGGTTTTTTAATTTGAATTACATCCTTGTTAAAATTATACTTTTGATTTTAATGAGCGAGATTCCTGAAGCAACTGGAAGGCAATTCATGGTAACAATTTTTGCAGCACTGACGCATATTTGGGATTACTGTTGGAAGCACATTACTATTTACCCATTTCATCTGTTAACAAATGAACTGTTTAGTAAATAGGTACATAGGATATGAACAGGAAAACCACCTTAGTGTCTGCTTTCTTTATAGCACAAGTAGCACAACAGTGGAGTGAACAGGACAACACTTTACACACTGAGTAGAACATGGGGCCTTGCTCTCACAGTTTCTAAAACACCCAAAAAACCCTCAGTCTGAGTGGATTAAAAAGCCAACACACTCAGCTCAGATGAAGTGGCTCACTAAAACCAGCAGTTTCCTGGCTCCCCACTCCCCTGAACGCGTACTTCTGACGCACACAAACACGCGTGAGCCCACCCTCCTTCCCAGTCTCATCTCCTTACCACAGTCAGCAAAATCCTACCCAAAGAGTGGCTGGTTGGCGTCTTGCCGGCTCCTTGGGGAAGGTGTCTTGCCTGTGCAAACAAAAGCCCTGTCACCCGCAGCACGGAGCTGCAAGTTTCAGCGAGCACGGCTCCGTCCCGGGCTCCGTAAGGCAGATATTCCCTGTGCCTGTTCCTCGCAATATGGTGACAGCCAAACATTCTGCAGGAGCACAGCTCTTGTGCCTCCACTGATTTATTTCTCCCTTCTTCCATGGAGTTGTTTCTTAGGCAGTGTAAGTGCCTGCTGACCTCAGTATCTGAAGGGAGTTGGGGGTCTCTTGCTGCAAGTTTTGCCCATTTCACACGCAAAGCTCAGTGGGCAACAGCGATGGCACCGACAGCTTCATGGAAAAGCCATTTTATTCAGGTTCTGCTCTCTGTGTCACCAATTTTGCAATCAGAGGTAACGGAGATGCTGGCCAAGGATTCCCCAGAGCCCCTCCGAGGCACACGTTCATATCACCCCACCAGCCACAGGGATGGTGGCACCAGGCTGAGAAGGGGATGTCCATGGAGCAGGGAACTCAACTCCTTTCTCTCTGCACCACTAAGGAAACCTTGCATTTTAAATGTCATTGCTTAATTACATTTTTTTTTTGGTATCTTGAAACAGTACATCTTCATCTTCACTGGGTGATAGAATGTTCAAGTTATTGCTTTTGTGGAAAAACCAGCTAAGGTTTTATAACAATTTTTTTCTCTCTAAAGAACACAGAGGCAAGCATGTAAAGACATGTTGGGGATGCACTGACAAGAAATATATACAAGTTCTTTTACCATAAGTTGTGTAAAGGCTTCTTGTTAGTTTGTATTTCTTTCCCATTTTGTGTTAGATTTGCTTATAAGTGCAAAAGCTCCTAAATAAATTCATTCTTCAGCTCATAATAAGCTCATTAGAATTTGCAGGTAGTGATAAATTGGCATGAAAAATTTTAAATGACATCCACGTATGTTCTATGTGTCTGCCTATGAACCCAACAGCATTTGGATGTGATATTTGTAAGAGATAAATTTAACTTAATATTTTGTTTTAATTTACTTCTTTAATTTCTCTTATGGTTTATAGGATGTTGCTGTCTAGAAAGAATGTACAAAGAAGCAGCAATGAAATTACATGAAAGCATCTAAAAGGCAGAAATTTGGATTTAGTATTCATTAAAAGAAATATTCCTATATTCCTTTCATCTTTTTTTTTCCCCCTACAGCACTCTAAAAGTTCCTAAGCCAAAATGTGAACACTGAGAAACTTGAGGTTATTTTGGAATTTGCATTTATGCTCCCAGGTAAGTAATTTTATTGAGTCTCATTTTTTGTGTGCTTAGTAGTTTTTCAATTCACCTTTTAGATTATCCCCACATGGACTGCAAGACTTCAAACTTATAGTGCCTTTTTACCTCAAGCTCTGTATATTCTGTAGGTGCCTATACAGGACAGTGGCATTGTTTCAAAAAGTCTCCCGGAAAATAAAAACAATGCAAAACCAGAATTCTGGTTACATTTTCAACCATTAACTCTATAAGTTACTAAAAACAACATACGTTCGGCTGTGTTTTCTTGACTTTTATTTATAAAGCAGTCCTCATACACTCCCCATTTCCCTTTGACATAAAACAAAAAGAACATTGTGTAAAGGAAGATCAGAAGTATAAAAGATCAGAAGATATATTCTAGGAATAAGGGTCTTCAACTTTTTGAACCATTCTCAGGCCTTTCCAGCAGAACAGACTTTTCAACAAACCAGAAGAGCCTGCAAACCATGTTGGTTTCTAAGAGTTTTAAGAGACAAATTCATCTATTCCCCTCAAGTCTGGTGCTCTGCATGCTCAAGGTTATCTTTCCTTTCTAGCTACACCCATAAGGCATTGTTTTTAAAACCTGTGCAACATATAGAAAATATATATAGTATGTGTACTGTAAAAACATTACATTATATAACATCCTCCATTATGAGGAGAGAGAGTTTTAAAGTGGCCAAAGGTTTAGGAAACACCATCTCCAAGCTCTTTTTATTTTCAATGGACAAAGCCAGATGTTTGAGAGTTCTGTAAGACACAATCCTGTATCAGCCCTATTTTCAAAGAAGCCTCTCTCTCTCCACTGACTCTACCCTCCCTTTATCTCTTTAAAACTGAAATATTGAGAGGTTTTCTTTTCTTTCCATTTTAGACTAGAAACAAACTGTGAATCCTCTAAATTCCTCACAACTGGATCTGTCATTTCAGGATATTCCTGAGAGTTCTAACATATATAAGCATCTCAGCCAGTTGTTGCAGGTGTCTTGACCTTGGGCTAGAAACCTCAGGGCCACACATGTTCTTTCCGTTTTCCTGATTGTCTTCTCATCCTTCTTTTTGCATTCAGATAAGAAAAAGATAAAGATAGGTCTAATTTCAGGTAGGAGGTGGCTATTTTTCTGAGAAAAAGAAGGAGGGGTATTTCCTTCATTTGGTCTTAAGGTTGTTGTTCTAATAGGAACAGAAACAGCACAAGTTGGTGGAAAGAAGTGACTGACTCTGCACAGGCTTTTGGAGAAAGAGATGTTCTAGTGCAGGACAATGAGCACAACCACGGGAGTCGATCAAAAGGAACTGGGATGTCTCTCTCCTCTTCTGCAACTTTGCATTTCAAAATTGTGCACAATCAGCATCCCAAAATCAAAGTACATCAGAGAAGCAAAGGTTTTACACTGGCCCAAATCCAGTGTGAAAACAACAGCATGATTCACCTAAATTGCAGCTCCGTGGTACCACTACACCATTATCAGTTGTAGACTCAGATTAATGATGAAGATCTGGGGGCATGGGAGAAGTAAATCTGTACTTCCCAAGATTCACTTAGACATTTTTAAATGAAAAATGTGACAACTTTTCATGTTTCACTCACTTCTATCTTTAACTTAACATGATAATTTTTTCCAAGCAGACTTGCTTCCAAAAAGCACCTGAGGTAATCTGGGCAAGTGCAAAAATCTCCAGTCCCTCAGTACCCATAAATTCAAAGAGCAGATGAAAAGCCTTACACATGATTTCTGTTGAAGAGCTGAAAAGATTTAGGGGACTCCCAGCTGTGTGGTGACAACACAGCCAGACTACTGGTGGTGGCTCAGGGAAGCCCAGTGAAAATATGACCTGCTAATTTCAACAGTGAAGGGGCACAATGCTAAAGCTTTAACAGCTGCAAAGGTAATTAACTCTTTTATTAATTCCTGAGTTCCTGAAGTGCACAGTGTACGTGTGTGAGCGTGTCCATACACACCTAATTTGATAGATCTCTCTGTATAAGTAGATATACACATATACACAAGCATAAAGAAAAAATATACTGCATATATATACACACATATAAATCTGTTAAATATTTTAGTAAAAAAATAGTTTTTCTTGTCCTGATAAAGAACAGTCTAACACATATTCTGTTACACTACATACAGGACAATATTTTATAGCTACTAGACCTGCTCTGGTCAAAAGTTAGAGCCAGAAACAACCACTGGTTTTATTTTACACTGTTTGGCTTTTGATTTTAGGGAGCTCTTTGGGATAGGAATCGTGTCATCTTCTATGTTTTGTTTCAGTATAAACATGTCTGAGCACAAGACCAGATTTCAAACAAATGCAGGGCTTAAGCATTCCATGAACAGCATGACTTTGTAGCTGATGTTTTTGCACATGCCCAGGCAGCAGAACCAACACTGGCTGAAGACTGAGCCCTTCTTGGGCATTCCCACTCCTCGTAGGACCAGTGCCCTGGTTTAAAAAGCATGATAAATAACCAGATGAACAGCCCTTCTTCCTTCACATGCAAAAGAAATCTCACATCTCATTCCACATGCATCAGGCAAAGGACAAGCACACAGTCTTTGATTTCTATGGCCTTCTCAACAAGTCCTAACTCATTAACCACTGCACTCATCAACCTGTCCATGGCCTAATGGCACTGAGTTTGGGAGTACTGTACAGGCTGTAATTCCAATTTAAATAACTGCTAAAAGTATGCAGGGGGTTGGGTTTGTTCTTTCTTTCCTTTTTTTCTCTTTTCCAGCCTAGGAGAATCACTCTCCACAACTTAATCTGTCAAGGGCTCGCACGTCAGGAAAATAAGATGGAAACAATCTATAATATAATGCAGCCAGGAGGGGTTCCAGATGTCTTTCTTCATCAGCTCCAAGTATTTTAAGTGTATTTTCTCAGATCCTGTATACAGATAAATCGGTGTGTTTAACTATGATGATAAATTGCTTATTGAGTTGTACCACACTTTTAATATGTAACAATAACACACACTTGTAAGATATTCATGCAGCAAAATGCACGAGTAAATGCTCATGCAATTGCATCATATAGCACAAAAAAAGTTTGAAAAAATGCTTATTTGGGGGTGTTAATCTTCCTAGCACACTCCATGCCAAAATGCTTCAGTTTTCCTTAGTCTGATAGAAGCTCTTGAAGAAGGCTGGATGATGCTAAGAGAACATGTAAGGGAAATGCACATAATGAGAGCTCATCCCTTGTGTTAATGCTTTTTTTAATGAGTTAAAGACAGAAAGGTGCTGAAACTAACATAGATCTCTCACATGATCTATTTTGGAAGCAAATCAAAAGAAATTTTCTTTCTTTCAAGGTATAAATAGTTACACTTTTCTATTTGACTTATGGACTCTACAAAGCACTTCAACCATTTGGCTTTCTAGTTGAGACCTAAATTCCAGTTTTAATCACCCAGAGTTGAAAACATAATGCTTCACCCAAACATCTGGTGACAGTGACTGGAAAGAAATGAGGAGGAAATGAAAAAGCACATGAAACAGAGTTAACGGAAAACCTACTGAATCACATTTCTTTTACAATTTAATTTTGCTTTGCACTGAAAGAAACCAAGAGGTATTCTCTAGCTGTAAACAACTGTGATTCCAATACAGCAAAGACGTCCTGAATTTGCTGTGTGTTTTGACCAGAGGGTCACGTTGACAGAGCAGTTTGCCACTTAAACATTCTTACAGCCCTGTTGTGAAATTCCTACCACACTTCACATGTGAGCATCACATTTACCTTGTTCATTCCAACAGGAATGTGTGACCTCCTTTTCCAGTAGACCACCCTCAGGAGTCCCAGGTAAAAGGAAAACATTGCATTCAGTGTTTTAGGTTTTGTTGATTAAAACAAATCACAGTCTGCCCCTTCAGAGGATGATAGGGAAGTTCTAGGTATAAGACACCTTTGCAGGTTCTTTGGGGAGTAGGTGAACTCCTGGCAGTGAACTTGTTCTTGGGGGTATCAAATTCTCCTTTTTCGCTCTAAACTGCCACCAGCACACTGAAAAACAACAGATGATTACATTTTGGCAGCAAATTAAATAATAAGGACCAATATGTGCTTTGTAGCCTCCAAGGAGCGTTCATGAGATTGAAACCTGAAACTCTCTGTATTTCAAAATAATGTGGCAAAAAAAGTATTGCTTTAAAGCACTGACAAATAGTCAGAGACAAAAATGACTAACACGATATTAACCACAAAAAAAGACACGGTCAACATCTGCAATTTTACTAGCAGCAGTTTTAATTATTACCTCTATTATTAGAAAAACTGGAGGCCCCAAATCAGACTTTAGAGTTTTGCTAGCTACTCCACAGAGAAGGTTCAGTCTAGTGTAGTGACAAAGGATAGAAAAAAGCAGCAGATTGCCCCTATTTTATAAGTGGAAATTGACCCACAAGAAGACCAAGATGTACAAACATGGTCATGTTGGACTGTGCCAGAAAATAGCCTAGAGAAGCTGTGGCTGCCCCATCCCTGAAGTGTTCAAGGCCAGGTGTGTCAAGGCTTGGAGAAATCTGGCCTAGTGGAAGGTGTCCCTGCCCACAGCAGGGAGGTCGGAACAAGATGGTCTTTAAGGTCCCTTCCAACCCAAACCATTCCACGATTCAATGATTCTATTAATTCTGTTTGAGACAAGCTATTTTCATAAGTGTTGAAGCAGAACAGAAATTTTTTTCCATTATAAAGGCAATGATGGACTCACTATCTTTTTGAAATGAGCCAATTTAGCAGATGGTAATGGACTCTCCCAATACCCAAAGAGTGGGGCTACACTAATTGAGCTAGCAGGTATTTGGTCAATGGCGATGCACAGTGTATGCTTTTCAAGGTTAAATACAGACCTGAAAGTAAAGAAAACAATCTTTTTAGGACAATCATTTAAAAAATTATGAGAGAAGAATAATTCGTGTTGTTCCAACAGTAGGATGATGTACTATAATTTTGATTTTTCTCCAGTCTCTGAGCATAAACAGTATTAACATACCTTTTTTTTCTCCTCATGTGAATTTTAAAATATCAATCTTGCCTGACAAGATTACATAATTTGGTTCTGTGATCCTTTTTATTTTTCTTCTTTACTTTCAAAATCACCATCCAATACTGTAGATAAATAAGTTTCAATTTGTGGCTTGGTAGTCACAAAGGATACACTTAGCAAAAGACATTTTTCTCTGCTGCATATTTCTTCCCTGTAAACAATCAAAATTTACTGCCTGTTGGGTTTATCTAAAGCTATTTTTAAAAGATTTTCCCCCATACTTATGAAAAAAAATGATGTTATTTTTTGCCAAAACCTTTGCTGGTAAGGTGCATGCTCACATCATGAAATATATGACTGGTAAATTACGTGCTAGTGGAAGAAAACATGGTGCTTAAGTGTAAAATTTAACTGTTGAGTGTTGCAAGAAATAACCAGAACATAATAATATTTTAAATTAAAGGAGTTTAGGATCACTGATTGGGCTTTTATTGTTACATTGGTAGAAGGGTCACACTTCCCTTTGTTTAATCCCTACCATTGTCAATAGGAAATCACAAAAAAAGAAAATATTATCCAGTAATGATTGTTTATAAGATCTTGGCAGCATTTCTATTGCTAGTCATCATCATTTTCCTGACAAAGTGTATTCCTAAACTGGAACACCAGTATCCTCACTGCCAACTAAAACACACACCAGAGGAAGCAGCATATCAACCAACAAAGAGAAAGAAAAAACCCCAAACACAGGCTTTTCTCTCTTTCTAGGACACTGTTACCCCCTTTCAGGATCACTGCACACCACCAGAAACACTCAGTTTGTTCTGCTGACTTACACAGTCTGTCACTCGTTCTAGTCTGCTCATGTAAAGTTGCCAGAGCTTTAACAAAACATGTATTCATTTGAACTCTGTGTTCCTCCAGCCTTTGTTGGACAAAAAAGCACGGCCAATTCTTCATGTCCCAGCTGCAGGGATGTTTCTTCTCCAAATACACGGGAGGATGACTAAAGGGTTAGCTGCACACACAGCACAGAGCCTGAGCAAGGAGGATCGCAGATTCTCCACGTTTAATAAAACGAGAGAGCACTGATAATTTATGGCAGCTCTGAGTTGTAAGTACAACACACTGAAAGGTAAAGGCTATCCAAAAGTACCAGCCACTTCCCACACACCCTCCTGTCCTTGGCAAACAGTTCTTTCCAACAGATTCAGGCCTTTCAGTGCATCCTGGTTCCCTTCATACCTTCAACTTGCTGGGCCTCAGATCACAACGGTCCTTCAGCACATCTTTAATATTAGTCAATAATGTTAATTGTTAATTACATAAGCCGCGCTCTGCAAAATATCTGCTTAAACATATGCTGAAGTCTCATTAATCCAAAAAATAAAGGAAGACTTGGGAATATACATTGGTGCCTTCCTGCAGTAAAGAGACATGGATTGACTCTTCAGGGAGCTTAAGAGTTTTCTTTCTTCCATTCAGGTTAAATAAATGATAAGAAAAATGAATTCAGAGCAAAATGAAATCAAAGTATGGCACAAGAGCTCACTGACTGATTTGGTTTATTTGACAAGCAATGCAATTAATGTGAAGCATGGGGTGTCACTGGCCTATACTGGTGTCTGCAGCAACATATATAAGACCTGTGAGGTTCCAGTAGCTATTTTGGGGTTTTTTTACATTTTTTATGTTACACATTTTGCTTCTATGCAGTAATATCTGCATGAGATTTTTATTGCATCTGCAGTTTATTGATCATCACTTTTAACACACTTACTCCTTGGAGTAACTCTGGGAGTTTGTGCTCAGTGCAGCTACTCCTCTCTGCCCAAAACACTCTGGCTGCTATAAATCCTGGAATCGGCAAAGTGGCTGGCAAATAATCTCTTCTTTAATGAGAAAGATGACAAATGGAAGGAGAGCCACAAGAGCAACAGGGAGATGCATCTCGTGAAAGTGCACTAAAAAAGCTGGGATGCCTCTAGGTGATTCCTGTACTTCCTGAGCTAATGGATAACCAGCTGACTGGAAAGAGCTGGGCATAATGAGCGGAACAAATTCCCTGTTTCCAAGTCCCTGCCTGCTGTGGGGCTGCCAGCAGTGGCACTGCTTGCTTCAGTCCGTAAAGACCTGTGAGCTGCACTTTGCCTCTCCTGTCTGTCCTCCTGATCCTTGCAGGAATGGCACATCTTCAAGGAGATATTCAAAAGTCAGGATGGAGATTCCCTGGTTTTGGTAACTCGCTTACCATTCTCACTGAAGGATCACTACATGCAAGCACACAGCACAATGCTAGATAGTGTTTAAAAGTGTCACTCAGACTGTGCCCTTCCTGGTAAAAGTGGGATAAGATGGCCACTGCCAAGTTGTGAATTTAACTGCCCTCAGCCAGAAATGAGCCACCTTTTTCCTACCTCACTTTCCTCTTGTCAGTAAAGTTTGCAATGATCTAGCAAACGGAGGGAATAGTGGCCGGGTGGGATGCAGTGTCCATGCTCGAATGCCTTGTGGAAAGCAGAGGGACTCTGCCTGTCTGAGACACAGAAGAGACCACTGGCACCGTCCAGATCAATGTTTTCAGTCACCCCCATGGTGAGAGTGAGAAATCAGACACATATTCCAGACTTTAAGATGACTTGGTGATAGCTCATCCCCACGATAATTCCCAATGTCCAAGCTTTACCCAAATGCAAAGCAGCCAAGAATAAAGTGTCTTGGTCACAGCAGCAAAAAGACAGTGTAACTCCTCTACTGATGAGCCATGACAGGCAGGAAGAACAAATCCTCCCAGTTATCCTCCAAGGAGAACTGCTTAAAGGTTATGCTTCCCAGCCTTGATCCAGACTATTCTGACATGAGAGATTTCACCCCAAAGACACCTGGTTGCAGTACAAGAGGACATGTTCAGCAATACAGGACAAAACAGAAAGAAAAGAGTTCTCCAGGGCCTAAGAAGAAAATCCTACTTACATACTGCAAACCAGAGAAGCTCCAAAGACAGGAAAAGATTTTAATGAACTTTGAACATCTGACTCCTTCCAGCATTATGGAAACAAAGTTGTCATTCCCTCTAACAGTCCCTATCACAGCCAAGAATATCCAGCACTGGAAAACCTCTGTAGAATGGTGCAAAATGAAAGCTATTATATTTCCAGTTATCACAATATTTTCTCAAAATCTTCTCTCTGACAAGTAAAAGAGAATTCTTTCAAATAGGAACTGCTTCCAAAAAGGCAGAGAAGCCAATGCTATTGATTCAAATAACAGTAGAGGAAAATTTAATATTGAAAGTAGTTCCCACACTCTAAAATTGGTTGAGTTTTTTTGTTAGGTTGGTTAGTTTTTGTTTGGTTTGGTTTTTAAGTGAATTATAAGATGGAATCAATTATTATATCCCAAATAATGATTGGAACATCACTTCCTTGGACTAGCAGCTGTGTGTTGCCCAACAGTTCTGAACACTGATCTCGAGGCACTGACCTGTGCCTGGTCACATAGTTTTCGGCAATTCCTACTTCCCAGCAATCCTGGTGAAACATTTACTGACTCAGATAATTCTGATTTTTATCATAATGCGAGACTTAAAAAATGCAACAACTGCAATCCAAGAGCCCAGAAGGGTTCTCCAGCTAAGGGGAGGATCTACAATAAATGGATATTGCTTTAAAGAACTGAGGATAAATTGCTGTGAATGTGGTTCTCTGGAGGAAACCCTACAAGTTTCATCACTGAACTGAGTGATGGGACTTGGCTGCACTGGTGAGACCTGGAGCCATTTGTCACTGTCCCCTTGAGCCACACCTGCTGATTCCCTGCCTTCCACAGCCAGGAATCCAGATGGCTTCCCACAGGTGTCTTGTGTACCAGCATAGCTCTGCATGGGTGTTCTAGTCACAGAGCCCTGCTGGGAGAGTCACTCTTCAAAGCGCTCTCAAGCCACACAGAACTCACAGCCTGCCCCTGCTTTATAAAAAAATGGTATCTATGGACATTTAAACACTTGCAGGGAAAGTGATTCCTTACGGAAATTACTTGAAGGAATAGCAGTGGGAAATGTGCAGACAGCACAGATAGCCACGTATTACACACTTCCTATATGCCTATAAGACCTCTGAGCACACAGTTTAAACCTGTCACAACAGCATCAAAAAAAAAATATGGACAAAGGAAAACAGTGCCCATTTTTACAAACGTACACTTTCTTTCAGGTTGTTTTCATGTAGTGTGTCTCAAATGTGTCCTGGCCAGAGTAGCATTTTAAAAATGAGACAAAAATTGTGATGCATAACAACTCCACAACTTTCCTGGGCAGCTTCTTCCAATGCATGTTAACCCTTTTGGTGAGGAAATTTTTCCTAATATCCAATCTAAACCTCCCCTGGTGCAACTTGAGGCCGTTTCCTCTTGTCTTATCACTTGTTATCGGGGAGAAGATGCCAACACTCTCCTGGCTGCACCCTCCTGTCAGGAAGTTGTAGAGAATGACAAGGTCCACCATGAGCCTCTTTTTCTCCAGGTTAAACAACCCCAGCTCCCTCAGCTGTTCCTCATCAGACTCATGCTCCAGACAGTTCACAATCTTCACTGCCCTTCCCTGGACATGTTTCAGCACATTCAGTGTCTTACACATCCATTTTCCTGACAGACAATTCAAAGCTGAGGGAGCTGGGGCTGTGCAGCTCCAGAGGAGACCCAGCTGAGAGGGGCCCTCACCCCTGGGTGTCCCTGTGTGCAGGGAGGGGCAGAGCAGGGCCCAGGCTCTGCTCCGTGGGGCCCAGCAATGGCACCGGAGGAACGGGCAGGGACTGATGCCCAGGAAGTTCCCCCTGGACATGAGGAAGAACTTCTTCCCTGGGCAGTGACCACACACTGGAACAGATCACCCAGAGAGGGTGTGGAGTCTCCCTCACTGGAGACATTCCAGAACCATCTGGACACAACCCTGTGCCCTGTGCTCTGGGATGGCCCTGCTGGAGCAGGGAGGTTGGACAAGATGCCCCACTGTGGTCCCTTCCAACCTGACCCATTCCGGGGTTGCCTGACTCTCTGAGGTAGTGGGGCCTGGCATGAGGGAAGAAGAAACCCTAAGGCAGAAGAAATAGAAGAGAGAAAGAATTAAGATGGGTTAATACCAGAGGAATACTCAAATCCTTCAAATGAGACAGTGAAAATGGAAAAAAGGAAGAAATATGCTTTGTTTGGCCTCTCTGGCATGTGATTGCAATGTGCAGATCATGCAAATGCAGACTTGTGAAGAAACAGGATTACAAGAAACCTGACTGAAGAGCTGTGGAGCCTTATAGACCATTCACCTCAACACCGGCAGCAGCAAGAACCAGTCTCTTCCACTGCCATCCTTCAAGTCTTCTACTGTTGTATATAAATTTCTATGTATGCAATCAATTAATATATGACCTGACAACCACCTACAGTGGCTTTTTTCATAGTAGTGGTCTAGATATTGAGGAATAGAGGATGGGCAGGCACTGTTCAGTTCTCTGTGGTGACCAGTGACCAGAGGGAATGGTCTGAAGCTGTGTCAGGGGAGGAATAGGTTGGATAATAGAAGAAGGTTCTTCCCCCAGAGAGTGGTTGGCAGTGAACAGGCTCCCCAGGGAGTGGTCACAGCCCAAGGCTGCCAGAGCTCAGGAAGGGCTTGGACAATGCTCTCAGGCACAGGGTGGGATGCTTTTGGATGGTCCTGTGCAGGCCCAGGAGTTGGACTCAATGATCCTTGTGGGTGCCTTTCAACTCAGGATATTCTGTGATTCCATGACTATATCTGGTGGGGGAGTGTGACTGCCAGAGACTCGGGAATGATCAGACTGGGAAGTTTCCTTAACGTAGAGACACCACTTATTGCAACTTCAATGCAAATAACACTAAAAAGCCTGTAAGAATTTGGATGATGTTATCACCAAACAAGAGCTGAACAGACAGCAGAGAATGACAACTCACTATTTCAATCAGTAGGGTTAATTAATTATGCTTCTCTGAGCTCTTAACAGCTGAAGAAAACTAAACAAGGATGAACAGAAATCACATGCTGTGCAATACAGTATTGACTACTTCAGTCAACCAGAATTTTAAACTATGTTTTATGCTTCCTTAAGCTGCCAAATCCTTTTCATCCATGATTAAGAAAGCGTATTGAATTTCCAGTATTCACCTGCAGAAACCCACAAGACTTTCCAAGATTTCATCTCTACCACAAAAACACTTCAACTTTTATAAATAGATTGCAAAACAAAAAAGAAACAAATAAACAAACAAGACCAAAAAAAAAAAAGGAGGGCACTCCCCTGATGTGCAGTCTCATTTAAACAACAGCCAGGAAAATGAGTTACACAGCATAACACCTTACTGTGCAGGTTTGTCTTCCATGTACTTTTGTGTCCTAACTGATTTTTTCCAGTTCCAAGAGGTTGCTTCCTGCAAATGAATGAACCAATTACTGTCAGTAGCCATAGTTGAACACACAGAAAATGTAATCTTTTCACCCCTAGCATTAATCTTAAAGATAAACATAATATATTTGAATTTCTGTATGTTTTTCAACACGTAGAGCTTCTCTGGAATAACATATAAAGCAAGAAGAAATATGTGCCATTGTACAACAGTTTCATACACCAAATGTACATCAACAATAAATGCAGTTTTCAGTGAAGAAATTTAAAGTGAAAGTGCAACTTTTTCTGCACAGCAATTAGTAGTATTGTATGATTTTTCAGTGAGGTAAATAAATGCCTGCATTAAAAAAACCCAGCTAAACAAAACAGAGAAAAGCACAGAATCAACCTGGAATAGGAGAGGACATAAATGTAAATCGTTCTTCCGTAACTTCAAATGAATTATATCCAAGTAATTGTGTCTAGAAGTCACACTATCTGCGGGTATGACATTTCTGAATCTTTTTTTATTTTTAAGAGAAACTGAAAAAGCAGCTCTCAAAATGTCTTAACTCCTTTAAAAGTTGTCAATTAGTGAAAATTAATTTAGTGAAAATTAATTTAGTGAAATTAGTGAAAATTAATAGACCTCAGTGGAGAAAAGGGGAAGACAAGTTATGAGCAAGACAGGTCAATATTCTCAAGGCTTTTTGTCAGCAAAGCATTCTGCACTTTATAGGGTAGAAAAGCCAGGCAGACGGGGTAGGCCTTGCCTGTGTCACGGGTCAGTGGCTGTTGTTATTATGGAGATTGCCCAGAGAATTGCAGCACACCCCATGAAATTCCAGCTCTGCTGGGATTTGCTGCTTGTTCTGGATGCTCCTGTTGATCTGAACCGGCTCTTGCTTGGCCCTCGCTGTGGGTCTCCCTCTGGAGGGGTCCGTCACACCTCGAGTTGCACTCCAGATGTTGGGCAGTCATCCAGGCTCCTTTACAGCAGGAGAAATGGAGCAACATCTCCAAAGGTGGCTCATCTCTCACGGCAGATATTTCTCCTCTGATGGGGTGACCTGTCATTTGCACATAATTCCCCTCCAGTCTGATCTTTCGAGCAGAGTGGAGGCCTTGGTGAGTACCAGCAGAGCAGCTGTGGCTGTGCAGGTTCAGGGACTTGTCCTTAGAGATAATTATCCTTAAGATAATTACAAGACCACCCTGTCAAAACATAGAGGGAGGTGAGGTGAATCTCCTCAAATGTACCTGGCAGCCAAAGAGAAGGAACCACATCATCCCAGCAGGAGTTATAAATCATGCACCTCCTCGCATGCACACACCAGTTTCAAGGCACACAGCCATGTAGGGTTCTTACTCTCAGTGGAGCTGTGTTTGCTTGTCATACACCTGTAAGCCTCCATGGGGTTTCTATCATCTTTGCAGGTTTTATGTCATTTGCATCTCAGGCAGCATGTGGAATCTTTACACTTCCTTGCAATTTTACCAATTTTAATTCATGGAAATTCAGTGAGACTGCTACTCTGTGTGACTGTATACAAGAGAGGTATTAATGCATTATTGTGCGATCAGAAATTATTGTGTCATTATTTCCCCAGGGACAGCACATGGCAATGCTCTGATCAGCACTGGGGCATTGTCCTCCAGGTTGGAATGGCATCCTGCCAGAAAAGGAGTATAAGGAAGAAAAAGCGAGGAAAGAAAATATTATTTCACTACATTTTCATTTAGTGAAAAAAGAACGAAAACTCCACATATTTTTCATTAAATGTTTCCAGAACTTTCTCTGTTGGTTTACTCTGATGTTTGAGAAGATTGCAGCTGCCACACCCTCAGTCTGTTTGGGTATATGGAGGCTGCCAGTGGAAAGGGCTGTTTGTCAAGACTTGTCATTTGATTTTACAGGGCAAAAATATTTGCAGCATTTACTAGTTCAACAAGTGTGGGTGTTTTTCTTGAAAACAAACAAACAAAAAAAGAGGGGGTTTTATTTATATGGCTTTTTACTTAGGAAAAAATTTATATGAAAACAACAACTCATTTGATGGAGTCGTATCAGACCCCGGTACTTTCTGGGTAGCAAAGATGAATAGACCGGAATTATGACAGCTTCTGGTTCCACTAAACACCTTATAATTATTTATAATTATTTATGTATACAAAGCCAATACTCCCAAGTGCTGGGCAGCCCTTCAGTGGGACATCGACAGGCTGGAGAGA
>WBMZ01014721.1:116-20849 GCA_013400975.1 Atrichornis clamosus
CCTTGCCCTGCCCTGCCCTGCCTTGCCCTGCCCTGCCCTGCCTTGCCCTGCCCTGCCCTGCCCGTCTTCGGCGCGGGGGTCCCTGAGCTCTTTCAGCAAATTACAGCTCCTCTTTTACACGGAAAAAAAGTGGTTAAAGTCCTGCATAGTATTTCAGTAAAAACTAGGAGAAAGCGCTCTCTCTGTGAACCACGGCTTTGGAATCACTGCAGTACAGCTGTGTAAATTTTAAGGCCAGAAAAAAAACACCCTTAAGAAGACCTATTCTGTTCCGTGTTATGCAGGCCAAGAAAAATTCCACCCCGTCATTCCTGCTCACAAGCCTTGGGAGCACAAATCCTGTACTATAATACATTCTTGGAGCCCTTAAGGCTGTTCCCTTGTCTCACTGAAATGCTGCCCATCAGCTCTCGCTTGCCAGACTTTTCTAAAGCTGTAGTCAGCACGGTTATGATGAGCACAGTTATGAATACCTGTGCAGGCAGAAATGTGAACAATGCTAAAACAAATGCAGTGACTCATTAATCGTTTTCTAGCTTTGTTTTTGAGTCCACCTGCTCCATTCCCGTCAAGCAGTGCACAATTCAGCTCCTAGTGGGTGGATTGCTTGTAAACAGTCTCTGATGCAGTAGCCAGGTTGCCACAGTGTATCAGGCAAGAAATTTGCCGGAGGTAGTGGGTCCCTGGAGTTACAATCTTGTCAGGAAACTCTGGGCATGCCATAGCCTCAGGGGACCGCGGTGCTCCTAGAAGCAGGTGGTGGTCCAGTACCTCCTTGTGTGGCATCACTGAAACCAACTTAAAATAGTGCTTGATCTGCAGTGCCTGTATTTATAAGCCAGCTTTTCTGGGGCTGATCCAAAGCCCACTGACGTAAATGAAAATTCCCCCTGACTTCCGAAGGATTGGGATTGGGCTTTCCATGAGCAAAAGTCTGCTCATTTCAGTGTGTGCAATAGGTGAAACAAAATCTCCTAAGACCCCTGGTGCTCAGAGGTTTTTTGTCCCTTATTTCCCTTGGACTCACTGTGACTCTCAGTTGCAGAGGTGTGACCCGAGTCATGCCACTCAGGACCTGAGGGCCCCCAGCACACAGACCCACAGCAGCACCACGGCCCAGCACAAACCTGCCAGGCTCCGCACAGCAAAGCAGCTCAGAGCACAGAGCCTTGGTGAGAAGCCCTAACCCTGCATGCCTCAGCAGTCCTATAAATCATGGTGAGTTTGGAACTACAAGTGCTGAATACTGCCACTCAATCCCTCTGCAGAGTGCTGCCTTGGAGCCTAAAAGATACCAGTCTTTTTGGGATCTATACCTCGAGATGTCTAAAGGCAGCTGAAGGACAAAGATAAGCACACAGTCTCTATCAGGCTTTTTCAACAGCATCACGAAATAATTAGGATATGAAGTCCTTAAAAATGACTTACCATTTTTTTTAGAATATGGGCTGCTGAACCCCTGGTAGGTTAGTATTTATATGACAATATATTTAGGAGTAAGAAACACAGGTGTAATAATTTATCCAGCAGATGCCCACTGTAAGCAGGATAATATTGTGTCTATTTATAATCCATGAGAGAGTCACCCTCTGAAACCCTGTTCAGGGAGTCCAAATGAAGCTCTGAGCAAGCCTTGGTGGCCTCTTTGTCTGTGAGCTCTCAGAGGCAATGCTGGGCACGGCAAAAGCTGAAGGGTGGCTTTTGCCAAAGTGAACAGCAGCCTCGAGTGGGAAAATGGAGTTCCCCACACTCAGCAGGACCTGGTGTTACCAAACTTAGTTCAGCCTGGAGAAGAAAAGGCTCTGGGGAGACCTCAGAGCCCCTTCCAGTGCCTAAAGGGGCTCCAAGGGAGCTGGAGAGGGACTTAGGACAAGGGGGAATGGCTTCCCACTGCCAGAGGGCAGGGCTGGATGGGATACAGGGAAGGAATTCTTCCCTGTGAGGGTGGGGAGGCCCTGGCACAGGTTTCCCAGAGCAGCTGTGGCTGCCCCATCCCTGGAAGTGTCCAAGGCCAGGTTGGACAGGGCTTGGAGCAACCTGGGATATGGAGGGTGTCCCTGCCCATGGCAGGGCACTGGAATGAGATGGGCTTTAAGGTCCCTTCCAACCCAAGCCATTCCATGATTCCAGACAGAATTGAGCACTGGTAGCGTAGAGCTGGGTGTGCCCAGGGCCAGCAGACGCCTGTGCCTGCAGTGGCACACAATGCTTGGCAGAGCTGCTGGGCACTGCAGCCTCACTGGTCCATCTGCTCAGCAACAAATCTCACCTTGTGCAATTTTCCACACCTAGTGTGGAAAAGAGTTGGATTCTTGCATTTATGTAATTCTTGAGTTATGACTCTCATGACACTTCATCCTACTGTCTTCTTCATGCGCCTCTCAATCCTAAGGACCCCAAAGCCATTATAACTCAAGAGCAGGACACAGCATTTTCATGGAATTAGTTAATCTACTCCTGAAATAGATCCTGTTTATGAGGAAAGGAGGAGGCCTGTGTTCAGTAGGTATTGCAATCCCTCAGGTCTTAAGAGAGGATGCTGTTGGACAGCATGACAAGATGCTCTTGCTAACAGGACTGTCCGTTTGAACATGCCTTTCCGATTATCACTTTGTGGATTTTGTCAGAGCAGAGTAAGTTGGGAATTTGGAAGGAGTCGTCAGTAGCAGACAAAACCAGAAATCGACTTTCCTGTAGATCATGGTGAAGCATATGGTTATGGTCAGGAAATGAGCGTGTCAGGGGGTAGATACTATGGCTGACACATCACTTCTTGATGCTTCTCAAGAGGAGCCCAACCATGATTAACTGCACCAAACCTCCCTTCTAGAAATGCTCTTGTTCTGAATCAGTGACATCACTCATGCCACTAACAGCCTGAGGAGTCTTAAAGTCTTTGCGCCATCAGCTAAACCAGGTCATTAAAATCCTCACTGTCTTCACAGGGAGCAGGTATCTCTGTTCCAAGTCTACAGTCAATTCCTTCTGTAGATACTATGAATTCCAGCTCCACCTGGGCGCCTCCACATCTTGCTCACTGCACTGGACATGGCACAGTTTTGGCATTGACTGTGGCCAGTGGAGTACTGGGCATTACATGACTAAGGCATGGACTAAGAAGGAGTCCAGCAGTGTCTGCAGTTCAATGAAATGCACTGCAGTAAGGCAATGGACTGCATGTGCCACTGGTGCAGAGCCTGGGTCTCTGAATGCCATTGGAGCCTGCACATTAGAGCAGCAAGAGCTTAGTTTTACTTACAGCACCTTTATAAATTACATACTCTCCTAGAGAGTGTGCTCGGAGTCCTTTGAACAGGTCTCTGTCATCTTAGTTACTCTGAAATGCAGAATAGCTAGTGGGATTTAAACACCTTGATTAGGAAAATATCACACACATTTGAAAACCTTCTAGGTCTCTCTCCATCCACCAATGGCTATTCCTGTAAAAGCAATATCTTCTGTGAATTTCCTGGAATAACAGCTCCTCTTTGAGAATCAACACCATCTCAAGACATTCCTTGGCTATTGATTGTGCAGCTCCCTCTTACCACCATTATATGGATATTTTGGTTTATGTAGTTTCCTTTTTCCCACTTAGATCGTCCTCAGCTCTTGATACCATTTTCTTCATTTGTTTCAAGCTGGATGCAGAATTTTTTATTTGGGGACATTGGGTCCCTCCCCCTTATCTGTCTCTCAGCAGCTGTTTGCTACCTAGACTCGGCCCTAAATCCTACAGTGACAGGTGATGCCCACTGACACAGCTCCACGTCTTCTCTTTCCCACTGCCACCCCCACTTCAATATTCTGACTCTGGTGTCTGCCCTTACCATGCCATTTGGTTTCTGAGCTCTACTGTTTACGATTACAGAGGGATCTCAGATGCTCCATGCAGAGACAGCATGTCCCGATGCTTGTTGCAGTCCACTTACCTGCCCCTGCTGCCGGCATCTGCTGCACTGCCTTACTCACACATTTTTTCTGCCATGTATCGGCCTGAATTCATTGTCCTTGAGTAGTCTTATAACCTTGGGTATGCAGAGAAGGCGCCTTATTGCCTGGTGCCAAAGTTCAGTAGCTTGAGTGAAAGGTACAACTTTGTGAGCGTGGTACTGAAAAGAGAGATGCAGACACTGTGGGTCCTCTCGGATGCCATGTAACCCACTCCCCCTGGCCCTGTGGGGAGGCACATGGGAGCAGCTTTGTTCCTATTTTAAGTACAGACCAAAGTAGCCAAGAGCCATTTGTCCTCCCTGTGCAGTCTGGAAGGATTTGAGTTACAAGCCTCAAAGGCCTGCTATTGAGTGTGCTGCTCCAGGGGATTACAGACAGGAAAGCTGTCCCAGGATCCCTGTCCTTCTTGAAAGGACTTCTAAAGTATACGACCTGTGGCTAATATTAGACACTGCAACTTCAGCAAGCAATCCAGTGCCCTTTCTGTAGTGCTTGGCCCTGCCCATTCCTGCTGTGATCTCCTCCTGCAGCACCATTTTCCGGGTGAATGTCAGGACCTCAGGACTCACGTCACTAGACACTTAAGGGTCCCTTGCTGATATCCTTGTTGAAGAAAGGGAAGTGTCCTGAGCAAGCCCACCAGCGTGTCAGAATATCTTTGCCTTCCCTCACACAGCCAAACCTCAGCACAATATACTGAATGGCTGATTTTATTGTAAACAAAACCGATTTCACTCCCATTCATTCTCTTTTGGATTTCATTCATAGGTTCTCTGACACATACAGAAATACTGAGATGGATGTGTGCAAGTGGTTCAGCCAGGGTCACTTGAGGTAACACCAGGAACAGGCAGCACTGGCTGCTGAGTCCTCATCACGTCTCTCAGCTCTCTATGAGTTGGTGGCCATGTGCTGTATTTTGCATACACCTTTCATACCCATCACAAGGCTCTTCCTCCAGAGAGCGCCAGGGCTTCACCAGGCCTTGGCTGCAGCCCTCCAGCCAGCCCCAGGACCTGAACAGACTAGAATATTCCAGTTGGAGGGGACCTACAGCAACAATCTCATCCAACTGCCTGACTCCTTCACAGCTGACCAAAAGTTAAAGCTTGTTCTTAAGGCCATTGTCCAAATGCCTCTTTAACACTGACAGGCCTGGGGCATCAACTGCTTCTCAAGGAAGCCCATTCCAGGGTTTGAACACCCTCTTGTCAAAGAAATGCTCCCTCATGTCAAGTCTGAACCTTCCCTGCAGCAGCTTTGAACCATTTCCAGGAGTGCTGTCCCTGGATCTCAAGGAGAAGAGCTCAGCACCTCCCTCTCCACATCCCCTCCTCAGGAAGTTGCAGAGAACAAGGTCACCCCTCAGCCTCCAAAGGAGACGAGGCCAGAGCTGTCAGCTACTCCTAACAGGACATGCTTTCCAGCCCTTCACCAGCTTGGTTCCCCTCCTCTGAACATGTTTGAGGATCCTCACATCCTTTTTAAATTGTGGGGCCCAATTTATGCGATTGCATTCCCATTCTGTGGGGGAACACAGTATGGGAATGCAGTTAGTACAGCTACAGTCAATTGTTTCAGGATGTGCTATGCCAACATTCATTTGCTGTGTGTGGCCCTTTGCAGAGAGGAAAGGATGGTCTTAAAATGTACTGGTTACCAACTTGTTTTCAAGTGTAATTCAAAGCACAGGTTTTAGTCCATAAATCCCATGTCATTTGCAATCCTTGCTACTTAAAGACTGAGGGCACTCATGGAAAGGGAATTTGTCTCTAGTTTCACTCTGCCTGTTGATCTATCAGACCCATGTTTGGCCATATGGAAGGGTCTGTGTCGTGACACTGAGCCTGTGTCATGGTTAAAACCCAGCTGGCAACCAAGTACCACACAACCACTCCTCACTCACCTCCATCCTGCCCCTGGTGGGAAGGAGAATCAGAAAGAAAAGATAAACTTCATGGGCTGAGATAAGAACAGTTTAACAATCAAAAAAACCCACAAAACCCCTCCACCAACAATAATAAAACCAATACTAATAATTGTTGTGGAAAGGAGAGAGTTAGAGGGATAAAACCCAAGAGGAACAAGTGATGCCCAATACAGTCGCTCACCACCCACTGATCTGTGCCCAGCCCATTCCCCAGCAGTGATGGGCCCCTCCCAGGCAGCTCCCCCAGTTCACACACTGGGCAGGACATTCTGTGGCGTGGAATATCCCTCTGGCCGGTTCGGGTCAGCTGTGCCACCCGTGCTCCCCCCCAGCTGCTTGTGCAGCTCCTCGCTGGCAGGGCATGAGACACTGAACAGTCCTTGGCCTGGGGTGAGCACAACTGAGCAACAACCAAAACATCACTGTGTGATCAACATTATTCTCATCCTGAATCCAAAATACAGTGTTGTACCAGCCACTGGGAAGGAAATGAACTCTGACGGCCCTTGTGCAGCTGGAAAACCATGACACAGTTGCCATCACAGAGACATGGTGGGATAACTCGCATGACTAGAGTGCTGCAATGGATGGCTGTAAACTTCTCAGAAGGGACAGGCAAGGAAGGGGAGATTTGGGGGAAGCTCTGTGTGTGAGGGAACGTTTTGACTGCCTCGAGCTTAGTGATAGTAATGATAAGGTTGAATGCTTCTGTTTATGGTTGAGGATCAGGGGGAAGGTCAGTGACTGTCATAGACTGACCAGACAGGAAGAAGAGGCAGATAGAACATTCTATAAGCAGCTGGGAGAAGCCCCACAATCACTGGTCCTTGTTCTTGTGTGGGACTTCAATGTACCAGATGTCTGCTGGAAGGAGGAGAGGAAACAGGCTAGGAGGTGGAAGAGAACTGCCTGACACAGCTGGCAAGTGAGACAGCCAGGGAAGCTGCCCCACTGGACTTGCTGTTTGTGAGCAGAGAAGGACTGGTGGGTGCTTTGGCCGCTGAGGCCGTGTGGGCACAGCGATAATGAAGTGACAGAGTTTTGGATATTGCAGAAATAAGGAAGAGGGGCAGCAGAACTGCCACCTTGGGCTTCTGGAGAGCAGACTTTGGCCTGTTCAGGAGACTGATGGAGAGTCCCTTGGGAAGCAGCCCTGAAGGGCAAAGGGGTCCAGGAAGGCTGGACATTCTTCAAGAAGGAAATCTTCAAGGCACAAGAACAGACCGTCCCCGTTTGCCTAAAGACGAGGAGGGAGGAGAGTTGCCTGGCTGGAGGGTGAAATTGGGCTGTAACTCAAGGGGAGAAAGAGCATTGAGCACCTCTTGAAAAATGAGCAGGGAACTCAGGAGGATTATGAGGATGTTGGGAGCCTCAAGCATTCACAGCTCAATACAGTTATGATCCTTTTGATAGTCCCAATGAGTGGCCTGAACTAGAGCTTCCTCTCAGTGCTGGACAGTATGTTTACATCTTTGGAGACATGGATGAAGATGGTTGGTATGTGGGAGCGCTGCACGATGGCACAAGAGGATTTGTCCCATTCAATCTCATTAAAGCAGCTGCAATGATGGACATCCTGATGGCACCACATCTGATGGAGACCACCTGATGGTGTCTCCAGAGCCTAATGATTGCAGGACACACAGGATGTCCAGTCTTTTTATATCTTCCTATTAAATGTTTTCTTAATGATCTCTGTGTCCCCTCCCTGTCCTGTGTATGTGTGAACTGAAAGGACCACGTGCCAGCTCCTGGGGGGCTGGTGTGTGCAGGCTGCTGGAGTCAGCCAGGGGGTGCAGGCAGCCCTGGCTTGTGGTGCCAGCTACTGACAGGGGTCCAAGTGCAGCGATGTAGTGGAGGGTGTGGATGTCTTGGCCATCCGACACTGGGGCAAGAATGGTTGGTGTCCTGAAAACCACTTGCTGGGGGGTCCAGCGTGAGTGAGGGGAGTGAGAAGTTCTGTGGGTATCTCTGTCTTCCCCAAACCTGATGTTCCTTGGTTGTGCAGGTGCATTCACCAGCAAACTTCAAGCTGAACCACTTGGTGACTTGGGGGCCCTCAGATCTGGGCTGAGGTATCAGCTGGGCAGAGGGGCTGTGCTGGCTGACCTGGCTGACCTGGCTGTGCTCACCTGAGGAGATGTGCAAGTGTAGGGTGCCTGTGGGACAAACCTGTGAGTGCTGCGTGTTTTCAGGAAGCAATAAGGTGGAGCACTCAGTGAGTTGGGGACACAGGGGTTGTGACAGACAGATGGGATTTGGGCAGGAGTACCAAAGAGCAGGTTGTGTCAGTACTCAGGGAATCCATACACGTGTGTGCTTGTGATCATAGAGTGCCATGCGTGTACCTATATTGGTGACCTCCTCTCTCCGCCAGCCCAGAACAAGGCACCAGGCTGGGTTTCAGCAGCCAGGGAGGACTGTACTGGGTGGAACTGGTCTGTACTGAACTAGAACAGCACAGCAGGAGGAGTTCTGGGCTGGAGTGGCTGGAAGTTGTGGCAGGTCTTGACATCCCTCAACACTGTGGGTCTGTAAAGACTGAAGCAAAGAAGGCATTCAGTAACTTCACCTCTGTATTCTCTGTTACCAGGACACCCACCTTGTTCAGCAGCAGGTTCACATTTTTCCTAGGCTTCCTTTTGCTACTGATGTACTTGAAGAAGCCCTTCTTGTTGTCCTTGACATCCCTTGCCAGATATAATTCAAAGTGACCTGTAGCCTTTCTCCACATCCCTGCAAACTCTGACAATGTTTTCCCACATTCCATAAACTTCCTTTTTCCATTGATTTTTGCCAGCAACAACCTGCTCATCCATGCAGGTCTCCTTCCCCTTTTGCTCGATTTCTTACTCACAGAGATGTACTGATCCTGAAGTTGGAGGAATTGATGCTTCAATATTAACTTGGACTCCCCCACCATCTAGTGCCCTACCCAATGGAATTCCTTCAAGTAGTCCTTGAAGGGGCCAGAGTTAGTTCTTATAAAATCTAGGGCTGGAATCCTAGTTATGGCCCAGCTTTCCCCATACAGGATCCTGAACTCCACCATTTCATGGTCACTGCAGCCGAGGCTGCTCCCAGCCTTCACACCCCCAACCAGTCCTTCCTCCTGTTAGTACAAGGTGGGTCCACAGCACACCTGTCCTCGTGGACTCCTCCACGACGTGTGTCAGAGAATGATCACTGCAGAGACCTCCTGGGCTGTTTGTGCTGAGCAGTGCTGTCCTTCCAGCTGACACCAGGGCGGTTGAAGTGCCCCATGAGAACCAGGGACTGTGACCCTAGGACTATTTCCAGCTGTCTGTAGAATGCCTCAGCAATTTCCTCATCAGGTGACTGGTAGAAAACAACCACAACAGTGTCACACATAGAATCATTTAGGTTGGAAAAGCCCTCAGATCATTGAATTCAACCATTAACCCAGCACTGACAAGCCTGCCGCTAACCATGTCCCCAAGTGCCACATCTACAAGCCTTTAAAATCCCTGCAGTGATGGTGACTCCATCACTGCCCTGGGTAGCCTGTGCAAGGGCTGCACAACCATTTAGGAGAGGAAGATTTCCCTAATATCCAACTTAAATCCCTTCTGGTGCAATTTGAGGCCATTTCCTCTTGTCCTGTCCTTTGTTTCCTGGGAGGAGAGGCCAACCCCCACCTGGCTCTACCCTGACCATGATAGCCAGTCCCTTAATGTTTACCCACAAGCTCTTGTCTCTTTCTTCATCCACCCCTGGGCACAGCTTCATCCATTCCAGTTGCTCTCTCATGTAAAGAGCAGCTCCACCACCTCTGTTGCTGACCTGCCTTTCCTAAAACGCACGCAGCCATTCACACCAGCACTCCAGCCATGCCAGCTATCCCAGCACGCCTGTGCAATGGCACAGAGACCATGGCCCTGTGGCCTCACACTGATCTTTAACCTTCCCCTTTGTTCCCATTCTGTGTGCATTGCTCTGCAGGCAGTTCAGAGGGAATGCAGCAGGCAGGTTTCCCAGGAGGGGTCCAAGAGGATGCTCTGCAGCCATACACACCCCTGAGGTGGTTGGCTTTCTGTTCTCATCTCAGGAGGCCATAGAGGAACATTTGCCACTGTGCTGGGTGTCCTGGCTTATTCCCCAGCTGGATGTGATTGTGAAAGCCTCTTTGGACCCTGCACCTCTGAGTCCTTCAGTTTAAGGCCCAACTGTCTAAGGTGGCCAGCCTGCTGCCAAAGGTTCCCTGGCCTCTCTTAGACAGGTGGATCCCACCCCTCCCTAACAGGTTGTAGTCATCGAAGAATGTCCTGTTGTCATAAAAGCCCAACCCTCATGACTGCACCAGCCACAAAGCCAGAAGTTGATTTGCATTGTACATCTATTCCTGGCTATCTCGTTTCCTCTGACAAGTAAAATGGAGGAAAAGATAACTTTCCTCCTCGGCACCAATATTTTTCACTTGCACCCCCAGGGCTTTGTAATCTTCCTGGATTCTGCCCAGGTTCTGGCTTGTGCCACATGGAAGAGCAACAGTGGAGAGCACTCTGTGCTCTTGACAGGTTGTAGCACCCTCTCAGCAATATCTCAGCCATCAGCTGCCAGAAGGTAGGATACCTCTCACGACTCCCTGTTGATGAGTGCCTCAGGGTCCCCTAAGAAAGTCACCCACTGTGAGCACTCATCGTTTCTTTTACGGTGTCCACTGTGTGCTGCTGGTACAGTTTCTCCTTGCAGATGTTACTCATGGGTGTCTACAGTGGTTAAATCATTGATTCTGAGTCTGGTTGTGGTGCTGGAGGGTGGAGCCTGAAGCAGAGTCCTGCTTTTGTGGGTCACCAGCTCTGAGGCCGCTCATTCTCAGAGGTGCCTGCCACAGGAGTGTGGTTCTGAAACCACCTGCCCACATCCATCTCAGCTCCTCTAATACTGCACAGTCTTTTAACTGTTTCCTGCTCCTGACATAACAGATCATCCACCTGTGCACACCTTAAGAAGGTATCTACCTTTTCTCCAGGAGAAACCCACCACCTGTACTAAAGTCTCCTTCCTTACCAGTTTTGTCTGGGTGAAGCCTTCCCTTGGGGAGGTCCATGCCTGCTGGATACCAGTTGACTGGAGGTTCTGGTGCAAAAGCATCTCTGACCTCAGAGAAAGCACGCACTGCTTTCCTCCCCTTGCAGAGGGCAGCTTCCTCTACAGCAAAATAATCTGGAGTTGCCCAGCTCGCAGTGCTGGATATCTCCAGGTCACAGGTGAGCTCGTCTCCAGGGTTTGTGCTGCTGGCAGCTGTGGGGATAAACACAGCCATGGAGCTGCCCTGCTGACTTCCTTGGCTCCAGCAGGATGCAGTGAACCTCTTCTCCAAAGTGCCTGCAACTCCCACAGGCTAAGAGGAGGGGGAGACATTGCTCAGAGACAGCCTTGGTGCTGACATACATACAGACAAATCCCACCCAAGCAACTTTATTGTGTACATTTAAAAAACAATCCCTGTTGACGGAACATCTTTTCAGTGGAAGTGGTGTGCAGCAGGGAGAGAGTGAGGAGGAGAGGCAACAACTATGAGTTGCAACTGGAGAAATTCTGACCAAAGAGAAAGGATTGGTTCTTACCCTTGAGAGAGAGGCAGCTTTGGGCAGAGGTCCAGAGCCATAATAAGATCTCTGCTTTAGAGACCCTACACAACCCAGCTGAACAAGGTCCAAAGACACCAAAGGCAGCCCTGAGGTTAGCCCTGCTCTGAGCAGCTGCTTGCCACAGAAACCTCCACAGGTTCCTTCTAACCCCAATCCTTCTGTGAGTATGAACTTGCAGGCTCCCCTGGAAAAGCCTTCTCTTACTCTCCCTGCTTCATCAGGGCCTTATTTTGAGCCATGTCCCAGGACCCAGCCAGACCCAAGGGTGGACTTTTTTCCCCTCAAATGATGCCAGTGGAAATGTGAAGATGGGAATCTCCTCGTCAACACTGAAAAATGCCACCCGTCCCTCTTCATAGTCCAGACAGACCCGGATCTGCTTGGGGGTATTAATTTCAGGAAGGAGAGTGCGATCAGGAGAAGTGAGAGCTTGGAAGTGCCCTGCCCACAACCCCACTGCCCAGATGCCTTCCTCTGGTTTAAACTCAAGATCACCCTTTCTTTTCACATCTTCTCTAGAGATACCCACGGTCCATCCTCCTGCATCCACCACCTCCACCTCCCAGTAGTATCTCCCCGAGGTGAAGCCATCACAGCCCAAAACGCAGCGCCATGGGTTGAATCTCTCAGGGATGTCAGGGATGTCCTGTCGCGTGTCACCTCGTTTCACACTTTTGCCATCATCAGACAGGACAAGGTCACAGTGAGCTGTGTCTGGATCCAGAACCACGTTCACTGCAGGAGAGATGGAACCAACACATCAGGGCAGAGCTCACCTCAGGAGAGATCTTGGCTGGGGCTGCCTAAGGAAGAAGCAGGGTGGGAGTGAGAGCTGGCAGACGTGGCATGGGAAGGTGCATAAGGTCACAATGTTGGTGCAAGGAACAGACAATGAAGTAGAGAAGACATTGAGCAGAGACGGCAGAGGACTGTCAGCAGACCTTCAGGCTGAAGACCCCACATGTCTGAAACATGGAGACACAGCTCACTGAGGACCAGGGCTCTCCAGATTTGCCTGAAACTGGGGCATGCACCAAATGAACAAGGATTTCCAGTATTGCACTTCCTCCGGTAAAGGGCGGGTTAGCAGGAGCATCCCTGGTCCCACCAGTTTCACTGCAGGAGGGGAACTGCCAGGAAGGGAGAATAAAGTAGGGAAGATGATTCGGCACCCTCAAAGACCAAACTTTAATTACCTTCTTCTATTGGCACTGCATATCTTCTCCATGCTTTAAAAAAACCACAAAAAACACAGGTGAGAGATAAATGAACACACTTGTACTGGATTAGATCAGGGTAATAATACGCCAGTGTAGCTGCTCATTTTCTGAGTTGTTGGTATCTTTGTGAAAGTCATCTCACAGTGTGGAGCTTCAAAACTTCAGAGTCTGACTACAGGAAAGGTCTCCATCCATTTTCTACAAATACAACCACACTGATGATCCTGATTCGAACACATATTTATGGCCAGTTTGTACTTTGAGAACTGAAAGAATTTTCTTCTCAGTATAGAATGGTTACAGCAAATAGCCTAAACCCACACAGAGACCAGGGGAAAATAATGTTCTTGAAACAAATTCTGCGTTTGCTACTTCTTCCTTTCCCAAAAGGAAAACCAAAACCAGGGCACACATGCAAAACCCAGATGAGAAAAAGGCCCAACTGAGAAGTCTCCCACATAGGAAAGAGAAGGATACTCACTGAGTTCTTTGGCTTGCTTCTCTGCAAAAGAAGATAAACCAGCAGAGGTGGGTTGTGGGGTATTGATTTGGATATACCCTGAACACCCTCTCCCATAACTGCCTGCACATGCCAGAGGGTGGATTTCTGCCACAGCTCAGTCATGCAAAGCCCTGTCCCACCCCCAGCCTGGAACTCTGCTCTGCCAGTGATGGTGCAGCTTGTCCTGCTCAAATCTGGGGCAGGAAATGGTCTCTCAGAGGTCACTCACGTCCAAGGGGAGCAGGGCACTCCCACCCTGCCAGCACTACTACCACCCGTTCCCAGCCCCAGACACCATCGCCAGTGATCTCTAATTCTTGATTCTCAAATTCATTCTCCTTCCCCCCAACCCCAACCACTTTTTGGTTTACTTTACATTTTACAAGCAAAAAAAAGCCAAATCAACCCACCACCCTTCACAGACTCTGTAAATAATCCTTTGTAAGGAAGAGGAATGGACTCACCGATTTCTGCATCGCGGTGCCCTAAACAAGGAATACACACACACACGAGTTACTGTGTGGCACAGTCCCTTCCCTTGGACCCCCCACCCCGCTAAAGGATGGCACAGGTCAGGACAGGCTGCAATGGAGGGGACAGCTGCACTGGTTTGTGCTCTGATTGCAAGGATCTGTATTTAGTTTCCCCCCATTTTTTCCCCCTTCATAGGCACCAATTTAGCAAGAGTTCATTTTTAATAGCTAAAGGACTGTTTCTTGGCAATTCTATGAGCAAGTAAACAAACAAGCAAGCTTATTTGCTCTTCAAGCATTTTCTTAATTTCTTAGTAATCAAACCATCTATATTTGAAATAATAAACACCCTAAACAACCTAAATAAGAAATTTCTCAACAGTTCAGATTTCCATAATACTCCCCTAAAGAATAATAACTGTTCAGAACGATTTCACTACTTAAAAGGAGTGTCAAAAAGCACTGACAACCACTCAGGGGAAAAATCCTGCTGTTTGGGGTGAATTTTCACATGATTACAGGGCCAGGGGAGGGCAAACGAAATTATCTGCCTAAAAGGAACATTTGGACAGAATGAGAGTATGAATGAAAAAGTCTGGAAGTTTTCACAGAGGATTTTACCAAGGAGACAGGGAGTGAGACTTACGCAGTGTTGCCACTTGCATCGCTGGAAAACAAAACCAGGTAAACAAAATCACCACCAGACCGGTGCTTTTTTCCCCCAATACACTTTCTGGGGTAGGGAGGAGGCTGAAAATGTTCACGAGGGAAAAGCCCAGAAGCTCCTCAGGACCCCTCTGCTAAGACTTTGGGGGTCTTGCCCACCCTGCCTGACCCCCCTGTGGGTAGAGATCAGCATCGCCCTGCCAGAGACTTGAGCTGGGGCTCCAGTTCCAGGGCAGTGGTGAAGGGGCAGGCTTGCCTCAACAAGGGAGGAACACCTAACTAGGTTAAATGTCCCTTGCAGTGCTACCTAACTGCCCTGTGCCTGAGCTCTGCAGTGATGAGAAAAGCTGAGGTCCCTGCAAAATGAAATGTGCTATAGTAAAGCTTCCTCCAGCCTTGGGAAGGAAGAACCTGAGAGCACTTGGAAAAGCAAAGCTCACTGTTGGTAAAATATCTGTTCACACCTTCTTTGGTTCTGCAAAGATTCTCCTTAAAATTATAGCATCATTTAATAAACTAATCCCACAATTGCATGTAGCCATTAGCGAAACCATTTCCATCCCAAATGTTCCCCCAAAAAGCGACCCATTAATTCTTCCATTTGAAGAATTCTCCAATTTCTGGAAAATGGAAAGTAAAGCTTACCTATTTCTTTCTGATGCTTTCCTGGGAAGAAAAGAAAGAAATACAAATAATTTTTAAAATAATCCCTTCCAAGGAGCACTTATTCCCCCCAGCAGGAGTTGCAGTCACCCACACGGCAGAAGGGCCACAGGGTCTAGATGTGCCTCAGTACCCACACAACCCACCAGCCCCATCTCCCTTTGGTAGAAAAGAGAGAATTTCAGTTTCCTTTATTCCTCTGTGTCACTTCCCATCATAGTTAGAAGGAAAGGAGACCCTGCCAGGCTGCCCGAAAGTGCCAGGGTTTCTTTGCAGGGCAAGCCAAATTATTGCTCCATTCCCATGCTGGGGCAGAGGAGTGAATGACAGCTTTAATGTCAACTTCCTTCCCTGCCTCTCCTGGAGAAGCAGCCTTTCTTTTCCTGACAGAAATAAAGTCCCTGGGTCTTTAAGTTCCCTGGCACTGAACGTGTGCCCGAGACACTGGGACAAGACTCTGGGTCCATCCAGGTGTTTCTCAATCCCTCTTCATCCATCAGGACCAGAGGTGGCTGGGCAGGACCCAGCCCCTTTCCCAGCCCCCACCTCAGGATGGTACCTTTAATTTTAAATAGATAAACAGTGATACAAAGGAGAGCGACCACAGCAACCAGGACCACGCCCAGGGCAGTCATCCAAGGATGGGCATCTTGGAAAAAAGGATCTGAAAAATAAAATCCCCAAAGGGGTGGTTACTCTGAGAGTAGCAATGGGAAGGAGATTATTTCTATTTCACAAAAGGTCATTCCATCTGAATCCCACTGAGGGTGAAAATCAGCTCCTGATTGTACTTCACAAACTGAAGAAAAATGACAGTAAGAAAAAAAAAACATTTTGGCAATTAAGCCCTTGTCTGAGGCTGATGATATTTTGTCTGAATTGTGGAGGATTTTTAAAGGGAAGATGGATTTCTGAACAAATTATTTCTGGTTAAATCGTGATTTCTTCTCCTTTGGAAAAAAATCAAATATTATACTTCATTAGTCAACATGGGGTCAGAAGTAGCATCCACCACAACACTCCAATGCAGAGCAGCATCACCAGGAAAAAGACAATGACTCCCCAGGGAAGTAAAGCCTCCAAGACTTGTTCATTCCCAAAGGATGAGAGGAACAGGATGGAATTGAAAAGCATGTGCTACTGGAGTTCATTTTGGTGTATGGTTAGTCCAGTTCACCACTGCGCCTCTGCTCTGAAATATTCCCAACCCCCAATCAATTATCCAGTGAAAAAGGAGCTTTCCTGTGAGACAAGGGAAAATTAAAAATACATTCAATATCTGCAGGTGCTAAAATGAGACACAAGGATTTATTTCTCACACTAAACCTGTAGGACAGGATTTCACAGCTGGGGAGGCTAAGGGCATTGGTTTTTCCTTTGTTGTTCAGTTCCAGTGTTATGAATGTGCTTATTTAAGCCAGGTGTCTGTAGAAACTCTGCCACAATGAGGATTGTTCCTTTCTCCCCCACAACCTGCACGTTCCGATGGAACTGGTGGGTTTTGGAGCACACCTGCACAGACGCTGCCGAAAGCCACGGCTGTTCGCACACGGAAATGGAAATGGAATGGAAACAGCCTCGATCTGCCGAGCACGGCTCCTCGGGCACGCCGGCGGGCGATGCCCTGTCCGCGGCTCACCTGACACGTAAAGGGCTGATCCCCGCTCCGCTGTGTGCGGGACGTGCTGCACCGAGCAGGAGAGTTCCTGGTTCACGCCTCTGGTGAAGATGATGCTGCTCTCCACTGCAAAGAGCCCGTTCTCATCCAGGGTAACGTCCTCCCGGTGGGACGGGAGCTGCCGCCCGCGGGGATCTTGCCACAGCACCCGGGGCCGCGGGTGCCAGCCGGCCGAGCGACAGGACACCCGCACCCCCCCGGCCTCGTAGCGCTCCAGCGCCAGGAGCGGGGCAGAGCCGCTGGCTGCGGGAACAGAGAGACCCCGGGTGAGCCTGGGATATCGGGGGGATAAGGGGGCTTGCCTGTTTCTCTCCCTGATAGGGACAAACTTTGACACAGACAAATCAAAGGGTTTTTTCAGACAAGTGTCTCCTGGAGTCAGGACATTTCTTGCAGTCTCTTTCACATAACTCAGAGACCTGCTCTGGAGGCTGCTACTGCAGAAAAATAATTCACAGGCCTGGATATTAAAACATAAATGCACAAACCACAATATTCTTCCATTATTACCCAATGCCTCATTTTTTTCTTACAACCACTTATATGCAGAAAACAATAGCAAGAACTCTTCTGAAGGAGGAAGCATGTCTCATGAGCTCCTTATGGCTGCTCAGTGGGCAGTTTCATCTCTCTGAGACATTCTTGGTATTTTCAAACACAGGATTTAGGAAAACCCTCTTTCCAAAGCAGCCACCTCAAATTGCTTCTGGGCAGGAGGACAGAGAAAAAGAGCACTGGCTACAAGCAAGTAAATTAGAAGTACCAGGGACACGAACTACAGACCTGTCACCTTGAGTTCCACCACAGCCTCGTCGTAATCTGAGCCACATTGAACAAAGCAGGTGTAATTCCCTCTGTCAGAGAGCTGGACATGGAAAATTTTCAAGTCTGCACTGCCCTTGGCAAGGCCATCCTTCAGCAGCTCCGTTCGCCCTTGGTACTGAAGAATCTGCTCCCCGTACTGGTCCTGGCCCCCCTTGTAGCGATGTACAAAGGGTGAGAACTGCTCCCGAAACCAGGTCACCTCCGTGTTCTGTGCGTGCTGCTCTGGGGAGAAGCTGCAGGGCAGCACCACGTTCTCACCCTTGGCCACAGTGATGGGGCTGGGAGGCCCCCTCACGTTGAGTGGAGCTGGGAGAAAGCCCAGAGGAAGAAGAGAGAGCCATGAGTTTGCTGTGGCACCTGAGCTCGGGCACCGCAGACACTGGTCGGCGCGGTTCGTGTGCGGCCGGGCCGGGCCACCGCGCTGGCAGCGACCCCGTGCCGGGGCAGACGAAGTGCTGAGGGGAGCTGGGAGAGGGACCCTGGGGCTGGGGCCATGCCACCCCCTGTCCCTCTGCTTTCCTGTACTGCACTGCCAGAAGAGTTCTTTAAACCCCTTGTTCTCAAGGGGACAAGCGCTGCCCACGTGGCTCAGTGTGGGCAGAGACCGGAACAAGAAATGATGGAAGTGGCTGGAAGGTTTCTGGGAGATTGGCTGGAGCAAGTGACAACTTGGGTACAAACAAAGCTCAAATATCCTGCACTTTTCTCACTTTTACAAAGATCTATGACAAAAATAAAAATGTCTCAGATGCTCAGATGCATCTTTGAAAATTTAAAAGGAAAAGGCTTATAATAATCTTTCCACTCAGCTCACTGAGAAAGTGGTTCTGGTTGAAGGAAAACAAAAGCAAATTAATATTTTCAACATGATCAGTTTTGAGTTAACTTCTTGGCTACATTCTTTGGTAGGGCTGCCTTGAAGAAGCTGCTTCAGGTCAGTAACCTAATAGAGAGCCCAGGCTAAGTTTGTTGTTGTTGTTTTTCCTTTATTGAGCTGGTTTTCCAAACGGTTCTGCACCACTTGGACACAGCACAATAAAGTGGGAACATGCAGGAAACAGGGAAAGCAGGGAAGGAAACAGCAGCAAATTATAATGAACTTGTCAGCATCATCTAATCCTCACCCAAGTTCAGTGAGGTTGTGCCAATGCCTGTGTTGATGTGGCTGGAGGGATGCACCAGGATCCAGAGGGATGCTGGCACTCCCAGAAATGGAGGTGTGTGGAAAGGGCCTGACCCTGCTCTGTGCTCTGCTCTTCACAGGGAGCTGCTGCACTGGCAGCCAGGAAGATATTTAGGCTGGAAGCCATGCCACAGGGATTGGCAAGAACCAGGGGATTCTTACCTGAGTGCTGCTCATGAACTTGGAAAACTAAAGCATAAATGACAAAAGCTGGCAGAGAGCTGTGGAGGTGGGACCTGGGGAGCATCCTCTTCACTGGAGCACAACCTGGAGATCAGGAAGGAAAGGGCAAAAGGGAAGAAAACCAAGGGAAGGTATATAAAAAAAGAAAGGCAGAACCCACTTTTAAGGGAATTCATTGCTGATTACAGTCCCTGTTTGTAATGCCTAGGGAAGATGCTCAGATGCCAAAGGTTAAAGCTGATTTTCCATCATCAGCCTGACTTTAGTTAGTGCTCTTTATACAAAGTACCTGACTGGCACAAAAAGTTGTGGGAATTTCCCCTGGGAAAGCACAGGACAAGTTGCTCTGTCTTTTCTGATCCAGCCCTAAGAAAGAGACAAACTGGCACAGGAGAAGAAGGAACAGCCCTGACTGAATATGGTCTCATTCCATGTACCTCACCAAGAACAGGAGGTGGCCTTGGACCAGGGGAAGCAAAACAGCCAAAACAATAACCTAAGGTTCAGCCAGGATGGGACCTGGCCCTGCTCTGCTCTCCCACCCCCATTTTTGCCCACAGACTTGGTTCCACATTGCTAATGGGAAGTGAAAAACATGGCCGCTTGTGGCAGATGCCAGAGGATGATTTCCATCTGCAGATTCCCAAAAGATGCCACATACCTGGAGACCCTGAGCTCTTTCCTGGGCTTTGGGCTGGAGGAGGAGGTGCTTGGCTGTCACCCAGCACATCGGAGGGGTCCCCTAGCCCCAGCTAAGCATTCCCATTTCTGAAAACGAAACAAAACCGTCACCCTGTCAGCCTGCCACTCATTTCCTCCTGCGGCACATCCGCTCAAAAACGAAAGTTCTTGAGAAATTTTTTTTTTGGGGGGGGCGGGGCGGGCGGAATATACAGAGAGAGGGAGATATTTTCCAGGTATGGTATTTAGTTGTAGGAAAGCGTCCCTGCAGACAGGCAATTTCTGCCATCAGGCTCTTCTGGGCCATTTCACACACAGATGTTGATTATCTGTCTCTCTGCCAAGGTATAAAGCACGTGCTGACCACAGAGTCCCTTTGGGTGGGATGATTGTTTTGCAGTGCCCCCACAGCTGCCGCGGCCCCTGGGCATGCGGGGACACTCGACCCTGCCCTTGGCCGGCCGCGGGACGGCTCAGACTGTGGTCTCGTCCGCGGTCTTCTTCAGGAGCTTGGCGGAGAGGAGGGAGTGGGGCACGGGGTGAGGGCTCCGCGAGGCTGGGATCATCAAGCGGACTTTCTGGTTGGTCCTTCGCCACTCCGAGTACAGCTGGCAGTGGTAGCGGAACGAGACCTGGCGGGCGAGAACGCAGCGCTCTGTCACCACCCCCAGCTGCCGGCACCCTCTGCCTCTAGGCACCCCTTATCCTGAGGCAAGGGAGACAGCACTGACCCCGACACGGTTTGGGGCACCCCACGTCCCCAGCCTCTGTCGAGGAATCAGTCCCTTCCTGGTGACACCAGGCTGAGCGGGGCACAGCCAAAGGGGCTTTCTGGGCAGCACCGGCCCAGCGGGACGGCGTTTGCTCAGCCGGGTTTGGGCCCAGGCTGGTGAGATGTGGCGGGGACGAGGCACAGCTCGCCCCTTCACCCAGACCCAGGCTGCAGCCAGCACCCTGGGTGGGCAAAACAAGGGTCTGAAGCCAACCAGCCTCCTCCCGTCTCACGGATCCCAGTGGCTCTCCCACGGCCTGCGCAAAAACCTTCTCTCCTTGGTCTGCAACAACAGGACAGCAGATGGACCCTTCTTCCTGATAACACCGTGGCCTGGGAGACTTGTCCGCCCGGAGGGAGACGGGGCAGGAGGCGGAGGCTGGAGGGA